>JAUBOD010000924.1:2538540-2608576 GCA_032353885.1 Nothura maculosa
TACTGGGGGTAATGTATAGCCAGGACATGTTAAATGACTGTGTATTTTACTTGCCTTGCAAGAGTTCAATAAAAACATGTTTAAAAATCTTTTTTTCATGGTCTTGATTCACTACAAAATACCTGATACCTAAGATTTATACCTGATTCCCTAAGATTTACATTTTTTCTTTTACTAGCTATTGAAAACATACTATCCAAGTCCTTAATTGAGCTTCATTGTGTTTTTAGCACTATTACTCTTTATTACACAATTTCATTTGTATAGTAAATGTCAGGTGAACGCCAAAAGAAAAACTAAATCCAAGGGTGATAAATGCAATAAAAGTTATTTTTGCCTTGAGCTCAGCAGCATACTTAATACCTGGAAACCTGCAGTACTCATAAATGAGTACACAGATTAGCATCACACTTGAGATTTGTTAGTAATTGATATCCAATTTTTATGCAATATCTGATATTTTATATCCAGTTTTAATTGCATGTAATACCATATAGAAGTGTAAATCACAGGAAAGATATAGAAGAAAAGGATCCTGTGTACAGCATTAGTAATATCAGGAGCAGCTTTTCCTTTGGGTATAATAGGTCTAGTTGTGCCAGAACTTAATAGCACTTAGTAAATCTTTCTGCACCTTATTTCCCTGTAGGGCTAACCATGCACATGCCAGCAGAAACCCCAGAACCACAGGAGGAGAAGCCCACATTGGAAATGGAGGTATACGGCTCTGGCGCATTGGGAGCCCTCAGTGGAGGTTCCTGCGAAATTCTAGTTATTTTCCAAGGAACATTGACCCTTCTCATAGAGCCCATATATCAGTAATAAATCACAAATAACGATTTTCCGTGAATAGAGTGCCAAGCCTATAGATCCGTGGAGCTAGAAAGGAGTGAAGAGATCACATACTGCTGTCCACCTAACTAAAAATTCCTTTAATGCAACCCCAACACCATCTTTAATCTTTATCAAAGTACTACTTTCTAATTCCACTGCATCTTTTTGAACATCAAGCAGCCCAACTGTGGCGGGTTCAATGTTTCCTCACTTGACCAGTATTATATATTGACCAGCAGTATTTCAGTCCTTGAGCTCCATGTTTCACTGTGAGTTTTGATACTACTGACATTGCAGTAGCCTATCCTCCTAAGAAGGTATGATATATTCACAAAAATGATGCTTACATTCTTGAAACCTCTATATAAGATCTGAAGTTCCTTCTTTGTGAATTTACTCTGTGCTTCCAGCAGTTCCAGAGCTTCAGGTCTATGTCGTACTGTGGCCATTTCCATTTCATCTTCTACAGTGTCTGCAGGATAGAAAAGATAGAGGAAAAAAGCTTAACAAAAATATAGGATGCAGAAATATCTCTCAGAAAAAAAAAAGAAAGAAAGTTAAAGAACATTCTTTGTAAAGAATAGTTCTTCTAACAGCATTTAAGACATAACATTCCTTTGGAACGCCTTGGGAAAGGGAACCTATCTGTTTCAGTGGCTGCACATAGCACAGAGCATAGGTTTTGATCCAATGTTCTGGATGTTATCACACACTGGTATAAATAATAATAACTGAAAGGTGGATATTCTACAAGAACATGCATTGTCCACATAATATGACTTTTCTGTTTCTACACATCTCTGAGTAAAGTGATTTTGTATAATAATTTGTCACCATATGTGTTCCAAATACTGGGAAATTTCCATGGGCTAGCTAAAGAAGAAGAATTTGCTATATCAGCCTGTAATTTTTAATGTTCTTCTTTTACTGTGAAATTGCACTTTGGAAACTGTAAGGTTGCTATTGCACATTCAACAGAATTCTGCACTTTGAGCATAGTATAAAGTACCCTTAAGGGCAAACATAATTTTTCATGGTGTGCAGTTTACATGCAGAATATCTATATGAATAAGAATGAGGCCTTCAAGGATTAAAGATGAATATGTCCCTAAAAGAAATGAGAGATAGCAATATATTTATTCCAGGTAGAGCTTTAAATATGGAAGTTGTAAGTTCAGTAGAACTGTAACTAAATGAACTTACAGTAAGAACATTTCATATGGGTTACCAGGCATATGTCTGATCAAAAATATGCATGCATACATTTATTTTTAAGTATTCCCTCCATTAAACATAGCTTCTCTAATACTGAGGACTAATTTAACCAAATTACTTTCCTCTTCTGGCATAAGAGTTGTAGGATCTGTATTGAAATCTAATTTGAGCCAAGTCAAGCATGTAGAAGTTTTCACTTTTACAAGGCAAAGTATAGACATTTTATTTCACCAGAGCTTGAGAATACAGTCTTAGAAGCAAGTTGCATTTAGTTTAATTTTCGTAAGAACTCATAAGTATGCATAAAACACTCTATTAACATAAAATTACAGTTTGAGATCACTAGCTTCATTCTGTTACAATGCATTATTAGTAACTTCCCACTGCATGGGATAATGCGGCATCAGGAGATATGGTTCAACTAAACAAAAAATATCCAATAATCTTTAAAAATATATAGAGTATACATACAATTCAGATTTTTTCAAATAAATTTACAAAATTGTCACTCTGTCTTATATTTTATTAATGAGATGCTATTGGCACTCATTTCATGGAAGTAAGGATCAAAGAAATATTCAAGGTGTGAAAAGGAAAAAGACAATTGTCAAAAATTGGGGACTGTCAGGCTTGAAACGTTTATTAGGAAATGAATGGTTCAGTCACAAAGGCTTTGAGTAAACAAAAGATCACATGTCCACTCTTCCCATTTTTGGGTTTGGCTTAACTGAATCAGTATCAGAGAAATCAGGATTCTGCCCTGTCAGGCCAGCAGATTTCTCACAGAGGCAGATCACTGCAGTGCCAGGGTCTAAGGGGCTTCCTAAACCACTAGCAATGGCCTGTGGAAGAGCTGATAACAGAATTCAGATGCTTGATCCTCATTTTATGGATTTAACCTTTAGAATTCATATTTTTAAAGCATGAATATTTTTTCCCAAGGATCTAATGGAACAGATAAACCTGCATTCTAAATTCTCAGTAAATGTCTGGATTGAATTTATCAAACTATTATTCTGGGTAAACCTTTGTAACAGTGCAAATCACAGCTTCCTTGCACCTCCTAAATGCTACTACTCTGAATACAGCTTGTACTTCAGTTGAGCACTTCAGATTGCACAGACATCTGTATTCTGAGCATGGATGCAGACTCCAATGTCTGATCATGTGTTAAGCTAGAATATAGATACAGATTTGTGAGTACAATTATTTGTCAGTATGACATATTATTTTTATATTTACTACAAGAATTATTTTTTGCTTTCCAGAAAGTATATAAACTTAGACAATTTGAATGAGTACAGAGGAATAAGCAAAAATAGATATTTTTGATAAACTACATTGTCATTTGCACATGCTGTCAGTTTTTTATAGTCATTTTATATATGCACATGCAATGTTAACTGACCTGGGGTTTCCAAATTTTACTTCTCATCTACTGTCTCTTAAAAGAGACTAAAAGCTGTCTCTTTTAAAACTTTTTAGTTTACAAGTGATACAGAAAGATTTCTAGGCTAAGAAATACAGCTCTAACCATTTAAGGATCTTGCTTACAGATGACATAAGAAAATGCCAACTTGATCATTGAACCAGACTGCAAACCCCAAGAACACTTAGTGACCTCTGAGATACATGATATTTTTTCCGAGCCTGTACTTCCACTCTTCCTAAGTCACTATTTATCTGTGCAAGCATTACAGAGAAGAATCACTGTAGGAAGAACCAAACTTGATGTTTATTAATCTGACACAAGGTATTTTCCAAATCAATATCACCCAGTCTTTTCTTAGAGTGTCCATTGAGCATTGGCTCACAGACATTTAATATCATTTGTTTTTTCTTTTTTTCTTCAGTTTATCTTAGATGATTTTAAAACTAAAAAGTTTCTTATAAAAAAAATCCCCAAGTTTTTAATTGATTTCTTTTTTACATTTATTATATAATCCCTAAAGTCACTATTACAATGTCATGATGTAGATCCACAGATAATTTTGAGGGGATCCAACTCTGAGTCAGCACTGAGCGCTCACACCTAACTGACTAAAGAATCAACCTGGGAATAAATACGGTTGCAAAGACACTACTGTCATACACGAGTTATTTGTAAACAGTTATTTATGATTTAAATGCTGACTATTTAGCTATAGGAACTTAACTGGAAACTTAAACTGTGATGTTAAGCCCCCATTTGTGAAACATCTGTCTACTTACAGAGACATGAATAAGCTTTTCAAGAAGCTAAATGAATACACATAGTGTCTGCAAGGCTAGAGATAAAGGTCAGATAATGTGATATTGAGCACAATATCTGCTCTAACTTTGGTAATAAACATTTTTAATGATTTGGTAAAAGTGTAGAAGAACTGTGATGATGATAGCTTTCTACTTGATGAAAAGATTCAGTATAGCAGTCTCATCACACTATTTCTGTAATTTCTTAAAGATGTAAATAATCCACAGATAAAATCACCATGAACTTCTTTATAATGTTCCAACTATCCTGAATAAAATCCTGTCCTGTTCAACAGTCACTCTCATCTTTTGGTTTTTGTCTTCACACATTTGGCTACAGCTATCCAGAAATGCTATACTTCTAAATATGCAGTGAAACTGTGAAAATACATTTATTTTCAAACAGAAGTTTTACAATTTCTATAGCATTAATAAAAAGTTACAATTTGTTTTGTTACATTTTTTTCTTCTGTAGTCTCTACAGCCTAAGAATATTAAAAGTTTAACTACTCTTTGTGCATGAAGACTAACATATGTCAGTCAAAAGAGAAATACTTTACAATTCATCAAATGACAAAATGGTAAAAAGATATTGTAAGAGAAATAAAACAGTGGTTAGAAAAGCACAACCAAAGTTAGGCTTCAGTCCATAAATGCTAAAATTGTGCACATGCACTTACTTGCACATCCCCTGAGGTATATACAACCCCTGCCCATTTAATAATTGTATAAACACCCCTTTCTCTTCCCCAATCATTATCGAGTCTGGTCCATCTTTAGCATTTAAGTATCCACTTCAGTATTTATGTAAAGAAGCAGAGCAAATCAAGTATACAGATGCAAATTCAGGTCTTGCATATTTTTTAAAACAAAATTCTTGTTCTAAAAATGTACCCTTTAGAACTTCTTGAAGAATTCACTTCCTGGTACATCAGAATATGGTTTCTCTTATGCTAACAGAAATTAAATAGCATATTATGTCAAAATTAGACAATTATGTTGGGTGTCTATAATAACAGTTGCATTTTAGTGCAGCATTTGTATTAATGACTAGAACGCATAGTAAAATGCTGACTGTTATTTCTCCTTTTACTATTTGGTTCCCAAATACGAAACATTTGATGCAAATTTTACCTTGACTCCCCTTCTGGCTTGTAATATACTTTCAATAAGAAAATGCAAGCTTTTCATTAAGGTTGATTCTAAATATATTTGTATTGCCTGTTTAGAAAAAAAAATGGTTGCATATAGATGTGCAAGGAAATAACATATTGCTTTCTAAACATCTTCAAATCAATAGATCAAACCATCAACACATTTTTAGTCTAGGACTAGCTATATTCAGGTCATTTAGCTGAAAACAACTTCTACTTAATGAATTACTGTCAGCTGTGACTACAGCAACTGCCATTTTTAAACTACCTGATTTTGAAGTAAAGCATATCAACTGAAGCTACCATGCAGGCTGTCAGCCGCATCTACTGTGATTTTCATCTTTGAGCTCTCAAATAATTTATAAAGGAGAGAAAATACCACATACTTTATGGAGGAAAGTATGGAATAAAGCGAAGCAGAGAAGCAGGAAGAAAGGCTCTATCCAGTCCACCAATCTCCAAGCACCTATATAAGAGGCCTACGTTGGCAGCCAGGTTGCTGCAGGTTGTTCCATAATCACTGGAGACAGCTAGCTGCTCTTGGACATGTTTTGTACCTTTGGTTGACAGGCCTGCTTTATCAAGAAGAGTACACAGGAAGAATGGGCACCACTCACCTTCTGGTTTTAGGTGCTCACATAAGCACCCAGACCACAAGGGTCATAACTAGACCACAAGGATCCACAGGGATATTTTTAAATCAGTTATTTTAAACTATCATCATTTTACAGAAGAAGATATTACTATTATTGCTTTAATATATCTCTAGGTACATATTTACATATATAATGCACCTATGTGTAATGCATCTTGTATGGGATTTTATTTCCTGAGAGGATAGGATCAAAACATTAAAGGAAATGTCAGTGTGCTTTACTTCTAAACTTGCCTATTTTGTTTTCAATCTCATTTTTGTTTTAGACATCTATATTATGTTCTGTTCCCTAGATGACTCGATGCTGCACAGTCAGGATTTGCAGAGCAGTACCTTTCCTCTCAGACTGGCTCTGCTGGTACAATCCTACACACTGGACACCAAAAACACACAGACACATGCACAGATGTATCCAAACAGATGCCACTCTTCAAATACACTGAGAACAAGAATTTAACTTAACCAACAAATGCCAGTTAGCTTGCAGAGTCCCAACCTAGCAGCTCCTAATGGCAGTCTGTGGCACTGGTACCTTGCTGTGCATGAACAAACGTGTTATCAAGTCGAAGAGCTGTTCATCACTACCTTTCAAACCACAATAGACCATACAATTTCCTCAGCAGATAGCTTGTCCCTCAGACGAGCAGTTAATGAAAGTATAACTTTTGACACATGCAAACCTAAAAAAAAGTCAAGTGAAAAATAAAACTTGCTTTGAGTAACAGGAGATGTCGTTTTGGCAGCCGAGCAGGGTAAGAGCTTCATAAGTCGCTCTTTAATGCTGCGTTTGGTACTGTTCTGAGCGTAGAGGAAACCTAAAAAAATATATTACCAGGACTGTTAACATAGGCTTGAGAACAATTTCTGTACATGCTGCATAATTTATCATTATACCAGAATTCTGATGGGAAAAGGCCAAGCAGACAGCACTGCAAAAGGCAACCAGAATTTTTGAATAGGACAACAAAATTGCTTTATCTTTGCATTTTTCCATCACGAGACATTTTTGCATGTGTGCATCTCTTGAAAAGTTCTTACAACACACTTCAAAAGATATATAAATACCAGATTATGTGTTTGCATTAACACAATGTAGAAGTGTTTTTAAAGATCTTAATGATAAAAGGTTGCAAATACTTTTAAATTTATTTAAATACTTATTTTCTTTTTAGGTTAAATATAGGGAAAAAAAAAACTTGCAGAGCTTTTTTGTTGTCCTTTCTTGAAGTCTTGTAGCTCCCCAGCTGTTTTCTTCCATATCATTCATTCAGCAGTTTTGATAACCAACTGGTACTTTTGCCTTTTCTGAATATTAAAATACCAAGTATGATGTTTAGCCAAGCTCTCTGTTCTTTAAAATTTGACATTCTACATATAGAGAATTATGACTATCATTTTCGCTTCATCTATCATTTTCATATTTTCATGTATCTTTAAATTCACACATGGCTGAAAAGTTAATGTTCATGTGCAATACAGTAGGTAAATCACATGAGCCTTAATCACTCAGGAGACTGTCACAGGATATGCCTGTAGCATCTAACTAACCATTTTATACAAAACAGGTGACATGAGCAAGAAATGTGCTGCAAATTGCAGAGTTAACCTCTGGAAACCAGATGACTAAATGATTTATTTTCTTGAAAAAGGCAATGCTCAGCGCAGACATTATGCAGCTCCTGCACTTCTCATGTCAACCGCAGCCGCTCAGGCACAAGCACTGCTGTGTGACAGCTCTTGCCACGGCAGCAAGAAAGCACAACAGACTGGAGCAAGGAATGAAAGACATGCTGATAGTTTCTGTGCTGGGGCACAGCCACCAGGATAACTCTGGGCTACCCAGGCACGGAGCTTGTGCTGAATACTGGTATTTGTGACATTATTTGCAGTTTCCTGTCTGTCACCAGATCGCAAGAGTGAGAACCTATCAACTCCAGCATGAAGTGGAACCTTGCAGGCAATCTGGAAAAATTATCTAGTTTGGGGGAAAACAGAAGGAGAAAGTGTGAAAGTTTTAAAGATAATAAAGGCTCTAAATAGTAGAAAAATATATTTGCCAGTATTTATATGAGTAAAACACTGAAATAAAAAAGAAATAAAAGGAAAGATGGAAAAGCAGGAAAGAACAACAACAGACTGGAAAAACTAATCAGCTGCTGGCAGGCAATTTCTGCCTCGGAGAAAGCTGCAGCTCTGGTGAATGCATTAAAAAAATCCAGTTTCAGCACAAGGTTAAATAGACCTATAGGAACTACTCTGGAAATTCTAGAAGTTTTTTGTACAAATAATATTAATTAGTGTAATTATTATTTGTAGCACTGAATGTCAGCTCAAATCAGAATCACTGTGTAGATAAATGCATACAATAGCAGACAATCTGTGATCTTACAGGTATCTCAAACTTCACATTTTTAGTTTGAATACAAACACCAAGACCTTAAGGAGACATTTTTTGGTCCTCACTGATAGTATCTGTGGCATTTCAGTACGCTTGCACTGCAGCGTTTGAGGCATTTTATCTTAAAGGAATTTTAATTTAAAGTAATTTTACTGTATTTTTTTTTCTTCCTAATATTCTAGAAAACACATGTTTTAGAAATAACTAATTCTAGCTTGTTAACAACACTTAATGTTTACTGTGGATTACTGTCCATGTACTACTTATTTTTAATCACATGCAATTGCTGGAGGTATGTACAGTGCTTCGCAAAAACCAAAGAGAGTCTGTTTCTAAAGGGTCTTAAGCCTCAATGAGGAAAATAGTTTTGCTTAATTTATACTCCCATGGAAGCTCACAGAGCTGTTTCTAAGGAGTCTCACAGAAACATAGTTTTACCTATGCTGTGATTGAAATTATGGAGAATACGCAAACTTATTCCCAGACATACAGTCAGAGGACAGTGAAGATGGAGTTCAGATGCAGGGCAACAAGAGAATAGATAGTAACTATAGCCATATATAATGCCTATATATAATAATAACTATAAGCCACATATAATGCCATCAGAAAAAGAGCTTTTGCAAAAATAATTAAAGGTTCTGATAGAACATAATAAAATTCATTTTCAATGATTTTCTCAAGTGACCTGGCCAATAAGAATTGGAGAAGGATTTTTAATTAACCTGAGTATGCTGTAATTGTTAAATTGTACTAGATTTATCTCAAACAACCATCTTTTCTTACACATAAATCCTAATTTTTTCCACTCTAGAGGTCATTAAGTTATTATAATGTATCCTATGGTAACTGTTTTTACTAGTTAAATAGGTTTATTAGCTTTTCCAAATTACTTCAACTAGTTTAGAAAAAAAAAATCACATTAATATGTTTTAAAGACCTGACGTACTGTTTGTGAATTGTTCCAAGTTAACCACCCTGTGGCTACGTCCTGGGTCCTGGAAAGCTGCAGCATAAACATCCTTACAGTGCCCAGCACACGGTTTGAGTGGGACTTACAGAGAACCTGAAAGGGCCCATGCAGACTTCAGTCCAGATCTGAGAAATGGACAGTAACTCACGTATTTTACTTCCTAAGTACAGCTTTCAGAGTGATTTTTCATGACTAAAGCAGTATTCAAAACACAGAAAGCATATTGCACTCTAGGCCTATGCTGAATCCGTGTTCAGTATGTGTTGAGACACTAGCAAATGCTAATTAAGATGAAACACTGTAATAATTTTTATGAGTTCTGTATTTGCCTAATTTAAAATAGGCTGAGAGAAGAAAGAAGTGGACTTTAAAAACCTAACATAGATTAAAAGTGATTGCTTACATAAAAATAGCTCCTTTCATACTGCCAGTATTCAAAATACCTGTTCATGAAACAGTGGAGAATCAATGAGTACCAATGTACTGATAATGATGCTTGTTCTTACAATATGCTAGAATAGAATAATAGCAAATCGTGGTCTGCACAGAGATATTTAGAAGCTAAGTTTTCCAAACTCTTCTTGATTTGTCTACTCAGTAATTTACCAACAAGAAAGTTTACAGCTATTTTCCACAAAGAAAGTCCTTCACACTCACTAAATGTGAAGGTTCTTCATATTCAGGTTAGTTAAACTAGTGCTCCTTGCTCTTGTGCTTGGTAATTTGTTCTTCTGCAGTGAAAGCTAAGCCGAGACACACTTTTTCCCCAGAATCCACTTTGAGGGTGTCCTAGAAAACACCTTCTACTACATCAGGGGCTGCTGTCCCAAGAGGGTTGGATAACGTAAAACTCTGTAAATGGAACCTGGCTTAGATATTCTCATATCTAGGTACTGATGGAGGGATGTGTGTGCTCAATGTAGATATTAGGCATATTAGGCACACTTTAAGATTGGTTGCTATGACTTGCATTTGTGGCTGCAACTGATAAAGACAGCTGTGGTTTAAACCACAGATTTAGAGAGGTAAGCTAGAGAACTATATTTCTGTATCTTTATAAAGACAGGTAGAGTATGGATAGTACAATGCATACACGACCAATATTTTCAAGCTGCTTTTTCTTAAAATTATATTTGGACAAAACTAACCAAATCATTGGTTTGCATGGTCACTCTAAGTATCAGAAAGTTAATAAACTGATCCAGATCTGATGCTGTTGCTTACAAAAAAAAAAAACATAAAAAAAAATCCACAAAGAAGCACAGAAATTTTCCTTCATTAAATTAAAAGAAAAAGTATAGACATAATAGACTAGAAAAATAAAAGGAAGAAAAGACCAGATATACGTTATAATCTATGAAAAGTTTATCATTTATTCTAAATGATGATTTATCTATGGCTAGTATATTTCTGTCATAATTCTTGACAGATTTATTTTCTTCAAAGATATGATCTCTCTGTTTTGGAAAGACAATACATTTTGTCCTGTCAGTACAGAGACAAGACAGGTACACCACGGACCAATAATCAGATTTCTGTAGGATAAAATGTCTTTCTTTGTAAATACTGGCATTTTTTTCCATTGTAAATACTTAGAGGTCAGAATGAAAGCAATGTCAGGTAGCCAGTTTTACTTGGAATGCACTTCAACTCAAAAGATAAATCAGACAGTCGGTCTTGCACTCTGAGCTGTAGTACAAGACAGACTGTGACTACAGTGTCTTGGAATGTGGCTTTACACCCTTTGCCCTGCACACCTTCTCTGCCTACAACAAATTCTCTGTTCAGAGAAGCTGTCTCCCGCCTCATTGCTGCTTGGATGACAAATTTCAATCCCAGAAGAAATACTCAGCTGAGTTCTTAAAAGAGCTTATTGTGCAGGCAGTTCCATCTCACAGGAAGTTCAAAACTACAATCCATTCTCCATCCCAAAATTCTTCTTTGCTTGTCAAAGAAGTCTCTTATAAAACTACCATTTTTTTCCACACTCCTTTTCCCTCCAACTTTATTACTGTTCTTTACTTTTGCTGCTTCTCAAACTTTCTCTATTTGGTAAAGACAGCACATGGGCCTTGCTCCACTTTTTACTCAGCAGTATTCACAGTCCCATGACCACATGCACAGCCTTACTAGTACAGTTGGATTGTCAGCACTGCCGGAATTTGTATTTTGTTTTCTTACAGGATTTAAAGCCTTCCCATGAAAACAGGAAAAGTGCTCATATTAGTTTTGGATGGCATTTTTTAAGATTAGAACCAAAATTAAAATCCAAGCTGCACAGGTTATTTTCCTAAATATATATAGCAGTAGCAGGTGACAAATATTCTGAAAATGAGAAACAAAATGCATCAATCTTTTGTGTTTGTGCACAATTTCAGCTGTATGATCAAATATTTTCCAAGGCTTTAAGGGCTGGCAACCCCACTAAACTGTTAATAGATCAACAGATAAAGATTCTCTTTATCAATAGATAAAGAGAAGAGGGAAACAGAAATGAACTGCAATTTTTCAAATTCTTTGTTCATGACTTTTTGAAGACAGGCTGAATTAGAAAATTTGTTCTTTCTATCTAGTGAACCTGAATTTGAAAAAGAAAATAGGCACAACATAAATACTTCCAAAACTAAGCCTCAGCTCTTTGGAAATACCTGCTGAAAAACTAGAATTCTTACAGTTGAAATGTACATACTGACCTACAAAATTTAATAGCCAACAACTTCTTCATGTAATAGACTGTTTCTAAGAGCCTGTTAAAACTATTGTATAGAATTGAATTTGGTGCAACACTAGCAGAAGAGCAGATGAAAGCAGGCAATACTAAAGAAGCTTTAATTACAAGTTGTTTGGATGTTTCACTTCGGACGAGATTTAATGAAATAAAGTGAAATAAAAACACAAATAAAAATGAAACAGAAGTGAATGTAATACTTCAAAATTTAACTGTTTTCTAGTACTTTCAGGTCTTTTTTTTAGCTAAAAGTTCACTAAGAAAACAGTTGGAACTGCCAATGACAACCCTATCTTTAGAATTACTTTACATTATTAAGCATCTTCTTAAGCTTCTACTTTACATTAAGCATCTTCTCCTTAACTATTGTATGGAAAGACTGTTCTCTTCATCACTTCCTACTGTGGTTCAACAAGCATCTATGGGAGGCTGTGAGAGATGACTGTGCTTAATAAAAAGTTACAGAGAAAGAAAGAACTAGAATGAAAAAGGAAATAGGACATACTCAAAATGATGACAGAGCTTTCAAATAATTACTCCCTCCATATTGAGTTTCTTACTTCTGTATATAGTATATGTGAATATGTACAAGGCTGGAATCAGGTATGCCAACATATTCCAGAAAATACTCATTCCTCATGAGTCTCTGCAAAACGGATCTACTTAATGAGTTGAGAGTGTTGCTTCTGCTTTCCTAGGGGCACTGTACAAAGGAAGCTAAAGTTACCCTATTAAAGTGAATTTACCAGCTGGCCTTTCTATATGGATCACAGTATATGGGATCTTATGAGAATAAATTATGAAATAATTACGGAAGTATCAAACAAGATATTCTTGGCAATCATTGATCACTCACAAATCACTCATTTCTGTTGAACTGAATGAATAAGAGTTTTGAGATATGCAGCTTTGGAAGTTATTATACTTAGTCTGAGGACTACAATTTGTACAAAATAATCTGGCAGATTAATGCATAATATCATCATTGTACTTTTTAGAGAAAAGTGTTGTCATACTTATTAGGAAAGTTAGATAACATAAAGAGATACTTTTAATGAATAATTTGTGGAGTAGATCTTGCTGGTGTTCATACTATTATTCAATTATTCTGAGTGGAAATAATTAGCTTGCAGTGCTCTAGGCTATCATTGTAATGTATTTTTAAATGCTTTATATGAATTCAGTTCTTATGAAAGATGTCTTACTGCGAGCTCTGAAAACTTCCCCAAAATGGCAAAACAAACCCAGTACACACTTTTCCTTTTTACTGAACTAATCCCAAGTGAGTTAACAGTGACCCACATTGTTCAGGTGTTCGTCACTTCAAAGCCTATCAAAGTTAAATAGCATATTTTTCACTGAGCTCAATAAGAGTTCTCCAGAGCTTAAGTTTTAAATCCTATACTACAACTGACAACGTTTTTCTGCAAATTTTGGTGGTGGTTTGTGTAAAGTTCATTTCTGATGAGGGATGATAACAACATGACACTATCTTTTCTGCTAGGTCACCAAGAGTTTATTCAGCACTGATAGTTCCCACTTGCTTTGCAAATATGAGCTAAACTGCAAGTCTTGAGGTAAACTGCTGTACATTCATTTGGAAATCTGTACTCTATTTCTCCAAAGAAAACATTTTTGAACCAGACAGTAACTGAGAAGAGCAAAGTAATGAATACACTTTTGTCTTCTGTAAAGAGATTTAAAGAGGACAAAAATAGAGTCATTCAGCAAATAGTTCATTATAAAACATTTTAAAGAAGAAATAGGCTCCCCTTGATCAACTATCCTTAAAACACGTTTATTGTTTATGAAGTTCAGTTTTACATTTCCCTGCTGCAGAGTTGAATATGAAGTAGACTCATATCAAAGTATTAACAGCCTGTGTTTATTTCAAAAATATTCTGGTTGCCTTAAGAATGATGCTTTTTACATATGAAACATATTCTTGTAGTTTTTACAGCAACTTAGTGTATGGCATCAATTTGAAAACCACTTCTAATTATACAATAGGTGACAGTTAACAAATGCTAAGTTAATTTAAAAACGCTAGTATGTTCCATGATAAATTTTAGAGGCTAGGTAAATGTGACAGATTTGCAATTATGTTGGCTAGATGTGTCAAATACATTCTTGTAATTCTCATCCTATGAAGAGCCTAGTGTGAAATTCATTATACAAGAACGACCCTGTGTTAAAATACAAAGCTTTTACTCAGTCTTCTAGTTCGTCTTGACTGCAATTGTCTTATGAGACTATAATTAATCTCAGATAGGTTTAAGGATTAATGATCCGGATAGCATTGTCCCAGTATTGTCATTTTTATTGTCATTGCCAATTGTCATTGGCTGTTATTAAAATTCAGAGAAATCACATATTTGCATATATAAAAATACTGATATACTTGAACAATTTTGAAGTAATGTTTTAAAAATATACATTGTCTAGTCTACAAAGTAGTACAAATGTCCACTTCTTGCTAAAACTAAGTCTGTGATTCAGTGGCCAGTACCAGAACTCCTGGAGGTGAGAGTCGCTGGTGAGTCTTTTATTTCCACCACCGTGGTCCTCTACCACAGTCTCCAACTGCTGAGGAATAAGCCTTTCTTCCAAAAATCTTTTTTTTCTAATCTCTGATCCAGCTGACATCACATCCCAGCAAATAACTTTGCATGGTGGAAAGTGATATATTCCAGCAGATGGAGAATTAGCTTGGGAAATCGGTAACTTCTGAGGCTGTCATTGCTGCCACAGTTTCCAAAATACTGAACTTACTTTCCACAACAGTAATTTGGGAGTGGAGAGAGCAGAGGGTTATTTAATACTGAAGATAGACAAAGATTTTTTCCTGCTAATCCAAGCTAAAGAAAGCAGTTAAGGGTTTCCAAGCTATTTTTTAAGTTTAGAAATTGCTTTTATTGTTAGTTTTGTTCACAATGGTTTTGAAAAACATCTCATTTATTTCAGCTGCATCATATAAATGATTAGCAAAAACATGAAATGATTAACTAAGAGTAGCCTTGAAAAGGGGGAGATGATTACACACCATCATGACAATTTATCTAGAGATCTATTCAACACATGGAATACCTATGTTAAAAAATCCAGTACTGAATTTCAACCTGCTAGAGTGTCTATGAATTACAAAATTTAAAAGGCTTATTTCAAAAGCATTATCAGGACAATTGGAGAAAATTCCTCCAGTGGACAAAATTCCTAATAAAATTTGTGCTAAATAGATAAGAAATCCGGCTCATAAAGGAACTTTGAAGCCAGACTGCACAAAACCATTAGAGAGAAAAAAACAAATTCAGCTTATTATTGGCTTTCCAGCTTTTTTTAGTTTTGCTAACTGTTCCAAAAGGAGTAAAAGTCCTGAAACATACAAGAAAGGTCACTTATTGAGCAGTATTTAAAACCTTTATTTTTCATACTGCTTTTTAAAGTGGCTCTCCTCTCCAGAGCAGCACACAAGGGCACACACATTAGACACTGCGCTCAGACGCTCATTATAAGTCTTCCCTATGGCAATTCAGACTGCAAGATAAGAGAAATAAACTGCTGCAACAGGTGGGGATATTTGTTACATCCTCCTCACTTTGTAACTACATGTTTACCTTTCCTCCGTGGTTGCAGGGCATCTCAGTTATTAGTACTCAGCTTCCTTCCTTTTGCCTGTAGCTTCCATTTCTCCTTCTAACCTTGATATTACAGTTCTTATTGCTGTGTATTTATTGCATTTCTCATTTTAGTGAATAATACTTCACATGCCTACATGGAGAAATGCTTGTTATGTAATTCAGTCAAAGGGCCTTTGCAGTGCTCTGTCCTGGGCTAATGGAGCCAACTTGGCTGAATATAGCAGGACAGAGCTCTTAACTGTGAAGGAAGCAACCTATAGAAAAAGTACCGGGACTGCTGACTGCATTCTTGTCTTTTGAGTCTGTCACTTTCAAGAAAGTCAAATATGTTGAAGATGATACCACGTTCTCTTTTTTTTTTTTTCCTCATCTGACTTCTGAGCTTCAGAGTTCTTGTATAAATCACACATAACTTACTTGTTATACATAAAATCCCTTATCTTTTTTATTCTGCATTGTTATTTTTTCTTTTTTTTCTCTATTTAGTGTTCAAAATATTCAGCTAAGCCAGAAAAATGTAATCATGTGGGCTAACACATAGGAGTGTGTATTAATGATGGAATGAAAGTCAACTTGCAAGCACATCAGTATGGTAGAGATAGAAGTGGCCGGGAGATCCCTGGGTGTTGCTATCTATCTTGGAATGCTAGCACAAGAACACGGAACAAGAAACAAACTGCCACTAGAGGAACTCTCTACCCCAAAAGTCCTATGGGTTCTATAAAAAGGACCTATAAAAGGTCCTATAAAAAAACTAATCTGAAGAAACCCAGTAGAGCAAAGATCCTTGATTTCCAAGTTCTTTCAGGGCAAATATAATCAGGTTAGTGTGATTTTACCGGAAATTTGACGGAGCATTTCTAGCCATACTGCAATAAATTGCCCAAGGGGGTACAGTTCCCTAGCAGGCCTAAAAACAAGCTAATCCACTTGCTATTTTCTTTTACAGAGGATTTGCTCTTTCTGTATTTTCAGATCATCTTCACTGCAAACTCCAATTAAGTAAAATACCTTGGACTTTCTTATTAATACTGTTCAGCAATTGTCCTCACACTGCACTTGTATCTTCCATAGTCCTTTAACATATAGATCTCAACTATCTTGGGTACACTAGGAAATTGTTGCCAAAAATAAACTGAAATTCCTTCTGAGTTGTTGGAATTCTTTGTTTCCCAAAGGAACACATAGAAGCCATGTAATAAAGCAAGCAGTAATTTCACCTTTTTCCTTCAGAGTTTTCACAACATGCTTTACTTTCTTCAGATTAAAAACCATCCCTAACACTTTAAACTGTGAAACAGATAACTCCAGGAGCAGTAACTCCAGGACAATGTAAATAAGGTAGAAGCAATAAAACAGAGAAATACCAGAAATTACGGTATATTCTTACAGGTACACACATGTATGAGTTGAGTTCTGCTTTTTCTTCTTTTGTTTTATTTTTTTTCTCTGTATTTCTATCATAATGAGTTCTGTTATTTCTCAACATGCACAAGCCCAAATAACCGAGCTGACTAATGCGAGCCACTACAGACAGCAGTTTTGCAGTACAAAATGCTATCTGCAAAACAAACCTGTTTTATTTCTCAGTTTAAAATCAGTTGAGCAGACAGTGCTATAGCTATAATATATAGATAAATATTATAGAAGTTCATAAAAATGTGTGATTCTAAAGAATCCGGAATAACTACATATATTTTTCAACATTTACATGTTTAAACATTTACATGTTTAAACATTTACATGTTTAAATGATAGGCTTTCAATGACAGACATGATCAGATAAATACAAAAGCTGTAGCAGTTTCTTAAAAAGACACAGACAAAATGAAAAAACTGTACCGCTCTTGGCTTACAAGTGTCACCATATACATGAATAAAGCACTCAAAAGTTTTCTGATCCAAAATAAACATAAGCAAGAGAAAAAGGAATTAACTTCTTTATTCTTATTATCCTTTAGCTGCTCGTGCACTAAAAAATAATACAGATACTCTCTGCATAGAGAAAGTATCTTGACAGATATTTAAAATCATGGAAAGAAAAGTTCATTTTTTTCTGTACTTCTGTACATAAGGAATTTAACTTTTATCTAAAGTGAAGTATCTGAATATAATAAATAGGTCTTACTTTATATACAGTATAATGTTATTTCAATTCAGCAGAATAAACACTTAATTGAACAAAATCCAGATTCAGGAAGATAAACACATAATTACAGGCCTTTTGACTTGTGTGTAGCCATCAATCTACAGTTCATTATTATTATTTTCGAACACAGAATTCCAGTTCTTGTGCAAAATTTCTATAGCTTGAAAAATATTCAACAATCCTTTCTAAAGGTGAAGCTCTGGTGGTAAATAACTGATAGGTTCTTTTCAAACTAGAAATATGGAAGTTCTCAAGCTTTCCAATTTTGTGAGTGAGTAAAGAAACAGTAACAAAGCAGATATCATTGACCTATGCAAATGAGATAAAATAGAAGAGCTGCGTTTGGGCTTGGTTGTTTGTGTTTTGCTTTCAGAAATGAATTAAAAGAGAAAGAAATGGATTAGTAAACCAGAACAAGGAAACTGCATTAGGTTATAGATCAGGTTATTTGTAAATAGGCACAGTGCACCAAATACACATTTTGGAAGAAATGCATTGAAACTGGTGAGAGTTGCTAAAGGCTTGGAAACAGAATTAAAACAGTAAGAGAGCAGACTGGAAGTTATGTCCAAAGAAAATTGTCTTCATTTTCTGATTTGGATATATGTTGTCAAAATTGTATATGCCAGAATTCATATTATAAGACATTATTGATCCTTACAGGAGCACCAATAATTTTCTCATGTTGCCATAGGAAGTAGAAGAGTAGCATCAACTTACTTACATAATATGTACTGAAAGAAACTAAGCAAGGGACAGTACAAATTTAAGATAGAAACGTAAGATGAATTAGATTTCTTCATCACTAATGCTGAAGAAGCTCCTGATTCAGACACTAACTTGCCATAAATGATTATTTTTAAAAAGTTTTCATATATTGATCTAACAGGCTGAACTATAACAGTCTTTCTCTATACCTAGTTCTATCTATTTTTAAAGAAAAGAACCCTCTTTTGAAATGAAAAACAGACAAAAAACACATAAACACAAAAACACACACTTTTAAACACATAAACACAAAAAAAGGTGTTTATGTTTATCAGACATGAACACCTTTTTTTTTTCCCAAGAATATAGTTCAGCAGATTTTAAAGGTCTGCTAAGATATAAATAGTGAATAAACTGCTGCTGGAGACCAAAGGCGTTTATACATTTGTTTAAAAAAGAGAAGTAATAATTCCAGATATTATTTCTTATAGGATTTTCTGAAGACATTTCTTCTGATTTACATCTGCATTCCCTTAGTATGATAAGGAAGAAAATCTCTCTTGTCTGGTACTGGTGTTCTCAGAAAAAAAGGGCAAAGGAATGAAAGTAGTAAATATAGGAATCCGGTTAAAATGATAACTTCAACAAAACAAGTTTTTACATATAAATGTGACATTTAAATTGATGCAGTTGCTCTACATGTTGGATGTCATACCAGGAGTGTTTACTTGAAAACCTGATCCTGTCAATGGGACAGAAACCTCCTAAATAATGTTTTTTTTTGCTGATGTTGCGCTGCAAGGCAGTCTAACAGCCAGCCCAGAAGAGAAAAATAGCACATTCCCTTTCGTTTATTTTTCTAACAGATCAGTCAAGGTTCAAGAGGAAAAAAAACATATTCAGGGAATAAGAAGCTTCTCTGAGAAGTCAAACCTATTTGAATGGCTACTGTCAACACTGAAGTCAGGCATGTGTCTTTTTGTCATTTTTGTCTGCAATAGTGCATGAAGAAAATTGGGGCTTAGGACTTTAGGACATTACTGAGGTTCAGGAAATAAGCCAGCTGTAGGGATTTTGTTATTAGAGTATTATTTTTTTTTTCTTAAAACACTCCTATTTATTATTTCTTTTGCTTGAGGAGCTTTTTGTTTTCAAAGCTTCACTTCTGTTTACATCTCCTGATTTTTAGCAGCTCTTTATATGTTTAATGTCTGTAGATAAAACCTGTAATGCTTTCACTCTCAAGCACCAGTCTTTTGTTAAATTTACATATTTGCTAAGACTAAAATACAAACTAAAAGGAGAGAACAGGATAACAAGCACTTAGAAAGATGCATGCCCCCAATCAATAAGTGTTTCAGAATCAACAGCCAACTTACTACACTTTATTACCAAGAAGTTTACTGAATTCTTGAGTTCAACCCTGGTTACTTTCCATAGTTCAAAATACTGCAAATTAATGTCCACTCTTTTTCCTTCTTTCCTTGAGCAACCGGTGACCAAAGTTATAGCAGTTAACTTGGAAGTAGAATCTCTTTATTCAGCACACATATATGCTTAGACGTGTTAACAAAATACTATGAAACTGTTTACACTAGTGTGGAGGCTGAGCTGGTAGATCGAGAGGACAGTTATATCCCTAGAGTAACAAATGGCTGTGAAAAGGCCATGGAGAATAATCTTTCATGCTGGCAAAATTGTAGCTGGAGAAGATCAAGCCTTTAGGGTCTCTCCTGCTGTCAAGGTTGTTATGATTTCTTTTGTCATATAGGGTACCTGATAAACTTAAAATAAATGCATACACATTAACAGATGGAAAACACACAACCCGATATAAACAAGTGTTTTCATTCATATACAAAAATTTGATTCCTAATTGTTCTAGAGTACTGAATCAACGATTGCTTTAATCTGTCCTGTTCAAAAGAGATTTAGCTTGTAATTATGGCAACAAGGAAAATATATCAAAAAAATGGAAGCATGTTTTCTAGTGATACATTTGTTTCTGTGTTTTTTTTTCTAAGTCTAAATGTTCTTTTTTTTCTAAGCTGAATTTTTATAAGGTGTTCTTTAAAATATTTCTAGTTATTAAGAAGCTTCATTTGGGGAGTTAATCATGACAGACTTTGCTCTGACTTTATCTATTACTGTTTCTATGCATTCCCTATACAAGTCTGTGGGACTAGAATATCTGATTTAGCATTTTTTGTTTTCTTCTCATCCCCTCTACTCATGCAATGGTGGTGATAAACAAGAAACTCCATCATTTTTATCAAAACCCCTCCTTAACTGTCTATAGCCTATAATTCCCTCTAACTGCATTTATAATAAGAACAAAGGCAAAACATTTTTCCTTCCTCAGATTTCCTTGTTAAAGTCTTCTCAATTTTGAGTTTTCACTCAGAATCCACATCTCCTCAACACTGCAGAACACAGCCTTAAATATTGCAGAGCTCACTGCAGCTGAGTAAATAAAATATTAAAAAATATCCAGTTAAAACTGACTTCATTGAATTTTGTCTTTAAAAAGGCTTGTCTCTATTACCAAAGAGCTACTTGAAGAAAATGGTTCTATCTAATAATATTGTCACTCTAAACAATGTCTGAAATTCTTCAAAAGCAGTAAGGTAAGAGAGAGAATTCTAGCCAAAGGGCTATACTTTAGTCTAGAGATCAGGTTTATGCCTTGTTATGGCTTGCTTCCTAAAATAATCTTCAGATTATTTTATTGAAATCTCATCTAGTTTAAAGTTTGTAAGACTGATCTGCAATTGCTATATGTTTCCTAAAGACCCATGAGTAAGTGGCAGCCTGCAAGCAAGCTCCTGTCCCTGTCATTTTGCCTCCCAGGAGCACTAAGTCCAGGAGGGTAAAGCAAGTCCCACCAGCATCAACGAGACAAATTGTAGCACTTTTCTGTAGTGCTAGAGTCCTGAAGAGCACATTTTTATTCTCCAGAAACACAGTCTGCAGATTAGGTGTGGTTATTCTTGATTGACACGGGCATCTTCCTAGAACACTTAGGATAAAGTTGGCTGAAAAGGTCACATTTGGGCAGTACTGGGGCTAAGCAAGATAAAATGTGAAGGATCTAGGCACAATTTTTACTTTCAAGCAAGTGGCTTGAATCAGTTCTGAATTTAATGTTTTAGAGAATCCTACCTTCAACATTCATTACTCTGTACACTAAAGTCATTTAATTGAGGAAGACTTCTGAATGGAACTAGTCAACTATGAAAAAGCCAAGGAAAATGCTTTAAACAACTTAAAAGCCATGCTGAATTATCATCCTGATATTTCATGGGAAGCTTGTGCAAAAGGATTTAAACATCATGCAACATATAACCATACTTCCTCCTTTAAGAAGTACACCAGTCTTTCAATTTTCCATTTCTTCATAAAAAATGTTTTTAATAAATCGCCTTTTCAATTGTATTTTAAATCTCCATTTTTTATGAAGTGAACATGGCTTTCAAATAATTTTGCTGTAATATTTTCATTTGAAAAGTGAAAAAAAGTCATAAGAAATTCATTAGCAAAAAATGCTAGAAACTCTGGCCTATTAGATTTCATAATTTCTAAGCTGCTTCTGATCAACTAATACTTACTTTAGTATCAGCTCAGGGGAAAGAGAACATATAACCTTGGTCTTTATCTGTTTATACATGTACAAACACTGAAGTCAATTGCCAGTGATTCTACAATTCTGGTCTTGTTTAAATGTTCTTCCTTATATTTCAATGTTAAAACAAAGAAAAGTTGAGAGACTCCATTGTAAGGATTCTATGAGTTCTAATGGAAGGCAACAGAAGGAGCACCTTAGAATAACTACAGGAATTATAATTGCTTCGAGATCCCAGGGCAGATTTGCTGGGCTATTTAAAAGGCTGTTCTTTTCCATTGTTGATGGCTATTTGGAATATACTGTGTTAAAGTGATAGAATAATTGCCCATCTAGCCTCTTCTTTATGAAGGCTGCATCTAACTCAATATTCAAAACTGCCTGCAGCTTATTTTGTTGTTGTTCAGTAAAATCTATTGTGCAATAAAAACCACAGCAACTAAAGCTGCTACCTTTATTTCACTTTACCAAGCATTACAGATAAAATCAAATGAAGAAAAAAATAAAGAACTGGACTCAAATGGGGATTTATGCTCTCCCATAAGGTGCCTATATTTGAAGCATTTGGTTAAATTTGAAAGACCTATGTGCAGTTCTGGAAAGTCTTCCCTGACTAGGCAAGGTACAAGTTGCTTTATAAGGCAGAATATCTAATTATCATCATCTAATAATCATTCTTATGTGAAAAAAAATGCTGAAACAAGACTCTAATAGTCTTTGAACACTCTATGTCTTTTTTCTTTTAATTATTATTATTTTTTGGGGGTGGTGGTGGGAATGCTTTCAGATCATTATTTGGTGTCTTCTCTTATAACTAAATGCCTTCCAATAATGATCACTTTGATGATCTGAAAACAAGCCACAGATTAAATATTTCATTAAAATGTAAAATACTAAGGAAGGATTCATCAGTAATCATACATTAAAAATACTGATGATAGATGAAACTGTTTCTATCATTCTCCAGCAAGCAATAATTTCTCCAAGAATATTCAATTATATGGACAGAGTCCATAGAGCATATTGATGACTTTGTCTGAAAGTGTTGTTTTATTTTCTAATTTGCTGTTTCTTACAAAAATATTAACAAACATTCTGGCTTGCACTCTACTACCCATGTATATTCATAAAGAGTGTTGTATCTTTGCTCACATCAGCAGATTTAAATCAGTTGGATATTGCAAATCATTGCCTACGTAATAAAAATGAAGTACTCAGTCTGTATACCTGAGTACCATAGATAACTGTTACTCATAATAATTCAATTTGAATCACCAATTTGAACCTGCACAAAGGAAAAGAGACAGACACTGAGCAGGTATGAACCAGTATAATTGCACAGAAGTCACTGAGAGTATGCTGCCTTAGATTGTGCTTGGTAAAATAATCAGTCATAATCTAAAACTGGTTCTAGAAAAAAATAGTATTGTAGTAGGGTGTGAAAATCACATATCGAGATGCAGAAAAGAACATTTTCATAGTTGTCACTTTATCTTAGCTTCTCATTTATGCTAATCATAACTTTGTTATAAGTTACCATTTAATATTACTCATTGAGATGCAAATCATTTGCCTCAATAAAGACAGAAATTTCTTACATTTTTTCTAGTTTGAAATGTCAATAGAGTAAAATCACAAACAGGTTCAATATTCCCATCTAGCCATTAATATTGTAAACATCTTTTGCTGAGCTTACTGATGACTAATATCAAGAACAGGAAGAAAATGCATCACTGCCTGCAGTGAGTGATGCCTCAGCCATAAATGGCTGAGTTTGCTTTGACTGGAAGGCTTTCCTACATGAAAATACGTTTGTTTCAAATGATCCTTTCTTAACCCCAGCAAGCTGCACGTCCTCACACATAGTAAAATTAAAATAACCATGTAAGCAATTACTTGGGAAGAACCAGAAGAACACTGGATTACAATTTGGAAAGATTCTGACAAATCAAAAAAAAATAATTCTAAACCTCTGATAACGTAACACAGTCAAGACAAATGTGAAGTCCTCACTAATGAAAGAATGACTTGGCTAAGTTAGTTAAAACTCAGATATGAATCCATTTCTGTGTTAAGCTACCACTTTTCAAGTACACAGACTGGCTGAGGTTCAGAGATGAACATCAAAATGAGTCTGTAAGAAAAGGCTAGAAAAAAAAGTGGGGTTTGGTCTATGGAAAAGACACTGAGGGAGACAATGTGGTGGTCTCTAATGTCTGCAAGGTTGCCACAAAGAGGAAAAGAAGTTTTTAAAGTTCACTAGGTAACAGGCAATAACTAATAAACTTAAGTATTAGAATAGATTTATATGAAATGCTTGGAAAGTCATCGTAATGTAATAAGTTGCAATTTTAAGGATGTTGTGGGGCTACAACTGCTAAGAGTTGTTTCGGAGTATTTGTCTAAAAGGGTTTTAGGGTTTAGAGTTAGGCAATAAACTAAACAACTGTCTGGCAATCTTTCCACCTTTGTGTTTATATATAATGAAAAATAATTATGCTCTAAGAAAAGCAAATAGTGTCTCATGAACTAAAAGTTTATCTAAATGCAGCTTATCCAGGGGCTTCAGTTGAAACAAACGTGACTTCAGAATGTGATGTCTCTGAGGAAAAGAGTGTGTCCCAGAGACTCTGATACATTTACCATAACAGCTGACAGAAAAAAAAAAAGAATCAACAATATCAATTACCTTGGTTCTGAAGACGCTGTAATCTCCAGACTCATATATTACTAGAAGAAAGTTATCTGATCAGAAAAATGCAAATATATGTTCCCGAGGATGGATTCTTTCAATCCTTCCCCATCTGATACTTGGATACTGAGTTCCGAGTATTTAGTATTCCAGTAAGTCGGTTATTAGCAAACATTTATCAAGTTCAGACAGGAATGCAATGGGATATACTACAATTTAAATAAGATAAGGAGATTTCTAATTTTACAGATACACAGATCTCATGAATCATGTCAACCTTCACCAAGATCAAGTAATTTATTACCTGAACCTAATCTGACTAATTCTTGCTTAAAGAACTGGTCACTAACAGTCTCCTTTTAAATCAGTCTTTCACATATTCTTCCTACACGTGATCTCAAACTAATCCTCCTCATAAAAAATATATAATAATGGCCCAAATAAAGACAATAACAAAAAAAAGATATACTTGGGTAGATTTTTTTTTACAAGTCCATATACTGATTTCCTCCACATGCATATCTGTGCTTGTACAGGAGTAATCCTGAAACAAAAACCCAGGTAGGAATGAAAATTTCCTCAAAGTTCAGTGGAAAAAAATATCTATGTACAAGACCAAGTGTACAATTTCAATTAACTAATTACATTCCTTCTGAATTGTAGGAAGATAAATGCCAGTTTCCTTTAGGTAAAGGATGGAGAAAGAAGTTATTTACTGGTGTTTGAGTTTTGTAATATTTCTCTTTAGCACTTAGGAAATCTCATTTCCTGTGCCCAGGGCTTTTGTTATCATCCATCATATCCCTTTTGCGCTTACTTCTCACTAATCTTGCTCATAACAGCTTTGATTCATAAGATAACTATGGATATAGCCAAGAAAAGTTGTTTGGACCCAAAGCAAAACAGATACTAGTCAAATAATGTGCACTACTTCAGTATTGGTGACACCTAGCAGACTTTCTCTTTTCAATACTCCACCTCTGATTTTCACAAAAGATCTTCTCTATAGAATTTGAAGCAGTCCTGGAGTACAGCCCTACTAGTATCATCAGACTGTACTGTAAGTATGTTAACAACACCAAAAGCTTAATTAAAGTAGCTGTCAATAGAATTCCAAAATAACCCAGTTATTCAATTTTGGAGACCGTATATTGAAAGCCCATATGCCCGGCTGCTGTATTATCTTTTCAGACGTCTTTCTGTTCCAGATTTCAATCTTTTGTAACACAAAACCAGGTACATTGATATAGAGATCTGAATGGCAGAGCCTGGACTGGTGAAAAGCAAACATGCAAAACGGAGAAATACAAAAACAGTAGGAAAGGCATGCAAATCTACTCAATTCCTCTTACTTCTGAAAAACAAAGTTACACAGCAAGTTAACTGCACCAGAATGCATTCAAAGGACCAATATTACATGTCCAGCACAAGCTGACAGAATAATATGCTGCTTCAAGATAAATACAATATGCAAAGATAATATGCAAAGACTGTCTGCTGTGCTTGTGTTTTTTGTTTCCAGCTAACTGAAAATTATACTAAAATCAAAGTTACAAACTGAATTAGGATGAAGTTGTTATAAAATGTGTTTATAAGTAACTATTGATTCAAAACATTCTCATCTGAAACCTGGGCATTAGTAAGTGCTAGCTATGGAAGAACTTTCAAAGCCCTGCAATAAATCTCTTATAAAATTCAGTGAGAGAGCTAAATCTCTCAATCTTAGAAGTGTGTACTGTAAGAAAGCAAGCTACCTGGAGCTGGTCAATTATAAAGCTGCAAGCTATTTCTACAGACATTTCTGACTTCTCTGGGACATAAGAATTTACCCTAACATCAAGAAGTTGATATGTCTTATCTATCTATCTTTTTATCTACCTATTTAGTTTTGCTCAGAAAGCACTCATTACAGAAAGCACTCATACAAATAATACAAAAAAAATATGCTCAGAATATCCAAAAAAGAATCAGGTTATGGAGGTGCTTGACCACAGGACATGGAAAATGTCAGACAGTGAAAACTGAATACAAATGAGATTTCTCTGTCACCTTTTTACTTACTTCTTCACCTCAGATTAAGGTCCACATTCCCAGTCATCATTCTCCAAACTTCCACAACTGAGAATGCAATAAATAGATCCTACCTAAAAGATGTCAGATGGGCTTCTTAAAGTATATGTAATGATTTCAGCACATCTCTAGACCTGATTCCTGGGTCCTGAAGTTTCCTCTTGGTCTCCCTCTATATCTGCTTTGCAAATATTCAGCTGACTGAGGGACATTGGATCCTTCTCTAAGATATGAAATACTACTGATTTTTTCTCCTATAAATCACAGACTTCTGTTGAAGAGATGGAGGGAAGTTGTACAGACATCATATTTTCAATGGAAATTTTAGTATAAAGTTAAAGTTGAGAATCTGATTATGTGAATGGTGCCATAGAGAAGAAATGGAGCAAAACTTATTCCCCTCATAAAAAAGTAGCTTTGACTCTGTTTCATTAATCATTTTTACAATGAAGAAAATATCTGTTGTTTGATACTGACTAGGCATAACTGAAATTAAAATAATCATATAATTTAAACTATTTTGTATACCAGATATTTCACTTCTATTTAAACCTAACATCATAAAATTGTCCCATCAAAATCAAAAGGAAATATTGATTGTATTCTTCCATGTCAAGTTGACATGGAAACAGAAAATGATTTTCTTTGCAGACTATGTGCTGTCTAGCACAAATGTAATACAATGGGGGGTCACCATTAAATGTGTTTTCAATCAATACAGCTGCATTCAAGTCTTTTTTATTTTAACTCACTTGTGTTATATTTAGGTTTGGCAGCTTTTAACAGAAAATTGCATTTGTTCTATTTTACAGTGGCACAGTAAAAGGTGATTTGAACTAGTAAATAAATGATTTAGTACAAATCTAGGTTGGCAGAGAATTTTTGCCAATTTATTGTTCTTTTTGAGACCTTGCTCCAGAATGTCTCTGGGTAGATTCTTCTACTTACAAAAAAGCCCTAGGAAGCAGCATCCACACACCTCAAAGAAAAAAAATTAACAATTTCTTCCTTATAATGACTTTCCAGTAGTCTTTAATCAATATTTTGTGAAAAGTGTTGACTACTAAGCTGGCATATCAGAGGGATAGAAGAAAGCCAGAGTTTGGAACAGAAATTTCTTATCCATAGAAGTAATGTGTGTTCCTCTCAAAATCTAAAATTGGGATTTGATAATACCATGCACACTATTTATGATTAATGATATCCATCAACAAACTAATGGATCACTGAGAGTGGCAGCGCATTAGTTTCTAAAACTAACACTGACAAATAGAAATATAGCAGGAAAAGTCACAAAGTTTTTGTAAATGATCTGTGAACAAGCGTAAGCTGTCTTCCTAGAAAATTATTTTTACTTTTGACAATATATTTTTTGTATGTATTTTATTTTTTGATGAAAATAGCAGTATTAGATGGTCGGCAGTTATAAAACCTCAGTTCTCCCTGCCAGGGTTAAGTCTAGTAGTCAAGTAAGAGCCTGTTTGTGTTCCAGAGCTGTGCTCAAGGGAGGCTCTGAGAGAAATGTTCTAGAGCTCCACACAGAGCAGGCTGCATCTCGAGGACCTCTTACAGCTACCAAAGAGGATTTCTGCATTCCCAATGTGTGTGTGCGCGTGTGTGTGCGCGTGTGTGTGCGCGTGTGTGTGCGCGTGTGTGTGAGTTTGTCCTCACTTGATATCATTAATGATTTCTTTTCTTGAGTTAGGGTTTAGCTAGATCAGTGAGCTGATTTCACCCTGAGCTCACACAATCCCTATATTCAACACAAAAGTGGTAGCAAAACAAATGCACGGCAAGAGACACACTAGAAAAAGGACATCCTGCTGGGATTCTTTCTTTAGGACATCTAGTTCACATTTAGTTCATTATTACACCAATTATGAAATTGTTTGCTGATATCCTTTGAATGCAGTAATGACATTAAGTATGAAAGACAATTATATGTTATATTATGAATAAATTGCTTACTTCTTAATAAGTGATAATGGTATCAATTTTGCTTGGAAGAATCTGTTTCTTCTTATTCTGCAGGACGGCTTCATTCCCAAGAATATCAAGTTGAGGATTAATGGAAATAGAAGCAAAGTTATCTGTGCTAACAGTATCAGAACTTTCAAACAAGGATGAACTTCTTCACACTATTTCTGTTAATATACTCTTCCTAGTGAGTATGTGTGTACAGACAGAGACTCAAAGTGATAAATTCCCTGAATCAACATGGCCTATAATTTCATGCTTTTCAGAGCGCTAAGGTAATTACAAGAGTTTGCTGTTGCTTTAGAAGGAATAACGTTTCCTGAGAAAAATACTTTTAACCTACAACGTGGCCCTTGTGAGCTGAGAAATCATAAATCATTTGTATGGCAAATATGCCAAAGTATTCTCCTTCTTCTGTCCCAAAACACACATTGCTAAACAGCTTTGTGAAATACTAATGATTAAGAATTACACACCTCAGCTTTAAAGGAATACGCAGTTGAATGGCAGAATCACATTATTTCGTCAGTTCATGAACTCTCACAAATTTACAGAGCTAAAAGACACATTATCTGGCCATAGTAGCTGCACAGAGATTTGGGGTGCAGCCCATGTATTTGCCTGAAATACTGAATTTCCTCTTACTTTCCTAGCAAGATTGAAAACAGGAATGACTTAAATGCAAATTAGAAAGCTTCAAGAGTATAGTTTAAGTCATCGAACACATCTAAGACATTGTGATATAAAAACACTTGATGTAGCCTCTTTAGTGACTGTTGCCATGGAGACAAGAAAAAGAGACAGGAACAAAACTTCAGAATAAGAAGATGAAAGCTGTGTACACCAACACTGCACTGTGTTGTCATCTTTGTAGCTTATGGTTAAGTCTATAATTATTTCCATAGGCCAGAACATTTCTGTGATATGTAGGTAGAAGGAATCCACTCTTCATTCATTCTTAAGGCTAGTACTTTGGCACAGCAGAACAGCACATCAGGAACTCACTACGGTCATTTAAGGAAAGACCAAATTACTATGTGAGAAAGGGGAGTGTGTGCCCTTTGCACTAGCTGTCTTTATGAATCTATTATAAAGATTTTTAGCCAGTAGAAAGTATTTCTTTACAATATATTTACAAACACTATGTAGATACATCTCCCTGATTACTCAGCCGACTGAGTATACACAGTTTCCTTTGTACACAACAATGGTCACAGTTTAAAAGATAGCCCTGTCTACCAGAGGTATTCAGTCACACGTTCATCTTATCTCCCCACATTTTTTTTGCTACAGCAATTCCTTTTCTTCTATAAATTATCTTTTTTTTTTCCTTTTTCACAGCTCTTCCCCAAATATTACTGCCAGAATAGCAATGCTTTCATGAAGTATTATGACAAAACTAGCAGAAATGGCCCACAAAGGTGGACTGGACAAAAGATCTCGTTTGAAATGACAAAGAAATAATAGCGACCTGTGTGTAGGATTCATCTATAAAATGACCATTAGATGCCAATCTAAAGCAGACACAATAGAAGACACCTAAAGAGCTTAAAAGAAATATATCCATTAGAGCTGGGAAATACTGAGACTTAGGCATCAGAAAGACACTACTGTAGAAAATTCAGGTCACTCATGCTTGTGAAAGGTGAGCTGGAATTGGAATAGAGAAAGAAAAAAAGATCTAGGATCACCCAGAGCTTATTTAGCTTAGAAAAATTAATGCCAGAAACACTATGATTGTTGTCTGCAAATATGCCAGTGTAAGCCCAAGAGATAGAATGATACTACTGAAACCAAAGAATAATATTGGCAAAAGAAAAAATGGATATGAAACGACTGTGAATGTAGTTAAGCTGGAAACTAACATAAGGTTTTCAGCTACTATGAAACTGTAGTCCTTTAACAATACTATCGGGATGAGCATCTATCTAGTTTCAAGATGAATGCTCGATTAAATTGAAGAAAAGATTATGTGATTTTGTTACTTTTTATTCTAAGAGATTCAATGTCAGAGAACATTGCCTCTTGCCTTTTATTTCTACTTATATCTTTAGCTGGGCTATACTTTTCTGAAATTCTTGTATATCACTTCTACTTATGTCCTACTTGGGTCACAGTATATTTGTGATCCAAGTCAAAAATTACAAACAAAAAATTCTGTCTGATATCTGGAATATCCAATTTGTTCATTTGTTTAAAAGTTAACAGGTAAAATCGTACTAGATATTGCAGAAAGAGACTACCGTAGCCTGTGAATGATGTTATTTGAGCCATTTCTTAAGAGAAAGATAGCAACACAAGTTTAATTAATCTTGCTGATTCCAGGGGACCCATGAAATTTGAACATCTGAGCCAGAATGGTCAAGATAAAACCTCTGGAATAAGTTTGCAAACTATGTTAGGATTTAAATAATCTAGTCTGATCTAGAGACACATGACATTTCAAACTGAAAGTATACTGTAGTATTTCAGCAGCTACTAAAAATCTCCTTTGTCCTTTTACAGACAGCATGAGGAGGGACTGCTGAGGGAATCTGGTGCATTCATAAAAATTATAGAAGATAATCACTACTTTTGCATGAATATGTGTACCACACCTTTTCAGTCGGGATTTAATGATTCCTCCATGGTCCTCAAGTTTTGCCTCTGAAAAGAAAACAAGTATTTCTCCTGAATTAACATAATGAATCTTAGTGCAGGTTGGATAGGGAATACATGTTGAGAGGATAAACGCCACTGGTCAGCACTCAGTCTTACAGCAATTGCTTGGGAATTTCTTACAGTAGCTTGAAGGCATTTGTTTTCTCACAGTCTCCCAAGAGATCACACTGTGAACATTAGGTCCTTTAGAAATTGTTAATGTTGCTGACACATACTCTGCAGGACAAACTCATTCAAGGGCACATTCTGTTCATATTTCACTTGATTGATTCTTATAGTTGGTAATTTTTACAGCTTTGGTAGAGCTTCCATTGCTGATCAGACCCCTAAGCTGCTCTTTTGGGCTGACTTATAAAACTAGTGTTTTCTGAGCTTTTTGAGTGTAAACATGTTAAACTGTAAATCTGCTTTTTGCATTCCAGATGCTGCCTCGGGATAGATACTCCCCAGTCAGCAAACTCTCCTGAGAGGTAAGATCTCTGCCTGGCTTCCTGGTCCCCTGGCTAAGGCAGGCTCTCCCAAGGACTACAGTTACTTACAAACTCTTTCCCAGGGCACCACTTTTACCAACACTTTGGTTTACAACCTACCTCCCATGAAGTTTTGCAGCATGTAATATATACAGCTTAGCAAAACCTCCAGGCCACTTTCTGATTGCTTTACATAAACCACTAACACATAAAAAAAAAAAAGTGAAAAATATCTCTATTTTATGTATCTCTATAATCTCCTTGTCTCTTGGACACATATTTTCCTCCTCAAAGAAATCTCTCCAGTCTACCATTCCTTTCTCCAAAATACCATGTCAGAGAACGCCTTTTCCAACTTCCATACATCTTCATCAGATGATGCCCAATAGCTCTGTCAGCTGACTAAGAACAAAGTCAGAACTTTGATCAAACATACTTTAATGTAAATAAGGATCATCAAGGTTTGATCATCCTTTGATAGTTCTTTGTCCAAAGTGAAAGCAGAAAGATGGAAGAAGCCCCCGCAAGGACCCAAAGTAAAAAATGAGCTTTCAGCTTGACACAGATACAAGTACAGACTTCACATTCTCCAAGAGAATTCCCAAATTATACATAGGCATATTCCCTAAATCACCACAGTAATTATTGTGACCTGAAACAATTACCTTCATTTTAATGTATTTTCAGCTATGAACACTAGTTAACTACAGCATTTTCAGGAGAGAAACTGGGGCAAAGCTTCACCATATTTTGGTGCAATGCAGATGCTCTACTAGAGTTCCAGGAAGAAAGTCCCTGGGAGCATATGTCAGGACTGAAATCCTACCTCATTCTTGGTCTCATAAAACTCCAGTTAAGTTTGGTTTATTAGATTTTAATAACAAAGTTTTTTTGTCAATATTTTTTAAGATTAAGGCTGTAAGAAAAAGCTCATAAAGTGGCTAAAAGAACAAAGTAGTAAATATTTTGTCTGTTACAACATGCACAATAAAAGGAATAACTGCTTCAAAAACAAGTACTTTCAAGCTGCTGTTATGAATTCTAATAAAATTACTATTAAATGGTATATGTGTGAGTGTGGCAGGGACAGGCAGGCTGTGCTGAGGCAGATTTGACTTCCTGAGGAATCTATTCTAGAAGATGCCAGAGCTGCTTAGGGTTCTGACAGATATGAGATTATCAGCAACCATCCTCAGATGGTAAGAGCTAAGAAATGGGGTGCACATGATCTTCCTTAGTCCCACCAGATGGAACCCTATGGCTTTTATTTGAATTAAAAAACAAACAAAGCAGAGTTTTGATGATTTGTGCAAAAACATGGAGAAATTACCCTTCTTAACTCAGGGTCCCTTTGGCACAGACGGACATGGCATCTAGCACTGACTTATGAGGATGTGAAACGTGTTAATGATAATCCTGCAAACATCAGAGTGATGTTTTCATACACTGGAATGAAAAATGTCTGTAATTTTCATTTAGCTTTTACTTAACTGAAACGTTTATGTTTAGACACACTTATTTATCCACTACAATCACTGCCGTCAAGCCTTTTAGTGAGACCAAATGCCACCAGTAAATTTTGTGGTGAGAGATTTATGTTAATCCTCCACAAGTAATGGAGGGTTGGATTGAAACAGAAAGTTTATAACATTTATACTGCTAGCCAGCAATAATATCTCTGCCTGCTTTGATTTTTATTGTGGCAGAGCATCTCTGACTCTTGCACAGCTCTCTGTATTCATTTTTACATGTTTTGTCAAAGACCATAAATTTCCACAGTGATCCAGCCACTACCTCATCTCCAGCACAGCCGACTGCTCCGAGGTCTGCAGGATTTATCGGTGCTTTCAGCTCGGCTGCAGAATGTATGGTTTGCAGAGCAAAGGCTTTCACACTCCCATGAAATAACTGCAGTATCCCTATACCCCACGCTGGTAGTTATAAGAAAAGGTTGATTTTATAATGATGCCTAATGCAGATTGCCACATACATTTGAAGGGACATCAAACCTAGTTATAAACAAAAGTTCTTATAATGAATATGTCTTGTGATCTTCCCTATTATTTGTGCCATTATGCAGTGGCACCACATACCAATGAAAAGTAGTATTTATGAGCTGCTGATTTTCCCTGGTGTTTGCTCTATACCTGTCATTCTATCTCCGAGAGCTTTCAAGACAACACCATAAATTAACTGCAACAGCTAACCATAAATTTGACCATGACATCTGACACTATTCTAAGAAATGATTTAGATGTGTCCCAGTATTGTTCATTCAAGAGACTTTTAATTGCACAGACTTTAATAGAACTAGTCACTCCTCAATTTAGACGCTCATGAAATTATTTTGATGGGTAAAGATGATTAATATCTTGCAGCACCAAGTAATCTCCTCAGAAAAAGAGGCCAGCTGAACAATTTTGAGTCCAGAAAAGAGTCCAAGCCACATCTGAGGCATGTTATTACTAACACTGTACTTGCTATATGGGAAAGTAGAGGGGCATCAGCTACAGTCTTCTTTGGAAATAAAAAATTCAATCACAACATTTTTATAATCTGTGATTGAAAAATGTTACTCTTTTTCCTATGGTTTCAACTCAAATGTCTGTCTTAAAGAATCCAGAAACAAGGCAATAAGACAACAAATGAGATACCAGGCATGAAACCTCTTTATGTCAATCTCTTCCTAACCCCTTTTCTGCCTTTAAAGCAGCCTGTGCAACTGTAGCAGGGACTTGCAATTACAAATAAATGCACAATCAATTCTTTTTTTCTTCTAAATTCACGTAAAAGGAAAACTGCTTACAATGGATGAAATCTGCAATCTTTTTCAACAAAAGGCAACTAAGAAAGTATAAAGATAATAGCATTTGCTAAGTCTGTACTTGTTCTCCACAGCAAACTTGGATGATCATCAATGGTCTGTACCGTTCAGGAGCTAATTACCTTGGTTCAGAGACTCTTGTTTTAGTGACCTCCACATTGCACTATTTCTCATACACTGCCATCAAACTGTTTCTATTTATTTGGTAAAACAGACCAAGTTCACATAGCTGCAATGATAGCATAACCCTGTTCATTGTGGTAGCACGTACTTACATTAACAATTGTAACATAAGAAGCTATCAAATTTTCACTCTAAGCAGGAACCTCAGGAGCAGGTTAAAGGAGTAATTAGAATTTATTGGCATTTAAAACCTGCATGGCAAGAAGCACCTATCTGCTTATCACAAGAGGGCTAAATGTAACCAGTTATTATGGTCTCCTACTCAAAATTTTGACAAAAAGCCTTCAATAATTTAGGCTTTGGTCTAAATTGCCTAGGCAGTTCCACATTTGGTTGACTCCGAGTGAGGGTAACTGATTTCTCTCTCAAACAGATGAACTTTCTATGCCTTCACTGACAAATGTTACTGATAAAATCTTATTTTGGGGGAGAAATTGAAAGCCTGACAGTCAAGCTAACTTTTACCTTGGCAGTTTTAGATACAGTAGTCTCCAAGCTTGAAAAATGTCACTGTAGAATGCTTCAGGAGAAGAGTTAATATCTCTTTTCCTCTCAGCACTTTGCACAGTATTCTCACCATTAATCTTTAAAAAAATCACAAATTGGTTCCAAGGGAAAAGTTTGCTTCTTGCTAAATCAGGCCATTTTCTTTGGCCTTATATTTCTTATATATTGTAAAGTATGTTCAATTATTTCAGCTACTTATGGAGATTGCCAATTTTTTACCACATATAATACTCACAATTTTGTAATTTTTATTAAATACCTTTTTTTCCCCCCAATAGACACTTGTAAATCAATTTGAAAAGATAGTTAGCCCTGAGTCATGTGCTCTAGGTGACCCTGCGTGTGCAGGGGGGTTGGACTAGATGACCTCTAAGGTCCCTTCCAACCTTACACATTCTATGATTCTAGCCCTGCGTTCTTTCTGTCCCGTCCTCACTATCTACTTTAATAAGGCTGGACTTTGGACAGCAGCATTCCCTATCCATTTTTTAAATGAGGTAAAGGTCTAGCATGCCCTTAAAACAGAAGATTGCACCATTTCTTAATAAAAAATAAAATACTTAGTAAATGAAAAAAATTTCAGCAAACTCTCAGATAACCTTGGAAAATATATTCATATGTGCTTCCATAATATGCTCTATTTCATGGCCTTTTTAAGATACTATTTTCCTTTTAGCTGTTGTGCATTGGGAAGTCTGGAATTTGTGTTATGATAAACAGAAAACATATTGCACAGTGCTTCTTCCACTGTATTGTACAAATGATATGAGAAAGGTGGGGAGATAAATGAATGCAAAGCTAATTTTTATAACAGTATTTCTACATACACAGTTTAATTGTTGTTATACTTGAAAGCAGAAAAGTTGCATGTTTACATACAATAAAGCTACCAGTAGATAATAATATTCCTATTTTCAGTTTTACAGTAATTATAAAAATCTAAAAATGCCTAAAGTAAAACTTGATGTGCTTTTGCCTGCTTGGACTGAATTTTAGGTAGACTTCATTTGAGAATCTAGTGAAATTTAACCACGGTAATGAATCTTTGAAATTCTGACTCGCAAAAACAGAGGAAAAATTGTGAAAATTTTAATCGTTACATTCCTTTTTTTCTTAGAAGCCAAAGGATTAACAAGATTTTCTCAGTAGCAGCCTGCACATGGGTAACCTGAACTGAGATTAAGGAGCAGGGTCCCAGTGGCGCAATGGAGAGCCCTGCTCTAGGGACAAAGGTTGGATTGGCTGAAGCAGCAGTTTGGGAAACTCAAGTCAGAATACAACAGGAAAACAGCAACAAAACAATCCAGATTAGACACTGTTGAACAGAAATGGAAAATCAGAAACGCTGAAGGAAAGCCAAGTATTTGATGGTCCCTTTATTTTTCATTGCTTCTGGACCATCTGTTTTTTATAGAGATTTTGTTGCTGAATAACTAATACTGGACAATCTTACAGCTTGCTTTGTAAGAACAAAACTAAGTAAATGCAACATTAAGTATTTTTTTCCCTAGCATTTGAACTAGCACAGATTGAACACATGGTATTTTTCAGCTGCTAGCAAATGAACTCTGATGACCAAGCCCAGGAAACACAAATCTCCTGCTTTAGTTATGTCATAGAGCAGTTTTCTGAGTCTTGTAAGGATAGTCTGATAGAAACAGCAGTATGTTATGTAGAGACTCTAAACAAATTCCTTCAAAAATATTAAATTAATGCTGTTGCTTAATGAAAGAGCATCAGAAGTACTTCCCTCTACTATCCCTACAGTTTGAGCTTCAGGCATGTATTTTTACAGTATGCAATAGCAATTAACTTTTACAAAACAGTTATGTATGGCCGATATTGTTTGGAACACCACTGAAGACAAAACAGCACAAGAATCAACTCCTCTGAAACATCTATAACAACATAAGAGATTCAGAAACCTACTTCCTGAAAAGTTTTCACTATGTGTTTTTTCTCTTGTCTTACTATACAAATCTTTCAGACTATGATAATGTTTAGTTCTCTAGTACTCTGCAAAGGGTTTTATTTTATACAGCCTTGCAATGTTTGTTTTATTGAAAATGACGGGAAAATGGAAAATGATTAAAAGACTTAATGAGTTATGTCTTCCATAGAGATGTAGAGAGTAAGATTCAATTAGCAATCAGACTAGCTGTCTGCTTGCAGGACATGTCCAGGACAGTCACCTCTGCCGGGAATTGAGATGCCCCTTACCCACCGAGGGGAAGGGTTTCACTGCGAGGCAGAGGGAGCTGAACATCCCCTCCAGCTCAGCTATTTTTCTTGGCTAGCCTGTGAGGGACCTGCTTAAACCAAAAATGTGTTTCAACCATAGCTGATATGCTAGCAAACGTCTCATATTCAGAATTTGATTTTGTGAATGGATAAATTTGTGGAAGAGATGGAAAAAGGGAGACTGAAAATCTTTTGACATCTAAATATTCTCCTTAACATAGTAAAGTTCTTTATTATTAATAGGCACTAACAGCAGCAAGAGAACAATTCTACTCTGCAGAAACCAGACAGGTAGAAGCTGACTTTTATACAGCTTTGAAAAACAGTAATTTATTCATAGTAGCTGAAGGATATTGTTTTGCTGATAGCAATAAAAAGACTTACTCAGCCTTTCTTGCATACTCCAAACTTCCAATGACTTTCCCAATGAAAATTACCATCACGAATTCTCCACTGAGAAATGAGAATGGTCTCAAAATATAAGGCCTCAAATTGCTATACAGTATGAAAGTATATTGTAAACTATCACCATTATATTTCTTGTTAAAAATATCTTTTAAATGAAATTGCTACTTAGGGAGAAGAAAAAAAAACCAGCACGTAGTCCACTCCATTAATTTGAATATGACTGGTAAAATGCCTCGGCATGTATTAAGCTAATTTAAAATAATATTGCAGCAGGAATAATATGAGATGGGGTTTTTAACCTAAGGTTCATTTCAATTACACTGTAAATAATATTCCTAATAGCCTCTGCTTTCTGAAATTTACTTTGGTGCTGAAGTGATACATGATGTTGCATGTACTTTAAACACATAGAGGAGGAAGAGAGGAAAGCAGGTATTGGTGTCCAGAGAAACATATCCTGCATATCCAGGTGTATCCAGGGTGTTCCTCATCCCCTGCTCCTTTGCAGTTACCCTGACAATAGCCTTTATTCTACAATGCACTAAGTCAGTTTAGTTCCAAATATTAATAATTAGTCATAGATTAGTTCTCGAGTTAATAATTAGTCATAGGTTTCTGCTCCTTTTTGGATGATACTTTCTAATTAGAGCCCCCAGTGGTGTTCTAGAAATTTGTGAGCAAATACTGTGCTGGTAATGTATCTCCCTCCAGGCTCATATTTATAATATTTAAAGCATTCATACTTGAGGAAGTTGTTCTTATTCTTTATTATTCTGTATGACAACAACATATACAACTATTAAAAGTATATACAGGTGATCTTCTGCTCATTTCAACTCAATTTCCCTTCTTTGCACTGTCTGCATTTTAAATATTTTTTTACTACTGTATGTATATATAGTCATAAATTATAAGACTGTATAATATATAGACATATACCCACCTATTATATGCCTGTATATATATACACACATAATATATAGGTATACATATATACCTATATATTACACAGGTTTCGTGTAGTAATGGGCTGAACTATTAACTGCTGTTCAATAGCTTGGAGACAGTATGTAATACCATTGGTACATATACACTTACTGAATCCCTCTTTCCTCCTTTTAATGCATTTTGCACTTTTATTTCACACCACACCTTGATACCTTTACAATTCAGTACTTAGTCATTCAGATTTAATCACCTTGACGGAGAATCACTTCATTTAACCCCAGCTTAGACTTCCTCATGAATCCAACCCTTCCAGAGATAGTTACAGTTCATAAACTTCTAAATTTATTTTTATTATTTAATTTAAATAGTCTACTACTTTTAGGAGGGTAAGGAAACAAAAAATAAACTTTCAAATCCAAGTTTACAACACTTGCAGAAATAATCTTCCATCCTACTGCTTTTGAGAAACACTTGATTGGTCCCAATCATCTAAAGAGCTGACAGACTTCAAATGGAACAGTTACTAAGCTTCTAAAGCTTGTTTCTCTTCCATAATATAAGCTACCTTATCTGATTGCTAGCTAAAGCTGTGAATGCACATTGTTTTTTTTTAGGAGAAAGAGATATTTACAGCTAACAGAGAAAATAATCTGCAGAGATCTTAGAAAGCCCCAACATTTATTGTAAAACCCTGATTAGAGTACACAAAAAGTACATAAACAGCACATTTGCATTCTTCATTAGTCATTCACTATGCCACCCTTTCTTTGTTAGAAATATCAAGTTACCTCATTTACTACAGTTACCTGATGGACATTTGCATTCAAAGATAAGATAATTCAAGGAAGATTAATGGTTTCCTCAGAGCACACCAGCCAGCAACTCATTTTAATTGTCAGGAAACTACCACACACACTGCACATATAAATACTCAGCCCGAGCGCTGCTCTCTGTTGCCAGCATAGAGCAAACTTTTTGAACTGTAACATTTATTAACAGAATCAAACAAAACGAGGAGTCATATACATATCCAGTTGTATGAAAAATCTGAGTTTAATCCAGGTCTACACAGAAAGAAGCAAAATCCAGAAGTTTTACTCATGACTTCCTGCGAGCTCTTCTACAGGTCTTTGTGCTTTATCTTCTATAGAGGCTGAATATAATTATTTTTTCAAGAGAGCTTTCCACTCAACAATTTCTACCTAGGCAGACAGATACAGGCTACAATTTCAGAAGAGGGGAGTTTTCACATAATTGCTCTCCATCAGGAAGTGCCTGCTACAGAGCTTTTCTGGAAGCCCCGTTTGAAAAGCCAGCTTGGTACTTTTGGCTGCTTTTAACTACATAGGCTATATAACTCTTAAGTTACCACAATCCAATCATGAAAAATGCCAAGTACTTATGAGGACTAGAGGATTAATTTATATTGAAGGAGACTTGAAATAAATGTCTTTGATTCCTGTTAATACAATTTTGGAGCACCTTTCTGCATGATTTGAGATTGTTGAATGAAACCACTATTTAAAGGCAAAATATTTTTAATTATTAAAGCAGATAATAAGAAAAAGTAATTGAAACTTTACCATATTCTTCCACTTCCCTCCACAGACTTCTGAATTTCAGTTCCATGAAAGTTTGCTATTTAAGTTTTAATCTCCATAATTGCTAGAGCAAAATAATCTAACAATTAACCTACTCTTCTTTCTTCCTTTTCATGATGAATCAGAAAAACCTATAGCAAAATCCTCTCGATAATTCTTTTAATTTTTTTTAATCAGGAGCAATGCTCTAATTTATGAATTCCATTATAGCAGGATTAAAAATAAAACTATTTTTACATATCTTTTTCCTCAGTAGTGTGCAAATATAGTTGTACAGTAGTATAAAAACATTCACTGTGAATCACTTAGTGCTAAATAACACTGCTTTCTATCTGCAGAGTAAGATTCTGCTTTTATTGAAATAAAAATGAGATGATTTATTCAAAAGCCAAAACCTGTTCTGTGTGCAGTACTTTTAATACAGTTTCCTTACAATCTCCTGCCCATTCGAGTCCACAACACTCCTCACCAAGAAACTAAAACCTAGATAAATCAAGCACATGTAGTAGACCTGTTTCAATTCATCTCATTGAAGAGATTGGTGGGTTTTATCCCAGCTTAAAAGTTCAAAAATAATCAACAAAAGAAAAAAGCTTACCATTGAGAATAAATATTATGTGAAGAACTATTAAAGCTTAAACTATATTTTCAGGTAACTGAATTGGGTCCCAGAGACTTATATCTAGGAATCAAGCTAGCCTGATACTCAGAAAAGCTTCTCCTAAAATCCGCGATGATTCTTGTAGCTCAGCCTTTCTAAAATCAGGGCACTTTTCTTATATTTTCATACTGTCAGCTGTGGGCTCTCTTATTTGAATATATTTCTTTGTCTTTCTGTTTTCTTTTTCCCCAAATATTCATATTCAAGTGTCATGAAACAGCACTGTAGACAAATTATACTTCTTTGGGTAAATGGCAACAGTAGAATATCCCAAACAATTAAAAAAATGGGTTTGTTTGTTTGGTTTTCCTTGACAGTTGCTTCTCTTTTGTACCTCAAATACAGAAACACATACAGAAATACGAGCCCTCAGCTGTAGCAGAAGAGGGAAAATAAACACAAACTTGCCTCAAGCCTAAAAAGTTCTTTGGAAGTGTACTTCAGTCCTACTCTCTTGATCCTTTTTGAGCATAGCTGCCAAATTCTTCTAGCATTAACTGCTAATATCACCATGCCCTAAGCAAGACAGACTGCAGTTCATTTCTTAAAGTTTCTTAGGTGTTTAACTCCTCTAATGAATTAATCTATGAGGCTTCTAAGGTCTTTTAAGGTGTCTCTGTTGCAACACTGCTGGGCCCAGGTGTGAGCCATTCAGCAAGCAGAATATCTCTCCATGCCTTCACCCTGATACCTTCACCTGAAACCTTCATCCTGACATACCTTCACCTGGTGAGTCCTATGGCACTCGCCACCTCTTTTGCTGGGGGGGGAAGGAGCCTCCAAGGAGCCCCTCTGACCATCTCACATGGTCCTATCATCATTACATATTTATTCTCCCATAGAAGCACAGCACTGGATCTCCTCCATATAGAAGATCCCTATATTCCATATAGGGAATAGTTGTTCTCTATTATGGTGGGAGCGAAGATGCAGAGTGAAGAGAAGCTGAGGTACCATTAATGTTGCCCTGCTGCTGCTTATTCCTTCTCAGTAGCAAGACTGCTACTGCCTGACTCCCCAGACACCTCTTGGGCCCCTTCTGAAGAGGTGCAAAGACAAAATCCTTGGACTGTAAATGCTCTGGGCAGAAATACTTTATAGAATGGCTGTAATTACAGTCTCTGGCTAAATAAATGCCACAAATTGAACCACACAGTAAAATTCATAAAAGATTTTCACTTAAGTGTCTTGCAGATCCACCTCTTGTATCCATTCCAGTATCCACCAATCCATGAGATACAGGTTTAATGTGGCATAGATAAAGAGCTCAACAAAAGCCTTGAATAACACTACTTTCAGCGATTCCATCTTCCTTCGGAAGAGAAAAGGCAAGGAAGAAAAGTTCATGACAGTATTATGGATGCACAATAGAGTATCTTAAAGTAACCTTTAATGCACTTAAATCACCGGTTCTTGTAATAAGTAATACATTTTTCACCATTTTCTAGTGGTCACAAGGCCACAAAGATGGGAACTGCTAGGAGGTTTTTCCACATCACACCTCAACTTTCTTACTTTTTCAGCAATTCTTCTAGTTGTCTAACTCAAGTGGCTGATAATTAGGACCCATGTGAAAGAGAAATGGCAGCACCTTACGAATAACTTGCAGCACAGAAGAGATGTTGAGAGAGGCTGGATGCAAATTATCCAATGAGGGCAGGATACTAATCATTTCTTTGAGGGAAAATACTGCAACAGCTGTATCATCATGAACAGCACCACTGCTCTCCCACTTGCCAAGAGGTCAAATCAATGGCTGTTCACATCAGACTATGTATTTTCTCATCGCCATCTCAGATGGAGGAATTGTGACTACTGCTGCAGAAAGGTAGGTTTCCAAGATAGGTGCTGACTTAACCAATCCAGCTGAGCTCAGATTTTGTGATGACACACCAAATTTGCCATACCAGCTTTTATTTTGAGAAGACGCAATCTGAAGAATTCACAGTATGAAACATGATAGAAATTAAACTGCTTTTACATAGGTTAAACATAATGAAGGATTTTTCATGTTTAGGCATGTTTACAGCCCTGTGGCTGTAGAGTTATAGCTTAGTAAACTGTTTCCATCAGATCACAGGGCTATATATATATATTTTTTTTTTTTCTTTGACCATGGAATGCTTTGTTTACTCCCTCACTTCCTTAGCCATGTTATATGACTGACTTGAATTTTCTTTTGGAGCCTCTCCTTGCCTCACCACTTATTACCAAATAGATTACCAAAAATATGGACCAAATAATAGATTACCAAAAATATGGACCAAAAATGGACTTTCTTCCCATCGGCTTTTCAGCTACCACTTTTAGGCTCCCTTTAATTTTATCCTCTTCTCTCAAAACCTGTTTTATCTGTAAGAAGCTCATCATCCTTGGGAACCTCATAAATCAAGCACTGAAATGCTGCACTTCATCTTATCTTGACTCATTTCAGCAGACTTCAGTCAATATCCTTCATGATGTCTGAACCATAATTTGTTTTATAAGACATCACTTATTCTTAAGTGCGTAACAGAAGGCTGAAAATTAATTATACCTAAAATATGGACAGACATCTATCATAAATATCCAAGGTTTTTTATCCATATAAGTATCTAAAATCTGGCAAATCACATACATTTACAAGCAAATATCAAACTGAGAATCAGTAGCCTTCCATTTAATATGGAATATTTTATATATATGTATATTTTAACCTATATCATCTAAGAACTTGTCAGACTTCCCATTATACAGTAGTCCCCTTAGAATGCCATAGCCATTAAAACTTAGTGTTAAAATTTGGTACACAAGGTTTTAGTTACAGATTTCCCTGTCAAACAAATGTGCACAAATGTATACATACATACATGACTAAATCTAAAGTTACAGTAGTTCTGAAAACTCACAGGCTACAGCTTTCAGAAGTGCGTATTACATTTCTACAACCTGAACAGTCTGATTCATGGCTCTTTATGCTGTTTGAGTGACATGAAGCAGTTAAACAGCATTTAGTGTCCAGAGGAGACTGCAGAGCTATCTTTATGGCAGTTTTTGTATTTTTTTTTATCAAAGATAATTACATAAAAATTATTATGAGCTAAAATCCATATTATAATGAAATTACAATATAATAGCTTTATATTATGTTATTATTTTCTCATTAAATGGAACAGATTCAGCTGCTTTGTAACTTTTGATATTTCACGTAGATCTGCACTTAGTCCGGACACAAACCACTGGGAAATCCACTGAGTAGCTCATTTTCTCAAAACTATCAAAGGTCAAACAATTCTAGTGGAAAACTGCATCAAAAATGGAACAGATAATTTAAGAAGTCAAGAGATCAAAGGTAACTGAATTATTTCTACATCAATGTAATATCAGGGATGTTTTTCCTAGGCTGTCATTCCATCATTGCACATTTTTAACGTTGTTCCATAATGTCAATTTAGCCAATGATTATTTATGTCTTTGCATACACCATATTCAACAAATAAAGCACTTCAGTCTATAGCACACCAGTGATTAGGAATGCTTTTCATTCTCCTGTAGTTAGATGATGAAGTGTGGTGACAAAGTGTGTACTTTGTCACAAAAAAATCTGTATCATCTTCAAATTAATTACTTCATGTGGAATTACTTTTTAAAAGCAACCTGAGCCATAAGCACTTGCAGAATATAGAAGGAAAAACTGTATGGAAGGCATTGCATAGACAGCTCTGGGATCCATGGTCTATGATCCACACTGGTCAGATTCAGACTTCGATGGATTTAATATATATTTACCTACATCCTAGGTGGTGCCATAGATGATCTGAGTGAAGACATGTCCATACCTTTCATATGACATGTCCTTTTGGTCTGCACTGGTTGTCAAAGCTATTGTAACAATATGAAATGAAAGAGGGATAGAAGTGCACAGCTCATATATATAATACAATACACACAATATATATATAATAGATTTAAAAAATAGACTTCTGTTAACCAAAGGCAGATGCTCTCCTAGAACTGTTCTGGATATAGCACAACATTTCTTTTCACGTGGCCTTTCTACCCCCATTGCCCATGGCATTCTAGGCTTTCCCTCCACTGTAACTCTAACCCTAGTACTCATAACAACCTCAAGTGGCTTTAGAGGCCACCAGGTCTAACAATGGCTCAAATGGAACTCTTTTTCTAGAAGCAAACTAAGTATATGGCTACATTTCCCCTGGCATGCACTTTTAAGTTCCACTCGCTATGAAGCTTGAGGCTTTTTCTCTCTCTCTTACCCTGCCAGCCATATCTCAGGTAGTCTGGGAGGCCACGAGGCCTCCAAGCCTTCTATTGGCTCAAAGACAGATACTATTCCAGAAACAATATGGATGTAGCACTGTGTTTTGCTTTGCATGTCCTTTCCAGCCCCAATCCACGTGGGGCTCTAGACTTTCTAGCCCCACTGCCCAAGGCACTCTAGTTGGCTTCTTGTTTGTTTGTTCTTCCATTATTATCCCTAACTGTAACCCTAGTTCTCAACCACATCTCAGATGAGTCCAGAGGCTGACACCACCAGACCTAATGTTGGCTCAAAGGTAACTGTTGTCCTAGAGCCAATCTGGATATATCCGTAGCAACCTTTGGTATGCCCTAAGTCCACTGCCCATGGAGTTTTAAGGCCCCTCTCTTAACCCTTACTCTACCCCTAATGCTACATCCTAGCAACAATTCAACTGATTCTGGAGGCTGAGCTGATCAAGCTTCCCATAGACTCCAAAGCCAATACTATTCTAGAAACAATCTGGATCTTTCACCACATTTCCTTTGGTACATCCTTTGTAGCCCCACAACTTAGGGAGCAGATTCTAGGCTTTCTCTTTGCCCTAACCATAGCACTCACAATGATCTCAAATGGCTCTGGAAGACACCAGGTCCAGTGAGAGCTCTAAGGCATATACTGGCCTAGAAACCACCTGGATCAATTGTTGCACTTTCTTTGGCACACCTTTCCTAGCCCCATGTCCCCGTGAGGCTCTGGGCATTATGTCTTTCTTCACTGTAACTCTCACCGTAACACCAATTACACTATACTACAGCTATAGCTCAAGTGTTCCCAAAGGCCAAGGCCTCCGAACCTCCTATTTGCTCAAAGGCAAATACTAGTCTAGAATCAATCTGGATAGAGCGTCAAATTTCCTTTAGCATAGTCCTTCTAGTCCCACTACCCATGGGGGCTCTAGGCTTTTTCTCTCTCTCTTTTCTCAACAGTCATATCTCAGGTAATTCTGAAGAGCCATAATTGACTCAAAGCAGACACTGTTTTAGAATCCACAGGGATAAAGCACTGCATTTTCTTTGGAATGTCCTTTATAGTCCCATTCTCATAGGGCTCTAAGCTTTGTCCCTCAACTCTAGCACTCAGAATACTCTCAAGTGTACCTGGTGGCCAGAGGGTACCCCTGTAAAGGCTGCCCTAAAAGCATGTTTTTAACAGCATCCAATATAGTTTATTCAAAAGGGAAATTGTTTTCAAAATTTCAAACCCAATTCTTCCTTAGTTTAGTGTGTGTGGAGAATATGGCTCATAATATTACTTGCAAAAATAAATGTAAGGAGGCCTAACTATCCACAAACAGCTAATCCTTGACGTTAAATTGACCTTCAATTTTCTTGGTAAAGAATGTCAAGAGTAAGAAGAAAGAAATTCAAATGGACAGGGCAAGTATTCTTGTAGAGCACTGTAGCAAAAGGCATCTGCTCAAGATAGGAAGTAAATATGCTGCATACGTGTGTACACATATGTATGATCTTGAGTCAGACAGTAGTGTTTTGGCAAAGTATTAGGTAGTTCAGAATTAATATAATATTCAGACATTATAAGGTCCAATTCTTCTGGAAACTTTCATGTGAAGATATACTTAAAAAGGTCTTCTTAGTTTAAACTTTATAGCTCTTAAGATTTTAAATAGCTTTCTCCATTTGTCATACAGACAATATCTAAACTTTGAGAGTAGTAGGTATGTACTCCTGTAATTTAGGAAGTCTGGATGTTAGAAATGGAGAAACTGGTGCTGTCATTGTCATCATCCTACAGCATTTACTAAGGCCCATGGGGAGTAATCCATGAAAATATCACCACAATACAATAAGGCTTTCCTTAATACTTCTAAAAAATTCCTACTTTATGTACAGCTTGAGAGAATCATAGAATCATTATGGTTGGAAAAGGCCTTCTGGATCATAAAGTCTAGTCATAAGCCCTTCATCATCATGTTAAACCATATCCCTAAATGCCTCAATAAATGTTTAACTGAATAATGATTGATATTTTTCTTCGTGAAAAGAATGATTTTGCTCCTCTTTGCCTGATAAGCATATATTTTATATATAATATGTACATATATTTTATTATACCTTTATATATAACATGTACACATATTTTATTACACCTTCCATCTTTATATGATGGGCCAGGTAGGCTTTCCTATGTTTCCTATGTTAAAATTATTCTTCTGTTACAAAAAAAAAAAAAAAAATAGAAAAAGATAATGATAATCAAAAGGATTCTTCCCAAATAAGGTGTTCCCAAGACTGGAATTTGCTTTTGAGAGACATCAAATTGAAATTAGAAAGCACTTCACAAACCTGAGCTAGAAGAGGCAGCTCGTCAGAAGTCCTATCGAGTTTCACCCAGTCTTGCACCCACCACAACATACACAAACAAAATGAAATCTTTTGAGACAAACTGTCCAGCAGCCAAGGTTTCAGGTAAGGAAGCTGGAGGGAAGATATTGATTGTTCTCAAACTGCTTTGAATGTAATGGAAAGAGAGAGAAAGGAGAGCTGCACTTCTGGTAAAAGATATTGATGAAACAGCTGCAACAGCTTTACAGTTCTCACTAAACCAGATTTCTGCCTTTTCTGACCACTCTTCCCTGCTTAATAAAGAGTGAAGTAAGGAAAAAGTAGAAGAACATATTTCTAAGAGGCACCAAGATACAAGTTTAATCACATTCCTAGTCCTGCCAAATGCTGGACATTGGTAATACAACCAAGCACACTGCCCGAATTGTTCTACTTTTGCACAGAGACATGCTGGCAGTCAAGACCTCACTATAGCTCTTTTGCTGTGGTGTATTTGCTATAGTAATTATCAAGTGGTTGAACTTTCATAATACAAATAGAATAAGAAGTTGAAGCTATTTGTCCATAGCCATAGACAAAGAGGAAAGGTAAACTGAAAGGATGGGAGGACTGATTAGTGGTTCATTTCTCTTTTGTGGAGAGTTGAATTCAGTTTTATTTCTATTTCTGCCATTGATTCTTAGTCTTGGCTTGGACAAGTCACTAGTAGAAACTGCCATAACACATCACCACAACCAGAGGTTCTAGCAAGTTACGAGCTAAGAATTTGTCTTCTAGCAGTAATTTCTGTCCATTACAGGCAAGCGTCAGAAAAAGCTTGCTGTCTTCTTTATCAACGACATTTTCAAAACAAATCATTATAGAGGGAATATTAAGACAAGCATGTTAAGGCTTTCAATATAGATACCTTGTCACAGCATCCTTCCATACATAGGGCTCATGCCCTGCTTCTATAGGGTAGATGGAGAAGGCTCGTTGCCCATTCAAGTTTCAGAATCAACACTGGCTGTTCAACATGATTCTCCTTGCATATCAACAGCAAGCTTCGGCCTTGAATTCAGACCACTAAGTTATGAATGCAACACAAAACACTCCTTAATCACTTGCGCAGAATTCTTGTTTAATTATATTGGCAATGCCTAAACATGAAGTACTTAAAATAGTATGATTCACAACTAAGGATTTTAAAAAAATGGAAATCAGAGTCATTCACACTGGGGAAGTTTTACATTTTTCCACCATATCTAATAGTCTTTAATCTGTTTACATTTAGATTTTTATTGTTGTTGTTCTTGCAGCAAAGTAATTTTCAGTGAAATTACTATATTAATATGTGTTGAAATACCAAGGTGCTAATGAGCATATTAACGCAAACAAGTTATATTTTAGCTAATATATCAGCTTGAACCTATTGTTTATATTAAAATTGGAGTGGGTTTTTTTGAAGGATGGTTCAATATGTTTTCCATTACATACATTTTCTCACAAACTTAATTACAGTGTGATTTTATAAGAAATTAAAATTGGGGTGTAACTGTATATCTTCAAGAAAGGCCAATATTGCATTTTATCTTTTTGTGTGTTTATAATTATCTGTTGCTATCTGTTATCAAGCTGCAATTGACACATACTTAGTAAGTGGCATTTTAAAATACTGCATATCCAGAGCATGAAGAAACAAAAGTGAGCAGCGTCATAAGTGAAAAAAATTACTCAATTGTTTAGAACTCAAAAAGTAATTTCACAATACCAGAACAAATGCATGTCATATGTATTGTCACCACATAGGGTTTTAAGGATGATTTACTTCACTAGTTCAGTAACTTTTTATGGAAGTGCTGTGTTCAAGATTTCACATGTTACCTGCACATTGAACAGGTTTATGGGGTGATATACAAATCTACATCCATCAGAGATCCAAGTCAACTGCAAAAAGGTAATGTTTCAGAAAACTCAAGTGCTTTCTGTGGCTCGGGGATTGCATTTGGGCTGGGAACAGGTTGCAGCAGCAAGCAGCAAGCTTGGGCTCCACATACCACAACCCCGAAAAAAAAACAATCTTTGCTGAGTTTTAGTGCTTCAGGGAGTGAACAGCCTTTGTTTACTACATTACAAGGAGAAAATTATGGAAGAGAACTGTTTAAGATCTTACCTATAACCAAAAGAGCCTATTTTATACAATATGAAAAAAAATCAATTTGTAGAGACAAAAAAGCCCTATTAAAATTAATGTGAAGCCCTCTGAGATTAGATGAAATGATACGACCCATATAGCAGACAGCAGACACAAGTCTGAGCAAGCAAACAGGAATTTTAAAACATATATACATTATATATATTTTAAATATCCACATTTAATGCTGACATCAATGTCTTTTTCCTTTTGACATGTCAAGCAGGCTAATTCAGAAAAACGTAGCTGTATTACTTATCCTGTAGCAGTAGTGCTTTGCATTTATCCATGAAAATGTTGCTTAAAACACAGACACTGATACATAACAAATTTCTAACTGCATCATAAATCAGAAGAGCAAAGTGTTACAGACATGGACTGCACATATCAAGTTTTCTAACAGTGGGCAGCTTCCAAAGGCAGCTGCCAGGTAAGGCTGTGCTCACTGCTTTCCTTCTTTCTAATAAATATCCACTAACAGACACTCGGCAATTCTCTTTAAAATACAAGTGTCAGGCTAGAATCTCCAGTTTTATAGCAGCAAAGTAAAAGCATCAGGACCAGACTAAGATCTTTAGTCTGAACATTATTTTCACTTCTCAAGCATTGCATTTCACAGCTTTTATACCTGATGCTTGCTAAGGCTCTCTTTGCACATCAGCTACCACACCTACAAACAGCAAGTGACTACAAACTGTGAGTGGCCACTTTACCTTCTGAAAAATCAATCAGTCCCAGCAAATGAAGCAGCTTCAGAGATGCAAATATAATCACAACAATACCCACTGTTTGCAGTCCCTCCGACTCCCACTCTAGAGTCAACATCTTTCCAGCCGGCAAATCATTCCAGGCTTCGCCCCAGCTTGCGAGCAGAGGGGAATTGGAGGGTTTCAGCAATACTGTGCTCTGAAGAAAGTTGCAGTGGTGCAAAGCAGCGCAGCACTGAGCTGTGGTAATTCGCTATCCACACCAGCTGAGGCAAAACATCAGGAAAAGCCCTGCATCTCATGCTTCTCTAAGCATTTCATTTCAGCAGTACTGGGTCCTCTCAGATGGCTGGGGAGGACCACTAACCCCTGGGCAGGGCATTGTAGCCGGCGAGTAACACAGCTTCTCAGAGCAGCTGGGAAAACATCTGCTTCAGACCCGGCGACTTGGCTGTGGCAGAGCAAAGAAAGGCTCCCTGGAAACTTGCACTAGTGAGTGTGCTGCTGTCAGCGCCGTGCTCGCCGCGCTCCCAGAGCCAGCCCCAGCACTCCTCTCCCGCAGCCCTTCCCCGGCTTGCTTTAGCAGTTTTTGACAAGTTTGGCAAATGGCAGTTTACAAAAGACATCTGTTTTCACATATGCCAAATGCTGCATGGCAGAAAGCTCCTGCCCTGCACATTAGACAAAGCAGCATTTGGAGAAACACTCTCTTTTCCTTTTCTTACAGCATCGCCAGGATCTAATTAGACTCAAGTGGAAATGAGAATGAAATTACAGCAATCCAGAGCAGCAGGGTCTGTGCTCCAGCTCGCAACACAGTGTCATTAGTGACAGCCCCGCTGCCCGAGCCCTGCTCTGTGGCCGGGGGAGACGCGCTAGTGTGGCGAGGGAGCCCAGGAGCACTGAGGGAGCCCAGGAGCACTGAGCCCCGGCCCCATTCACGGGCATTAGATGCTTTCAACAACTACCAGACAGATCTTGCCCAGATTTTGCAGAAGGGAAAGATACGACATGTGATATCTGCTTATTTATTGCATAGCCTGTGTAAAATTAACTGTCCTTAGTTTACCCATGCGAATAGCAAGAGCATAGCCTACAAGAGGCTTTAAAACATATTTAGGCAGAACTTGCATTACTATGAGCTTGGGCCTAAATGCTTATTCTTGTCCCATGCTAATCATCCTAAATCCTGCCACTAGAATATAACACCCTAGAATAAAGGGAAGTCTCATAAAAATAATTTTAGACATGCTAGATAAAGAAAAAACACCTAACACTAAAAATAATCTCATAAACCAAGTCAGGTGTTGACCACTGACATCAGGTTGCTTAACTCTTCCCATCAGAAACACTTTTACTAACTTTCTGAGAAGAACAGAAACTTTTTGTCTGAAGGCCATTAAAGTTAAGATCACAATAATAACAATCAACTGTTTAAGGACTACAGAAAAAAAAGAAACATGCATATATTTCAGTTAATACTAGGTTTTATTTAGGCATTATGTGAACACTAATGTTCTCAGATTTTATTTCTCCAGGTATTCCACACTAGAGCGCCTTGAGTTCTGTTATTTGTCAGTTCTTCAGCCTAATAACCAAAAGGGCTAAAAGTTGTCTAGGAGAAATACCCAGTAAAAATAAATAACATTCAGTATTCTACGTGTGCATCTCCCAAGTACACAATTACTTTTTTATTGTAAAATAATCATTCAAAATATGTATATGTTAAGACTAAATTAGTACTTTGGTCCCTTCTATTTCTGCTTATTCCATAATGCACATTTTCCTTTTAAGGCTCTGACATGTCTTAACTCATTCTCATCCTTGACTTGTATTTTCTCCTTAGGTTTATTCCTCTTTGTCTCTTCCATCTTTCGAAAGATGAACGATGGCCAAATGCTCTTAGGAGCAGAGGTCATCTTATTTGAACTCCCAACGTAGAATGCCGAAATATACATTACATGTGCAATATAGCCACATGCACAAAGCCGCTCAGAAAGCATTTACAGAAGTGGAAGCAGCTCAGTTAAATACAAATCCATGCCTTGGAACATTTGAAAATAACATCAATCTTAATGGACATTTTAAGATTCACTTACATAAAGACGTCTGCTTGCATTCTTCCCACTTCCTAAATCCATAATCTAGTGTAATTTCTATGCCTTACTCTCAATTAGAGTAGTTACATGCTCAAATTTCCATGACTTGGCCTTGTGGTCCCTGTGTTGGCACTATATGTGAATTTAAGAAGCTGTTCAAAGAGAGTTTTCATCAATGTCATCCCCAAGATTCACAGAAAAACATCATTCTACCTTTTATTACACCCTGCTACCATAATTAACAAAGTAAAATAGGAAGCTCCTTTTTTCCTCTTAATAGCTTTAAAATTATCAATAACAATTCTTACTTTAGTGCTCACAAAGCATTAAGACTGTGTTATTAAAATGTGTTATTTATAATAAGTCTCATCTTAGTCCTTACATGGAGTTTACACTGTAATTTATACAGCCTTCCCTTTTCAATTTTTTGCAGATTTTGTACATGAGAATAGTAAAATAGGAATGCCTAATTGATTGAATATATTTAAGTGTTTTATGTATATTAGGTATTTTTCCAGTATATTTTGACATCCTCATGTAAGACAGTTTCCTCAGACATAAATCTCTTCACATGTGTACTGAACATAGTTTTCAAGGTGAGGCTGTATTACTCATTAATCTTGAATGATGTTTTCCTAAATGATGAAATCTACCCAATGTTATAACTAATTTAACAAGAAAAAAAATCACTATTAATTGGCTAGCAGTAATAGTTCATCAGAACCTATTTGAGTTTTTTCCCCAAATGTAGCTGAAAATGGAAACAGTTGATGAGTTAGAAATAGAAACAAAATTTGCAGGTATTAATTAGCTGCCCTTCTTTCTACACTCTCTTTTCCAGAGGGAAATGTCAGTCATCTAGAAGTAGCTGTCAGATAAACACCGACAAGACACCTATGGACAGGTCAGGTCAGCTCAACTCATAAGCTCCTGCTTATTGTTGATAGCACATCTGAGTTTATTAGGGAAAGTTCTGTGGCTCTTAATGAGCCTAATCCTCATATTAGTCAGCCAGCAAGAAATCTCTTCACAGGCAATAATCCACAGTTTTCTACACATAAAAGTTTATATCTTAGTTCTTCTGAAGAAAACTTTGCCCAGTAGAAAACATTTGGGGAACCCAGAGAAGCAATTAACTTAATTCATGCAAATCCTTTCAAGAATTATTCAGAGTGGAAAAATGCGTGTTTTCCAAAGCAACACCTCCTGCGTGGTTTGTTGCAGCTAATCACAGAGTATCTTGTAATCTTCAGAAAATGCTTATAAAAATAAGAGGCTAAAGTATGGGATCACTTTGTTCATCTCAACAGTGCTGCAGCACAATAATTGCACTAGTAAGTAACTTTTCCAGCAAAATTGTGGAAAAACTTTATCTAAGTAGAATAACTAATTAGAGTGTAATTACCTAAGATAAGATTTGTCAGACTCAATACATCATCTTTAATATTTACACTACATGCCCTACATCTTTATACGACTGTAAGTGGATATAGGCTGAGAAAGGAAAAAAAAATGGACACCTGTACAGACAAGATAAGATTTTACTGGTGTATAGACAAGGGAGAAAATAAGATATCCAGGTTTAAGGCTTGGTCTCATACTCTGAAATAAATTACACTGAAACATTATTGCAACTATAACAGTGTAGAGTTGATTTCCTTGTTCTGCTAGTCTAGTTCTAGGCTGTGGTATTGGGATTTTACTATTTTTTCTTTGTTCTCACCTTCTGACTCTCACTTGCTCCCAGAAGCTCGCTTTGATCTAAATCAAAGGGCCGCTGCCATTACTGCTCCGAAAACAAGAGCTGAAAAGAATCCCTTAAGAAAATCATAATCAAAACACTCTAGTGACATAACTACAGGTGGTTTCACTTTTTTTTTCTTCTATAAAATTAATTGGTATAGCACGTTATTCAACTATGCTTAAAATAGCAAGTGAGTTGTAAATTTAACAGTGCAGACGCAGGAGTAAAAGAAACATTTTCATTTTCAAAGCTTTAGCAAAAGATTACAGAGAGGCTATATCTTTCCTAAACAAGGTTAGATTACATTTAGTTATAGTAAGTAATCAAATTCTGATTTGTTTTACTGCAAAGTCCACTGGCTTGCTTGGCAAACTAAATTATCTCTGAATTATATGACTATGTCTTCAGCCTACAGTCCTGTTTTTCCTTTTATATTAAATCATACTTGATCTTGCGGTAGGAGAAATTGCGACTACCAAGCCTGTGAGCATAAATGCATGTCTGCACTGGAGAGCCACGGTGCAATGCAACTGTTTGAGGCCAGCAGAACTGAACTACTTTACTAGCTAAAATACAGCTAATGCAGCATAAAGCTCAGACTGGGTTAAACTGCCCAGCACAGAATCAGGGAAAGAAAAAAAACTTACCCCACAGCTGTAGATTTGCTCTAAAATTAAATGGTTCTTGCTTCTCTAGCCATTGTGCTACCTGAATGAGGATGCAGTCAATAATTTTCAGACAGCTCAAGCCTGAGGCATAATTCACCTGTACATATGTAATTTTTATCCCTTCTCCCAAGGTATCATCTGAGTAAATATCCTTGACCCACCTTCTTCTGACTTTTTCTGCACTTGAGATACACTTTGCCTCTTTATGGCAGGATTTAAACTTTTTTTTTTTCTGCCTGGCTCTCTTCTTTAGACTTTGCACTTTTAGAAATCTCAGTAATAGCAGTGCCTGTTCACCTGATTTTTCTTCTTGGACTGCTATTTTTCCAAATATAGATACAAATCAGATGACATCATTATCAACCATTTTACTTATATAATTAGAAACATACCATGTCTGTGGAAATCATGGGACAAAATACCAGAACTGATTTGTCTATATTCAGTTATTTCTATTTAGCAAATTAGGAATTGTATTCATTGATGCTTTTCCATACATCTAAAAAGCTACATTTTTCTATGGACTGTACAGCTCTTTGATAACCTCAAATGAGTTCCTACAGGACAAGATAGCTGTTTACTGCCATGATGAATTGAAAAACAAATGTATGTTGGTTGCAAAAACTAATTGATAGGAATTATCACAACTACAGCTGCAGAACCAGCTATCTATTGTTTTTAAATCCTGAAGTCATCCTGTGCAACACATTTATTTTAAAATGTGTGACTGGTTTCCTATGATTCAATGTATAGGGTTAGCAACCTAATTGAAGAAAAATATTAAACATGATCATATGAACATCATTGGCTGGCAACCCTCTCTTTGCTATATACCTGTCTTTCATTTAAAATATCATATGCACAACTGAATCTCTCGCTTTAGCTTTTAAAAAAGGTGATGCATGCTACTTTTCCATAGCAACAGGAAATTATTGTAAATAGAGTTTAGAGTGGCTGCCATATTTCTACATATACCTGGATATTATCCCCATGCCAGATGGGACAGAAGTGCTGTATTTTTTTTTTCCATTCAGAGGTTTCTCCCTATAACAAATATCAGTGGCTTCTAAGGATGCTCACTGGCAACTCTCTCACAAATAGCATAAATGAGGCAGAGTCCTAACAACACAGGACAGGGCACTATCAGACTCTCTTTGACTCACTTCTGGAACAGACTGCCCAGGGAGGTTGTGGAGTCTCCTTTTCTGGAGGTCTTCCAAACTCACCTGGATGCCACCATGTGCCATATGCTCTGGGTGTCCCTGCTGGAGCAGGGGGGTTGGACTAGATAATCTCTAGAGGTCCCTTCCAACCTTAATGATTCTGCTATTCTGCGAGTGTGAGAATCACTAGGTGGGAAGGAGTTGGAAGATACAGCACAGCTGGATGAGGTCTCTGAGTTCCCAATGCAATCCCCCTTGATTTACAACTCCATGACAATTTACTGCTACAGCGATGTTTAAGGATGTTTGCTACATAAAATGGGAGCCTGTTCCAGCAGTTCTGCTGCTATAGCACTCTTTTATCCCTTGCTGGAAGACTTGTGCTTGCGACACCCTGCTCTCCGCAAGGCAGCGGGAAGGGCAGGAGCTCTCCCAGCCGGAGCACTGCTGCATCTCACTGAGCAGCCCAGAACTCACGTATGAGGACAAGACAGGCAGTGAAATGCAGGAACCCACTAATTGGTGCCTCCAACAAGCTTCACAAGACATGACTGTGGGTTGTGTTAAATACCACTACCAGCATCAGCTCTTTCCTTCTGGAAAGCCATTCCCATCAGTGCAGGGTTTGTCACAGACTCAATATTCTCTGTGGTTCAGACACTGCGTCACACGCAGTAAGTTTATGGATAAGGTTGTGAGGGTTTCATTTTCACATCCTTATTAACAGGTAAAAGGCCCTAACTCTATCCCATGAAAAGCTGCATATCTTCCTCCACACTACACCAACAGCTTTGAAAGCACCGAGGTTCACAGCTGGCACAGAGCAGCCATTTTCGAGTATTTCTGAAACCTCAAATTTGTTTGTTGTTCTTAGTACCCCAAAGACCTCATGAACCTCCCTCATTAATCATCTGTGGACTGGGCTTTGCATTCCAATTTCTCTCCGTTTCTCAGCAATAGCCTCCCCAGCTTCCCAATAAAGCTGCAGCTTCTCCATGCTCACTCCAAGCAGGTAACAGCCTTATAGTATAGATGAACTCACTGTTCTTCAGGTGGAGCTCAACTAGGCTTAAGTCCTAACTAGTCCTAATATTTAATAACATTGACATCACAAATGAAACCAAATGCTTCTTTTTTTCCCCTGCTAGTATTAGACTCCCCTATACATGTCCATAGTTTTTAGGAATATACATTTCAGAAGAGGTACCCTAAGACCGTGCCCAGATTTCACCCCATTCCCTCACTGCAGCAGCTGTTTGGCTTTGGTATTATTTTCTTCTGAGCTTATTCTTCAAAGTCTTTGTTAGGAGAGACAGTACCACGCACTGCTTTTCAGAGAAGCAACTCTGTGATACACTGGAGAATAATTAGGCTGCTGTTCCCTCACAGCCTGAGTGGGCCTGACAGCTTGGTGCCCCATCCCACACTTACTATCAAGCTGTCCCCTCCTGGTTTTGGTGCTTGTCTGATAACAGTCTGCAAGAAGTCACATAGTAAGCCAGAAGAAAAATAATTTCACACGGCAAAAGAACAACATCGCCTCAAAAAGCAGCACACCAGCCTTTGCCTCTGAGGCACTTTGCAGACAAGAGACTCCTCTTGTGGCTGCAGATGCTCCACATCAGTAATCGCATGTGGGCTGAGAAAGAGGGCAAGAGCTCAGGTCTTGATGCGAGACCAGGCAAACACCAAGATAAATCCTAACTAAGCTTTAGGTGACATGGCCAACCCACAGATTTTGCAAGACATCATCAAGACTTGGCACTCACAAAGTAAACGAGGAAAAGTATCACCCAAGCAGTGCTAGCACTCCCTATTTTGTGGGATTCAGTGAGATGCAGAGTTCTCATACAGGCACAGCAGTCATCACCATTTCACGTGGCTCTATATTTTTATTCTGCTTTATGATAAATTCCGATTTACATTTCTTAGATTATGCATACAGGACCTGTTCATAGAACTAGTAGCTCTGAAGGACATTTTGTAAAGTTTCCCAGTTGCACACTTTCTCGGGGAGAAGTTTTATTTATATTGTACAGCACTTAGCCAACTATAAATGTTGATGAATTAAAGTGCATTCTTCTTAACGAATCACCCTTTGTAGCCTACCAAACAAGCTACAGGAACACAGTGGCCATCTTGCTCCTTCCCTGCTAGCTACAAGGTTGTTTGAATTTTAATTGCTTGCAACTAAAGGTTAAGCAATACTTGCAGCTTTATCAGTTGAATTGAAGCTCCCATTTAACAGAGAATGGGAATTTCTGAGTCACTATGATGCTTCTCAACACTATTAATGACTTAAGAACCATAAAACTTTTAGTGAGGATGAAGAAAAACTCAAATATAGTTGAATGGTTTGAGCAAATCTAACAGTTTCTTCCCATCTCAACCCCAGTACATATAGGGCGTTGGGAAAAGACATCTTTAAAAAAAAAATGAATTCTTGCAATTCTGCTGTTGTTCACTTCGTTAGTTGCTCCTATGAAGATGGATGCCTTTTGTTTTTCAAACTTCTGTCAACGATTTTCTCCTTTTTCCCCATCTGATTAGACTGCCTTGGCACACATTCAACAAACAAGTCTGCTCTGCTGCTCCTGAACTCTTACAACAGGGGAAAGAGTAAACAGCATAGTGAAGAGTCCAATAAGACAACAAAAAGGCAGCAAAGAACGATAACAACCAAAAAAGGCTAGTGGGCAGATGGAGCAAAGGACACAGGCAGCGCTAGCAGGGATGAAGCCCTGAGTGGTTGAGCACAGGTTCACTGCAGGATTGCCTGCTTTAGCCACAACACAAACCAAAAGGAGAGTGAAAAAACAAAAGGGGGGAGGCGGGGTGAAAGCTTCTGCAGGGGTGAAGGAAAATACTCTCTTTACCTGAATTCTAGCAGTGAGAAAAGGAGACCCTGCCTTCTCACCTAGATGCAAAAAGGTTTTCCCTCAGTTTGGGGAAAACTGGAAAACTAGCCTGGGTATCTCTCACACACTTGAAGTTCTAATGGTTTGTATTCCATGAACTATATCCATTAGGCAGAACCAGGGATATTTCAGAAACACAATGCAAAATTTCACTCAAAGACAGTGATTCTTGGTAGCAGACATAAGATTTTTGTATTTTGTAGACCCACTTGTTTAAACTAGCCTTTTGCTGTGAGGCAAAATTAGTAATATCCTTTAGCTAAATAACACCATACTGTAATAACAAGAATCTAGAAGTTTGAAAACATCATGCTTATGCTGATGAATGAGTGGAAGATTATGCAGATTTTGTTTGTTTTTGTATGCTTAGGAAAAAATAACAAATATATTGACCATCTGCAAAGTCTGTTAGAATCAAGAGTTGGAAAACAAAACTTAAATACTGATATATCCAGACTTCTGACTCCTTCTAGGTAGGGAAAGACTAGATAACTTCCCTAGGTCTTTCAGATCTCTATAATCCTGTACTTCAACCACCTAAGATATTTATAAGTAATTATTTATTACATGAAAGCACCAGTGAAAGTACATGTTAAAAATGTAGAGTGACATTAGGTAAGCATGTATCTGGTATCTAAAATCATGCTTTTAGATGTTCAAGAAGAACATACATTAAAAATGTATCCAACTATGCCAGAATGCATTTTTTTTTTAACATGGCAAAAAGAAAAAAGTGATTCAATACTGAATCACTATTTCATAGCAGACATAAAACTTGAAAAATCTGTTGAAGAAAACCTTGAATTAGTGCTTCATTCAAACCTCTGGTTCAAGGGTATACTTGGAGGGCTGCAGTGCTTCCCCTGCCACAGGGTGGCTGCATGGAGCCTCTCGCCCATGCTTCACTGTGTTGGATGGTCTCCTGCTCTCCATGCCAACCCTGACTCACACACTTGGTTTCACAGACTTGTCCCATACGCCTCTGGCCCCTTGAACTCTTGTCTGAACCTGAATCCTGTCGCCAGCCCTGCTCAGGTCCCACAGGACACAGCCCTGGCAACAAGGCCACTGCCACCACCTGCCTGCGGTGACCCAGGCCTCAGCTCTGGGCCCTTGCTGCACTCTGACTCTGCAGCTCATAGCCAGGAGCAGCAGCAAAATATCCAGGCTGAACTTAGCAAATGAAAGAGAAGGGTAGAAGTTTAGAGCAGTGACCTACAAGTGAGCACAAGGAAAGAGACCAGCTTCTGGGAGGTGGGCAGCAGGAGCCAGCAGCAGCAAGAAGACATGCTTGAGGAACAGGGCAGCAGAATGGGGAAGCATGAGTGGCTTCAGGAAAGGTGCACTGAGAATTATGGCAAGGGGCTGAGAAAGTAGGATGAGAAACAGTGAAATGTGACCTTTCAATTGCCGATTCGCTCTTATTTTCTGTAATTTAATTTAGAAAGACCATAAATAATGCATCTTCTAAAAGCATCAAAGATTCCATATGAACTACTGATAAATTGAATAGAACACTTAAGGAAAATATATTCTACTTCAAAGTAAGGTTAATTTGCACAGCAATATGCCATGAAGGCCTGTCTCTGAGAAGGTCTAAGCCATACTAACCAACAGCTCTCTGTAAGAGGAACACAAAATACTCATTGAGCATCACTGGCAATCCATTTGCACATGCTATAGCGGACAGAAGTTAATACATTTTTAATACTTGGAATGCTACCCAATTGGAGAATAAATTCCAAATGAGGTTTATATTGTTATTGCACTGAAAAGTCTACAGAACTTAGGTCCATAAAATATTATGGCACTTTCAGTTTGCTCTTTTTTATCTCTTGTTTACTGTCTTTTATCTGTTGTTTACTGTTTGCTTTAGAAGTCAAAGCAGCCTTTGCCTTGCAGCTGTAGTAGCTGTAGTTGTGCCTGCAGTACATGATAGAACAGAGAAGCTCTTTAATGCTCTTCTCTCCAGCTGCAAATAAGTTTAAAATGAACAGTTTGTACCAATCTGCTTTTGAAGTCTACAGAAGCAAAATCTTCATTACACTGGCTGATCAGTAGCTTCTTCCTCTCATCTCCCCCTCCTCAGTAGTATTTTCACAATCTGTTAGCAGATCATGACTGATCCAACTGAAGTCTTTTCCTGCTACCAGAATAAAAATAATCTAAAAAGTCTAGTTTTCCATTCTTCACAACTGTGTGGAACTGTGGACACAAACTGACCAGATGCATGACAGTTCTGCTTGTGTTCCATCTCAACCCATTGAGAGGACAAGCTGGTTCTGCTTCCTTACAAAACTAGACCAAAGAAAATAAAAATATAACAAAAGTGAAGCGGCAAACCAAGTTCAAGTAGGTGAGATGTAAAATTCTCCAGAGAATTAGTTCAAACTAAGAATAAGCACGCAACTTTACCTCATCCCACGATCCTATTTTTATTTTGGAAACGGCACTCACCATTCTAGAATTATTCTAGAAGTGCAGAAGTCCATAGCTCGCTCACAGAGTCAATCCTTTATATTTTTACCTAGCAGCAGAACAGTCTTAAAGAAAAAGAATCAAAATTAAAAATAACTCGCCCTGCTTCTAAGTTAAGTCAATTCTGATCTCTGCTCCAGGCAACCTGCCCACCAACCCCCCAAATCTGGCTCATTTGTTAAGTTGAATCAAGCTCTGGTCATGTATGTGTGACAACACGCATAAATCTGCAAGCCTGAAAAAGATAAAATAAATGAGCAAGGGAGTTCATGTAAGATAGTAAAGATATTTGTTTGTTTTCACAATATTATATAATTACCTTCTATCCAACCAAACACCCTAGAACAGAAATGAAAGGCTTTTACCCAAAGATCCTGCCTTGTAATCACTACTGCACTTATCCATAATTCATACACAACAGATAAATGAAAGATGTTTCTGTGTTTTGTTGTGACTTTTTTTTTTAATTATCAGACTAAATCATTTGTAAAATGGGTCCAATGCTTAGACATATCTTTCTTTTTGAACAAGTTCTCTCGCCTTTTTAGAGAAGTGGCCAACAAGTAGTTTTGCCAAAAGTCTGAAGAAACAGCCTCTGATTTTGCAGCATGAATTTCTGCTGTATAGAATATATCTAAAACAACATTTTAGCCACTTCTGCATGCAATAATACAGAATCTCCTTTCCTTTTCATACTAAATGATAAGCACAAGAAGAGCATTTGGCTGTCAGAACTGGTTGGTAGCTATGTGTCTTATGACACATTTCTTCTTTGGAATATGAAGTTGGGAAAATTGATGAATGAGCAATTTCCTGTGCTTTGGGCAGCCTGCACTTCATCTTGATATGGATGCAGAATCATCCCAGTGCCACTCTATCTTTAGGGATGCTGCACAGCTGAGGTGGAAAGAAAGCTGCTCATCCTCACTAGAACCTAAAATCATTGTGGTCATAAAAGCTCACTCAGCCGGCTACCAAGTAATGAGTCTTGTCACAGTGCTAAAAAATAGTCAAGACCTCTTACAAAAAGAACTGCGCATTTCAAGAAGGTGCAAAATAAATGCAGCTCTCAAACAAGATATCTCCATATGATAAAATTGTACTCGGGATGCTGGATCAAACTGTAATTTGACAATTCAGAGGGAAAGGCAGTGCAGAGGGAAAGGCAGAGTAGGCTGAAAAAAGCCACCAGTGAACATGAAGATCTACCTTTACCAGCGGGCTATCCTTACAACTCAAAGTCATGCCATTTTTCTTCTGAATAAATGATGATGTTAGAGCTTCATATTTGCCCGTAAATAAAAATATTAACCCTCTCATAATTAAGTGCTTCCCTCTGCCCCGTTACAACACCAAAAGCAATAACAACAAAAGAATTAATCTGCCTAAAAAGGTAGATAAAAACTATTAAGTTTCTCAAAAGCGGAGCTCCTGTTTGCCACTGCTTTAATTTGTGCCCATAACTGCTCTGAAGAGAAGATACCAGTAGTGGAGCCTGAAAGTTACTCTTCAAATGAAAATAGTGCTGCATGAAGCAGAAGAAAATAGGACTTCCTCCTTGCTTGGAAGCTGCAATCTCTTGAATGAAGTTACAAAATGCTACGAAGGACTTCAATTTAATAAAGCAAAGTAAGCCAAACTTAGGTGGGGCTCTATATCTTAAACTGTACAGCACAATTTCCACAAGGATATTTGCAGTATACATAATATTATGCCACTTCCAGTTTGTAAATTCTGATAGGAAAGTACTGCAACTGCAAATTAGTTTTGATCATGACTGCCAGCTGCTAAGGAGGATGCTGCTTTTGTAGTAGCAAGCTGTTGTGCTGAATGCTCTCCTGAGTACAGAGAACAGTGTTTCTGCTCATAATCACAAAGATCAGTGACTGGAGAGGGAAAAAAAAAAAAGCCTTTATTCTTATCTCTTTTAATCTCTCTCTTTTTTTTTTTTTAAACTATCATAGTGACGTTATAGCCAATGGATTGATTGAGGCAATGCTGTTTCCAACATTAGAGGCAATGCAGTAAATCCTAGCTTTAAGTTTGAAGTTGCACTGCTGTTATATGTAGAAAGCAAATCAGGCACTCACTAACAAATTACAAGGAAGAGAAAGATGAGGAGACATAAAAAGCAAAAGCCAAAAGAAAAGGGGGCTTACAAGAAGGGAAAAGGCAAGATGACTGTATGATTTTGAGCATTGCAAATTTTTGGTCGAGTAATTTAGATAGAAAATAGTAGCATCATTCAGTATAAGAACAGAGCTTGCTCACTAACATCACCGCTTGATAAAAGCGGTAAACAACGTTACATGAGTAAGTTGAGAGCAACACAATCAAGGAAGGCAGCAGTGAGTCACACACTGTTCAGAGAGGAGATATTTGCACCACTCATTGAAGATAACAAATATCACCAGAAGATTTCTGGGACCATTCAGATCTAGGCTGCCTGAAGACTAGGCTTGCTTTCCAGAGACTATTAAGAAAAAAAGGAATAAGCACCACCATTATCCTGTGTTTTCTAACAGATGTTTTTTCATAGTCTCTTCCACTCATTCACTCAAGAGCTTTTTCCTTTGCCAAGTGATAACGAAATATAAACCAAAATATATAAAGAGTTTTTTTTGTGGGTTTTTTTTGATATTGTTGTTTGTTTTTTTTCTCTAAAAAGAAAGCTGCTTCTAGTGAGAGTTATAATTTTTGAGTCTTTGTAGATTTAAAGAATGAAGTACAAAAGAAAGAAATTTCTACTGACAGTGAGAGCTCTGTATTCACTTGATTTTAATGTCTTTGTCAACATTTTAGTAGATAGTACAAATACACAAGCTCAAGAACCCTACATCAGGCACTGTGACTCAACCTGCAATCTCATTTAGGTTACTGCACTCTTGGTCTAAGGGCTGAAATACAGCTTATTAGAACCCAATGGCAGTGAACGGAGCAGACAGAACATCACCATGCCCATTCCTTGCCAGCAGTTTCCTTAATGCAGATGCTAAACTCTGATTAAATAAGCTAGCTAATACAAACTAACTCCCAGGTACTTCAGACAGTATTAAAAAAAACTGGATAACTAGAGTCCCTCTATTTCTCATGTTAGAATCTTTTTGAGTGTTTAATTCATGCTATGATTTGTATTATTTATAACATCTAAATGACTGTGGTCTTCAGTGCTTCAGACTGCTGACAATTCATTGTGTGATACTACTGTGGCCTTAACAGTAGAACTGCAAAAGGAGGTTATATCAACATTGATTAAGATGATTAATATGTTCTCTACATAGTCCTTGTCCCCACTGATTTAGTATTATACTGGATAAATGAAATTATGGAGTATGTTAAGACTACATTATCCTAAAGGTTCACAATTTTTTGAAATTATAATATTTAATATCTTCATTACACTGAGATAATGAGAATGGCTTTGCTTCAGGACATCATTTTTCTTGAGGACAGCACTCAGGCTGCATGTCCTAAAGATGATGACACTTGAACATATACTTGCAAGATGCCAAAAGGAATATTCTGCATTCCCTGACTGCTACTCTATTGTTGGGAGGATAAGCAGGAGGTGGAACCAAAGGGCCCTGCTAATAGTTTTAGAAAAGAGTAAAGCTGATTTTCATTCCTCCTAAATTCAATAGCAAGAATATTTAGGGTACATGGGGAGGGGGACAAAACAACAAATCTTACCAGCTGCGACACTAACTGAATAGATATGTCTATGATATTTAAGATATGATATGTATCTTTAAAATTACATTGAAAGCTTTAAAGAGAGAAAAAGTAGAAGAATTCACTTCCTGACAGCAGTACCAATTAAAAGAATTAGCAAATATTAATCTCTTACATCACACTAATTAATTTTAGCACATTTAGGTTTCAAATGAGGGCATGTTGTTTTCTATTATAGAAGAGAAAGGCACACAAACAAAATCCATATTTATGGGTGTCAGCGACATGCCAGGGTGTTGGGAACAGAACCTGGCTGTGCTGCCCCCACTGGAGGTGCTGCTGATGAAACGGAGGAACTGAAATACTTGGACAAAAGTTGTTATCTGCAGATTCTATTTAGATAGATGAACATTAATGATCTCATGTTATTGTTGAAAAAATGATAGGTGAATAATATTACTACACTGGCAGGATGAAAGGGCTATGAATGCAGAACAATAAAATATTGACACAGCCTTCTTCTACAAAGGATAATTCATTTTTACTAACCTGAATATTATGTTGCTATGAGCTTTCCAGGATAAAGGAGGTAAAACATAACGAGGGAAGTGTTGTAAACCCAGTTTCAAATGCTGTTTTCTTGCCTTAAATTTGCAGCTTTTTGGACTTAGGCCTAACCAGTCTAAGCTACTCCATGCACAAGGTGAATATGCAGATATTAACACACCTCAAATAATACTTCTTACACACAGACATTTCGGGTGTAATTGATATCTAAAAAACCTCGTGTTAAAGTTAGGCATGGTCGAGAGGTGACAGCAGGAGCTCTGCTGCTTACTTCTAGAAAAGTAAAGCCTGTCCTTGTCAAAAAATATGATAGCGGAATAGATATCTTTTTTTTTTTTTGTAAATCTCACAGAAAAATAACATTCAACTGTGAGACTTATTTTCTAATACTTAAAATGATCTAAAATCAGTTTTCATGAAAGTCATTAAGTTATTTCTATTTTGCTATTCATATTCACCTGCTACATGCTTATAGTTCCATCACTAGTATCTAAGGCAAGTCTGCTTGTTTTTGTTTTTTGTTTTTTTCTCTCTCCACTCCCCTTTTTTGATCTTAGTCATAATTCTGTGCTTTCAATTAACTTAAGCCATTGCTGCCCACACCAATAACACAAAAGAACAAGAGGTTTGCAGTTTTAGCTTTAGAAGATTTTGGTCTCTAGGTTTGATTCTGTTACACAGATTATTAAATAAGGGATTCAAGCAAATGAAAAAAAGTGCATAATAAAGATTCTTTTTAGAGTATTCAACGTAGATTCAACACAATTTTTCTACACAATGAAAAAATATGAAGTTAATATTTATTAAAAGCCTTAATAGGTTAAAATATTGAATAACACATTAAATACCTCTATTTTGAATGCAAAAAAAAAGTGTACTGAAACTATCACTTTGATTAATCATGCTGTATTTATTACATCTACAAAAAAAAAAAATCAAGAGCAGGCCTGCTGCATTTGTCAGGAGTTGAGGTTTTCTGGTCTGCGTTTCAGATTCTCCTTTTTCCTTCCTTCCGAGTACTCTTACATGAAAGAGGTACAGCAAGCAATAAAGAACAGAAATCAAGGACTTCAGCAATGTGCAAAGTCTTTTAGGTTTTTTCTTCCTCCAGGCTGCATCTTTCTAATTCTTTTGGTTCTACGATCCTGGTTCTCACTGCTAGGCTGTTGTGCAAGAAAGATTTACCTTTTCTTTTGGGGATCATCCTTATAAAGAAGGTTCATCTTTTGAATCCTAAATTCAAAATCCTCTGAGAAATCTTAAGTCAGATATTATGCATATACATCATTTTTGCCTACTGAGATATAAGTAAGATCAAGTAGTGCATGGTATTAATGTGGAGATTTCCCAACATCACTTAATTTGGCATTTACCAAATATCAAACTGCCAAATAGATGCACTCTGTGACATGTAACTCTTTGGTTCTAGAAATTTGTACCCTATATACACACAGAAACTAGCTACAAAGGACTTGATATTTAAACCTCCTCTCTTCTAATTCCATATTTGTCCTTAAGATGTACATACACTGGTATATGTACATATACACGTTAAATTTTGTATCTGGAATCTGTATCTTTATATGCTTGCTTAATTTTATAATGATAATCAGCTACCTACTGTTTCTAAATCATAAAATTAGGGTTTAGATATAGAATGCTAATGCAGAAGTAGACTCCTGGCACATCTGTCCCAGGGTGCACAAGACTCTCACTACATATAAATTAGCATTTTGTTTTGGAGCAGAAGTGCAATTTTGAAAGAGATCCTGTGATTATTCCCAGTTACTATGGGTTGCTTAGGAGCAAAGAACAACTTTGACATGGGCAAACCAGGTTCCTTCCAAAGTCAACCCCAACTTGGAGCTCTGCTCCACGCAGACACAAGATGTGATGCACCCTCTAAGGAGGACGTAAGAACCCAAGCACTGACCGGCCCTTGGATGCACTTCAAAACATGCGTGATGGGACTTCTGAAGATTCGAGATTCAGTCTCAAGTTGATCAATCTACAAGCACATTTGGTGTGTATTATTGTGTGCTTTATTGTGAATTTCTCTTCTTTAGCACACTTATTTATACACAGAATCCAGCAGGATCAATACAGTAGGAAAGCTTATTCACTGCAATGTTTTGGAGTGCTCCCCTGCATATGATTCCAGAAAGCAAAGCTAGCTTAAGCAGCATGAGGCATTACCTGAACAAAAGCAGAACAGAAACCTGAGCACAGTGTTTTGGAGAAAAACCCTGCCCTGATCACTCATTGTACGAGTGTCGACCTGGTCTGGAACATGGCAAAATTTCAAATAATCTTTTCTACTTCTTCAGATTCTTTATACTATTTTATAGTACCTATAACTCCCATTCCCAGATTACTAATTTATACATATACCTCTGAGTGCATTAACCTCCAGCTGCTAACACAGCAGCATCTCCCTACATTGACAATTGCAGGCTTTACTGCTGCTGCACAGTATCAATTATTCTCCCAACTAATAACCCACTTCCAACTAGTTTTCACTATCTTATTCAGTAGAAGAGTTTAAGATAAGTAAATGCTTGTAAACAGTGTATTTGTTCTATATATTCCCCTTGCATCTTCTATATTAAAATCCACTAATGAATGAAACAGGCATGAGAAGAGGCAATAAATTTTATCAGCAGAAAAATCACGGGGATTAACATCTTTTGCAATCGGCTCCCCATGGTGCTGCTGAGCTTTGGAAGAGGGAAGCACAACAAATATTGCATCTCGGATCTGTTCTTCAGCATCAGCAAAGCTTCCAAACATGGGGGGCTTTTTGCAAAAGGTAGTTTCAGCATTGGCACTGCAAACACCTCACTCAGACCTTTGTGACTCAGATGCTTAGTTCCCTCAGAATTGAAGAGGTCACTATGATATGGCTATGGTAAAACTCAGCATACCAAACAAGGAAAGGGCAAAGTTATTCTAAAGCACTGTTTAAAAAGTGTAAGCAAGTAAACAAGGATAGCGTTTTTCTTTAGTTTTCAGAATATACCAAGAAAGTCTTGTAGAAAGGCATGTGGATTCCTGATATAGCAATTATATCAGCAATAATTTGCTATTTTTCCCACCTAAATTCACATTATCATCCTCTGTAGTTAAGGACTCAACCCATCAACATGTACCAAATCTAAAAGAAATAACCCATTCCTTCCACAGCACCCCCCCCCTTTAAAAAAAAAAAAAATCATATGCATACAGTATGCTGGCTGCTATAATACATGCTTATGAACTATGAGAATTTGCACTTGATTAGTACTAGAAATATTTTAGTTTACAAGGTTATCCCTCAAATCTATGGAATATCATTTATTTCAAGTTTGTCCATGTTTGGAAATATTTCTAGTGTCTTCTACCTAGCATTTCCCCCAGAGTATTTATGATTTAAATGGCAATGTGTCAGCTATCGTTCAGTTACAAGTCTGATCCCTTGTTAAAGGATTATACTTTGCACTGATCATCAATAATCATTAAACTTTGAGTTCTATTTCCTAGCTAATTTTTTTTTCCCCCTAAAGGTTTGTTATGCAGACTGCAGGATGCATATTGCACAGTTCCATAATTTCACATTAGAGAAGAATACAGAATCACAGACTCTTCAAGGTTGGAAGGGACCTCTAGAGATCATCTGGTCCAACCTTCCCGCTCCAGCAGGCACACCTAGAGCA
>JAUBOD010000924.1:2608676-2662758 GCA_032353885.1 Nothura maculosa
CCAGGCGGGTTTTGAAGACCTCCAGAGAAGGAGACTCCACAATCTCCCTGGGCAGCCTGTTCCACTGCTCTGTCATCTGTATAGTTTGTGATATATTAACACAATTCACAAACTTCATAATTTCTGCTTGCAGCTGTTTTTATCTGACTGACCAGGGAGTCTCTGAAGCAGATTGGTGATACATTAACAGCAAGAAATACAAGATTCACAGAACACAGACTGGATAGAGAGTGTTTCCCATAAGAGAAAAAATAGTGTATGTCTGCTCTAGGCTAAATATGCTTCAGTAGCCAGTTAAATTACACTGATTTCGGAGGCAACGATTTGTTTAGTATTTCTGCATAGGTGTTATGATCAATGTGCAGCCAACTGAAACAGAAACTTTTATACCAACGAAAAGATGATTTTTTTTTTTTATAAGAAAAGACAACATTTTTGAATTGCTGCCATAATTCTCTTGTAATGCAGTTCCATTTCCTCAGTGCTACCTTAGATGGGTAACATTTAATTTCATCCCTGTATTATTCTGTAGGGTAGCTAGACAAGCCAATGTGCTTTTTAAAAGGGTGCCAGCAGGACACTGTAGCTTCTTAGCGGAGGGGCTTGTCACAGCCATGTGGGACATGGGACAGCAGCACTGTCAGAAACCACATGAAGGTGAAGAGGAGACGTCTCAGCCCCCCAAAATGAGACGATTTTCTTTAAAATCGATACGCCAAGAAGGTTCTCTCAGCAATACTGAAGGCTTCTAATAAAACCAAAATGATTAGCATGCTTGAATTTTATTACCCATGATAAAGTAATGGTTAATTATCTAACCTGCCTTAAATGAAGACCATACAGATCACACACCCACCAAAAAAAAAAAAAAAAAAAAAGGGAAAAGGATCTAACAAGTGCAGATAATGAGCTAGCGGCTCAGTCGCACCTGCCTCCCTATTTTGGGAAAGGAAAGCAAACACCATGGCTTTAGCAGTTGTATCTTGGAACTAGGGACTAGCAGCTGATATGAAAGAAATTGGTAACTGTCTCCCCTCAGGAAGGTGCTAATGATGGCAACAAATCTCTCTATCTTTATGATCTTTACACAGACACACTGTCCATGTCAAAAAACTCAAACTCTCTGATCAGTGAAGTTAAATGTCTGAGAAAACAAAAGTGACCCTCATGTATCTGCTTCTGAGGGTTCCTGTAACAAAACAGCTGGCCAGAATCCAGGGAACTCCTAGGTTAAATTACTAGCAACACAATTAGAAAGGCTCAAGTCAGCTTTCAGGCAGGAATCAGCCACCCACTGCACAAGCTTTGCAGGCATAGACAAGAGTTAGAGGATTCACTCTATGCCTGGAGATGTAAAGAGCCTCTTTGAACCACTACAGTGCTCAGTAAAACTTCGTGAGTAAAGAGGAAAAAAGAAGTTATTGAAAGATATCAAGTGAAAGAGGAGGCTGAGTTCAAGAGCATATTAGTAACATAGCTTTAATTAAATTTTGTGACCACACTGTAGATCACATAACAGAGTGTGCAGTTTAATAATACTCTTGCAGATCTTGGAGGGAAAAAAAATAGTTTCTCTTAGAAATAAAACATCTTTTTTGTGTGTGTAAATTGAAAATGTGTGCTATTAGAAAAAAAGGCAAATTTTACTTGATGAGTGGCATGGTCAAAGTGTTTTCAAGTAACTGGTTTGGCAAATTACTGCAAGTTTTGTTCTCCCAAGTTTGCAGAATGATTTTTCAAAATGAATTATAGCTACAACAGTCACGACTAAAACTCATCTTGAAAAAGTGCTACACGAACTGTTTCCCACTGGCTTTTTTAATAAATTTTTGAACAGTAAAGATGTAAAGGTCATAGGGAGACAGTATTCTGCAGATACAGATCTTTGGAAATAAATCAATAGAATTTTCCTTTTACTGGATGTCACAAGAGTCACACAGGCCAGCAAAAATGATCATAATACAGTTTATATTTTGCTCAAGCTTTTCAAAAGCATTAACTCGTTAATGAACCAACAAGACTAGTAGCTGGTCTTCTTACATTTTACTTGGAAAATACAAAATACTTGACTGTATTTGTAGTAGAAAACCTTTCTGTACTGAAGGAACTTAAAAAAAAACAGGATCTAATCCCTAAAGTGAGACATCTGATACACCTGTGAGCATTACAGGAACTCTAAAACATTGAAGTAGTTTTTCCTGGCAATAAGCTATATAGAAAAAATGACTAATTTCACATTGTTTTATATACCACATGCATCAAGTGGAATATTTTATTTGTTCCTCTGTGGAAGTCATGATTATAATCAAACAAGGGTAGTCAAATAGTCACAAGGGTATTTCCTTGCAGAGACAATAGGGACATTTCTATGGATATTGTCTGTTTGATTTCAGATTCAGTTCAAATGATTTCAGTGATTTCAGAGTACAGAAATTAAGGACTAGGTTTCACCAGCAAAACATGAAAGTGAAAGAAGTCAAGTCTCAGAGTCATTAAGAAGCAGAGACTGGAGATGTCAATACAGGCTCAAAAACATAGATCATAAAATGAAATCCCAAAAAAGCAGTAACTAGAGGTCCAATCTGCTTTCTAGTCCTGAACTTTAATCACAAAAATCATTTTTGCTTCCTATTGATTTACTGGATTTCCAGAATAAGGAAAGATTGACAGGTTCCAGTTCATCAGGAGAAAGGAAGCAATATTAGATTACTGAAGACTTGCTTCCTTCAGTAAGCAAAAAGAAAATATTCCTGTTGCTCACTCTCCAGAAAAATCATTCAGCTGAACAGTCACTTTAAAAATGGGAAATATTTGTTCTTCTCTTTTTTTTGTTCTGCTGCCTAAATATTCACTTATCCCGATGTTCCAGGCAATTAATATTTTGGAACTCTGCAAAATAATTGTATTAATAACCACTAAACTAATAAGAAACTTATTTTCTCTCATATGGAAAGAAATTTCCATTTTCCAATTTCACCTAAGACATGGAAACCCTGATTAATTACTTACCTTCTTGCTCAGAATCTTATTTTAATGAGCAAGAGAGAACATGGAATGCAGAAAATGGCCTGGTTGGGGCTGCAAAAGAATAAGGCCTCCAATGCAGGTACCTATGAGACTACATATGCCTGAGACCATAGCTGGCTTTAAGGGACAGTAACTTGTCTATAATATTCATTCTTTAAGAAGGCAATAGGATAAAGTCCATTTTTGTTCTTTTCAATCTGATTGAGATGAAGTAAGAAAAGGAAGAACCCATTTAACAGAAAACAGCTATTTCTGTTGGGTATTTTGTAATCTCCAAAGATGGATATGGTATTGGTTGTAATATTCTTTGACAACTATAGCTATAGAGAAGGAAATTGGTTAATGTATTTGTGCAAAAATATGAGAATCAACCTGATCTCTCTTAATTCTCTTGCTCAAGTCGATGATGCATTATAATTCATGTATCAGGCCCGAAGAGGAAAAGTCAGCATAAAATTTGCTGAAATTTAATTTATACTTTCATTAACTAATAAATACAAGCCTTTATAATGTTCACATATTTCAGGAACAGTTTTTGAATATTAAGTGATTAGGAGGACTACTCTTAAGTAATCTAGCATTGAGGTAAGTAACACTAACTACTCTGAAATCAGTCACTTCTTCACAGATTATATGCCTCCATCCAGCCTTTGGTGCACAGTACCTAATGTGCCATAAATCTAAACCTTAGCTTGTCTCATAACTGTAAAGTGAAGCCTAGGCAGTACATGGTGCTCACAAAGGGGAAGATAAAACATTGTCAGGCGACTCAGCCAAGATAATGTCACAAATCACAGACCAAGAAAAATATGCACACCAGTATCTCAGCTTCTCTTCTGTACTCCCTAATTCAGTGTAACATGTCTTGCACTGATAGATGCTGCACAAAGCAGGATAGATCTAATATTTCAGAAAGTGACACTAAAAACTAACAATGTTAATTGTTTGTTTTTGATTTTCCTATTATACCTATTCTATATTTAAACTAATACTTAACATACCTCAATTTATTTCATCTTACACTATAGACAAGAACTAAAGTCATTGAGATGAAACTTGGCAAAGAAGGGAAAGGTGCTCAATACAGTTCTGAGAATATATTTGAGAAGGGAATTTCAAGATGACTGAAATATGATTTCCTATTGCCACAGGCTACCACTATCAGTCAGTGCTCTGTTATACTATACCACAGTGTATATCAAAGGCTTATTCATTTTTATATATCTTTATGAGAAAAGAGATGATTTTTTCCACAAAAGCCTGAAAAAATAAGTATTACAAAAACCTCACAGTTCTGATACAGTTCAGGTACAGAGTACTGCAAACTACCTATAACTATGCCAGAGAAAATACTGTACAGCTAACAGGTGAGAAATACTACTTTAAAAACTCATTTTTTTTCCCTGGGTAAAAAATGGAGACTGTGAACTGTGTTGCATAATTTGTGTGCAGAAGGCATAGAGTAAGTGCTGACTGCAGTCAAGAAAAGAACCAAAAAGAATAAATGGTATTATGTTCTTTGCGTATGTATAAGAGAAACACTCTCCTAAATTATACAACAGTAAGCAAAAAAATCTCTTGAGAAGCTTAGGAAAATAAATAAATTGCATTCTATAAATATTCTCCAGATAAGTACTATCTATCGTAATAAAACATTGCTGATTCAGCACTGAACATTGCTTCATCCATGCCCTCAAAATTAGAATTTGAGGATCCCTAGTATTCACCATTTTAAAAAGGTCATAACAGAAATTATTATTGCTATAATCTCATTGAAATCAGACGGTAACTACTAGAAAAAAACCACAATAGCATTTTGCCTAGTAATGGCATGATTTTTAATTAATATTGCAAATGATTTTGTAAAAACTGAAATTGTAAGCATTTTTTAATATATTTTAAATAAGCTCATTCTAACTGCTTGATGCATTCCTCACACATGCCTTGTAAAAGACTTATTTTTCCATACAGTTTTAATAAAAAAGGAAGATCATTTTTACTCATATTAGTGTCTTCAGAATTTTCCTAAATAATTTTGCTCGTTTGACAAGGAAGGCTGATCCACTGGTATGACAAAACGTTATATTTCTAAAGCTCTTTTGAACTCATGCATTTGGGATTCAAAGGTGCACATGACCAGGCCTGAAAAGTCACCCACTTTACCTCTGTGAGGCAGAGGACACTTATTTACACTTTTAACAGTAAGTGGGGAAAAAATTAAATTGAGCTTTGTACCTCAATTAAAATGGAGCACAGCACACTGAAACCAATGGGTAACAGAATCTTTTGCAGATTAAAGCTCTTCCACACTAGTATTTTTAACAAGATAAAGCCCTTGCAATGGAATTTTCCAGCTGCTAGTATGACTTTAAGGATACCAGTGACATATAAATATTATTAAAAAATAAACTGTTATAGCTATCTAAAAGCGATGTGAAAATGTCTAGTTACTAAGGGCATCTCATATGATGACTGCAAAGCTCTGCACCCAGGGAAAGACACAAGAGAATTTCCCATTTTAGACTTCCTATGAACTAATAAGGGTGGTGTTAAGAACCCTGTTAGGGCCCTGAGTAGTGGCCAGGCACTAGCAGCCCTGGCCAGCCTCACCTGGGCTCTCACCTACACCCTCTCTTCATGGACCCATCAGAGACCTGGCCACCTGCTGACCTATCACCTGTGTCACGGGTGCACCTGCTCTTGGCCTTGTTTTGTTGATGGACCTCAGCACTCCAATGCAGCTTTGTCTCCTGTTCCTCATGGCACTATGATGGACCCATCCTGTCACTTTATCTGATGGTTTCTTCATGCTGCCCCGGCCTGTTCAGTCACTGGCATTGCACTGGTCAGGGAGGGCACTGCCTGAACCCAGCTCCTGGCTTAGTCTCTTTATGGAAGCTTTCCAAGCCCTGGCACAGTTGATATTTCCTTTCCTCTCCATCCCTTTCAATTGTTTGCTTTTCTCCATGCCCCCACCCCCCCGTTTTTTTGTTAGGTTTTTTGTTTGTTTGTTTTGTTTTTTAAGCCCTGTGCTGCAGGACATCAAGCTCATGTCTGCAGATCCAGAGAACAATCAAGGTAAGCAAGCAGTGCAAAGGCAATACTCTGTATAGCCACACAGCCACTAAGCCATCTTTTTATTTTCTACGATCAGTAAGATATGGAGGATACATAACCTGAAAATATATGTGGAACAAGAGAGGCTTAAAGCAGTGATGTTGAGGTACTAATAGGATATACATGTGAAACATGGGGACATTAATTCTTCCGTGGTCTCAGGCTGACAAAAATCATGCTTGCACAGCTATGGTCATTAACTACGTGAGTGGCCATTATCACACTACAAACAAAATACATTCCCTGAGAAAAATCTCAAAACATTGTGTCAAATCTCCATTGCATGGAGGCAGCTGCCAGATCACACTGCCAGCTCACCAGTATCCTGGGATACACGCCCCATTCCCACAGCTCTCTTTTCTGCTCAGCGCTAATCCATCCATCTTGCATATGCCTATTCTTGTTCTTTTACTAGTCCTTCAACTTGCACTTACAATCACATCAAATTATTTCTGCACATACTGAAATTACAGGAATGCCAACAATTTGAATGCTTCCAAATGTATATGTAGAAATAGCCAGAGAAAAAAAAAGGATAGTACTGATGATGGTTTCCTCCACGCTCTCTCTTATTGTGGGCTTTCATCAAGCCTTAAGTAGACTGTGGGCTATGAAAGATCACTCAGCACCCGGGGTGCAATCAAGACACTGGGGCTGTTGAGAATAGATCTAATCTAGTTGAAGAAACATCTGCTTTATCCTAGCAGAGAGGGCATGGAGAACAGCAAAATTAATGGCAACTGCTGGAGATCAATTTCTACCACAGCCTTCATGCAGTTTTCAGTGCTGCTGATCTTAGGGCTTTTAAATTCCAGAGAGAATCACAGTCCCTAAAAGCCTTTGTTTGTTTTTTATTACAGCTATCTTGTTGCTGCGTCTTGTAGGGATCTGTAGAACCTTATTTGGATTACAGGATAGCAGACTAGCACAGTCAGGTGTCTGATTATATTTAAAGTACTTTGTAAAGGCTCAAAGTATCAAGGAAAGAAAACAGCCCAACCTAATCTCCAGCTATAATTCAAGTGAAATCAATGGCCTTTGTAGTTGAGCGTCCAAGATTGTCAAATTTAAAATAAAATTAAACTTATTAATTGAATGTAAGAGAATCAATTATATTGGACTATAGCCTGTTATACTCAAATAACCTCATTTTTAATAATTACCGAAATACCCTAGCATTAGGCAACTCATGTTAAATGAGTATCTTCTAATATCTCCTCTATACACTTTTGTTCACCTTTTTACATTTAATGCTTATACTCAATATTATTAGTTCAATAAAATAATTTTTCTCCACTGGTAGTCCTGAAAGCAATGGACATATAGATAAATCTCATTCCAGAAAGCAAGTTTTGCTTGGGAGTGAAAAACCCAAATAATAAAATAGTCCTGACCAGAAAAATCACATTTAAAAAACTGGTAATACATTAAATCTACAAAAAGGGCCATCTTATTACAGTTATTACAATATCTTAAAGCAAATTAGCAAAGGAAAGGAGCTGTTTAACATATGTAAAGAACGCTCTCCAAATCATTTTCTTCCTCTCCCCAAGTTATCAATATTTGACAAACTTTGAAAACAAATACAGAAAAGAATTTTACTTGTTATGGGCATGTTCTAAACTGTTTTAAACATGGCAGGGTAAAAAGGAGGGAAACAAAAGAAAAAGGACCTCCTATTCACTGCCATCCAGCAGCTGATCTTCAAAGGATTAGTTACTACTCCACAGGCATTTCCTTGCTTGTCCTCTTGTACAAGATTTGAATCCATTTCCTTCCTTTACTCAGTAATAGTAAACTACATTATCCTACCTGATTTTTAAGAAGATCATCTATTTTTCTGCAATAGCATTTCTTCTGCAAGCATTCGCATAAGTGATAGTCCACAGACAACATGTTTTGACTTGGATGGTCCCAGTGTTTCTGAGAAGTAGGGGAGCATGTCACCATGCAGTTGAGTTCCATGTATTTTTCAGTGAGTGAACAAACATTTCATGATTCAGCAGCAAATGCTGCTGGCATTCTTCCTAAGAAAGAAATTATTTGCTTTATAGTAGTCTTAAACTGGCTATAGTTTTATAGGCTACAAGCAATACCATAAGCAAATCCATAGACCCCAATATGACATTTACATGTGAGCTTTATTTATACAATGGAACACACACTTTGAAGACTTTTTTTCTACTAAGACAGCAATGAAGATTCAATAAATAACTTTTATACTTATACATTAAAAAAAGTTAATGAAATTGATCCAAATTTGGGAATATGAGAAAACTTGCAAAAGTCCTAAGACATTCTCTTATAAAAGATCTTTTTTTCCATTGTGCAGTGACAGAAGTTTTTAAATAGCAGTATCAAAAATAACTGCATTCAGCATTTACTTGTGTTGTCTTATATGCCAACTAAAAATAGATATTTTCCTATTGAAAAGATCAACTGAAGGACATAATAGTAATGCTTAGCAATCACTGTTTGGGAACATATTGCAGTACATTTCCGTTATAATCCACAGAATGTTTATAGCATCTTCATCTAGATTCATTCATCTAGCCATTCCTGGCTATACTATGAAAAAAAGAGAGCTTTCCTATAATGGAGGCAATTTATCCTATTTATTTGTTTAGAAGAAAGTGCAGAAGAAAGTTTCTCTGAAGTGCTGAATTAGCTGTCCAGTAAACAGTAACTCAGGATTCAGAAAGAGTTGATCTCAAATGACTCAAACCCATTACTGCTAATTGGGAAGCATTAAAGTACAAAGCTAGTTTTTTACTTCAGAGAGAAAATTTTGATTTTTCTAAGAAAGAAAATCAAAGGTATGTCAAGTGCTGAGGCTGGAGGAGTTTTATTTTTGTTATTTTATACCATTCCTGATGTTGATAAAACCTTAAACTAAAAGCTTATTAATACATCAAGTGACAAAATACTGACAAATTTATTCAAATGAAATAAGCAGCTGCACATGTTACATCATAAAGAAATAAATCATTGACTTATACAGTTGAATCTTTTAACATGGTGCAACAAATCACTGGAAGATCTAAGACCCAGGTCAGATGTTAAAATAATCTCAATACCTCTCTAGATAAAACAGAATCAAGTTTCTTGGTGCTAGGGTGGACACAACAATTAGTTTGACAGGTATGTTCATAATGATCAGGGAGAAATCGTATTAGCACAAAGAGTTATGGGGTGACCTCATTTATATTCTCCAAAATCCTTAATTTCTAAAATTGAGCCCACGTCTCAATTCTACTTTATACTTAAGGAAAAGGAAGCAAAACAAAAGAAACAAAAAACCAAAAACAACCCACAAAGCCAAAACACTCATATAAAGAATAAAAATTAAACAGAATCTCAGTGTTAAAAGTATCATTGCTTTAATATATCAGCATTCTCTATGAAGCCATAGAGAAGCCAAACTGGGTGGCATCCCAGCACACTTCAACACAGACACCAGACACAGCCTAGCTAGAGATTTTAACCAAAACCATCATCACATCCTAACCTCCCTCCCATGTCCTCAAGGAAGCAGCATGCAGCACCTTTAGATTTACAGCTGCCAACATTTCTCGTGGTACAGCTTTGTTAGGTTAACTTTGTTGGCAAATAAGGGTCACATTAATAACCTTATTGTTTGAGGCAATTGCTAAGGAAGTAAGAATACTAATCAATTGAAACCCTTCTTATTCTGCTTTACCATGACCACTTGTGGAAACTCATCACTGCAGCAACTCGGTCTCCCATACAAATGTGGCTTCTGGCTTTTAGGTTCCTGGGTCATTTGGGGATGCAGCCACAAGCACAAATCCAAATGTTAGAGCCAGAGCCTCCAGTGTCACGACTGGCCGCTCTCCAAGTGCCGGCACTCACTGCTGCTTGGCCATCCACCCTGTAGCTGAGCTGCCTCTGCCAGCATATGCCTAACCCAAATTAACCTCCATTTGGAAATGAGTGTGTGTATATATGTTCACTTATGTTATGCATATGATATACATATATGTGTGCATATGTGTGTGTATATACACACACACGTATATCAAAATGCTAAGAGATGCCTTTTCACTTTTTGCAGCACAACCCATTCGCTAAGAGACTATACAGCTGTGTATTTGAAAGTACTCGTGTCCCTTTTTCTCCTCTCACTCTCTGTGAGACTTAAAATGCTCCCCTGAGAGAAACAGAGACTTGAAATCCCTCCCATACCAAGGTAAAGCAAGAATCTTTCTTGAATATCCAACCTACAGGCAGCTAAGAAGTTTTAGGTGTCCTTCTCAGTTCAAATATTTCTCCCTACATTTAAACAAACAGGCAAAAATCTTCAAGATGAAAAATCTCTCTCAACTTTTTTTAAGCCAGAGGAAAAGGAAATGTGAGCAGAACTCCATAGCCCGTATATTCTAAGATATCATGTGCCATTTTGGATTTTCAGCAAAATTCAGTCTTCTGTCTTGGGAAGCAAATAAGGCTTATTTCAAGGGAAAGGAAAAAAAAAAAATCAGTGTTTGGAGACTGTTAAGGTAGAGCAAAATCATTTTCAAACCACTGTCTTGCGCAAAAAAATAAGAAAATAAAAAAAGCTAGTCAGACTAAAGTAATTTTGCCTTCTCAGTCCAAACTTTCAGTGTTTCTGAGCATGAGTGTAACAGTTAGAACACATCTGCTCACTGTCATCTGCAGCACTTCCTATTCAGGGTGTGAACAGATGGAGACTCCAATAATCCTCAGTAGATCTTACTGAACTACATTGTGGAATAACATCAAAACTGAAATACACATTATTTCTTGGATGAAGAACACAGCACCTGGCAAAATCCAGAGGACAAGTCACAAAAGAAGCTGGCATTAAAATAACTTTAAATAATATATCACAATAAGAGTCTAAAATTTTACTGATTTTTTTCTATTATGAACCCAGGTGTATTGATTTGGATGTCTTTTTTTCTGGCTCTCAGACTGCACAGAAACAAGCAAATAAAATAACATATTTAAAATATGTCATTATTTAAAAATTGCCAATTAACTGAAGGAGAGAACATTCACCTTCATTTAACATTTGCAGGCTTGAGCATTTTGGATTGTGTTATTCACTAGCAGTGACTGCAAAGCCTGCCCTTTTTCAGGTTGAGCTAGCATAAATTTATCCCATTCGAAGAGCAGCTCAGGGGACAACAAGTGCCCAACCTCTTCCAATGCCCTTCCTGTGCTGGGCACAAGGAAGTTTGCCAAGAGGTATCACTGCCCCCACCCTCTCCCCTATTCCCTCCTCTTCCCTTTTGCAGCAGCCACCTAGTCCCCACACCAGGGAAGGGCAGCAGCTTCATCTCCTGCACGAGGGAGCCATTTGTGCTATGTGCAAAGCAGCAAGAGCCCTTCTGCCCTTATGTCCTCCGTAGGGCTGCTCCAAGTTGCCAACTCACCATCTGGTCCAACACGAGCTGTACGTTTTCCAAGCAAGAGCAGCGGAAAGTCTCTTGAATGGCATTTAGACATAAAGCTTAACTGAATAAATTAGCATTCTGCCAATGCCTAATAGCAAAACTTCAAGCGGAGCTCATTGACCGTGTCTGATTACACTTTCCTAAGAGCCTTGTTACAGTCAATAAAATGCATGTTAAGAATAACAACAGTGTTAGGAGAAAAATACCCTTCCACAGATAGAAAATTATAGATTATGCTCACTAAAGTTTCAATATTGCCTTTAACCTAAAAGCAATGTGGAATGTAATTTTCCTTTATAGTCATAACTCAGCAGATAAACACTTGACCAGATAAAATATTTAAACCCTACTCTTTTTTTAATTCACAATTTCGCAAAATTGTGCAAGATAAAGAATGTGCATTCTGTAAAGCACAATTAGTAATTGCCATTTCTAGCTGGTGTTTTACAAGCATTCCTGTTGCAGCAGATTAAACAACAGAAGTGCTTGCCTATGTAGAACAGCTCTCCTGCTCCCCCACAAAGTAAAAAAGTAGTGCTTATGAAGGGAAAAAGAGCTATACGTTAGAGCCTTGGAAAGGGAAACCATTATAGGAACATTGCAGGAGTAAACACACACACCTTTGCCTAATGAAATACATTATGTACTTCAAGATTATACCTTCAAATAGCCCATAATTATCTGCAGTAAAAACTTGGATATCGTTTCATGTAAATTCAGCTAGGCAGCCAAGCCTGTATGCCTTGGAGCCGTATTTTAGATAACTAAAGTGAAAGAGAATCACCACTATCACAGAATCGCTGACCACCTCCCCTTCGCACACAGATCTTTACTGAAGGTATTTGAAAATGATATATTGGCACAGTCTTCTGTTGGTTCAAATATTTCACCCTCACTTCCTTTCTTTATTCCTACTCCAGGATTTAAAAACTAAAAGTGGTGGCATCTCACTCTGTCAAACTATCCAACACAACTCAAAGCCTGCTCCTCTTTAGCAACGGAGCTAAAGAGGAAGCAATGGACCATTGCTAAAGCATAATAACATAATAGTGAAAATAAATTTTCTGATCTGTGGTATTTTCTAATCTGCAGTCTTCTGCCTTTTTTGAATAGCCATGGTATCAACCATGGCCAAAAAAAAAAAAAAAAAAAAAAAACCAACAACAACAACAAAAAACCACAAACAAACAAAAAAAACAACCACACACCCACACAACCTCACACCTTTTTATTTCTTTTTATTTACCCATCAACTACAGTAATTCCCTACAAGGCTTAAGCATTAACATTGAACATTAACACACGTTTTCTTCTGTGCCTTAAATAAACCCCTCTTATTTTGAAGCTACCTTAAAAAAAAAAAAAAAAAAAAAAAAGTGTTGAACAGCTATTTAAGAATTTTTAGAAGCTAAAATGGGATGCAAATTCTGTTTTAAAAATGCTTACTGGTTGCTTCACAATATATTCTAATTTGATCCATGAAGAGCAGTACCAAATCAGAGCTGTACACACGATACAGTCATGGTCCTTTCTACAAAGACTCTTTACATATCAAGAGACTTCACAGTAGCAGTTGAAGTGATAGAGACCAGGAACATAGCATTTCTGGTAAAGAGATGCATGAATTAACACACATTTTCAGCTAATGAACTAATCATGTATCAATAACTACCTATAGCTGGTAATAGCTATTGCAACTACTGTTCACACACGTCTGATTCCTAAAGGCAATTATAGCCTTCTTATTTCAAAGCCAGTCCCAGGTCTCTTAAATCAATAGGTCCTTCTCTTGTCTTCAACAGGTTTTGATCAAGGTATCTATGATGGCCCCCAGGTAGCACGCGGAACCCACGAGGGAGCTGCAGAGCTGGCACCCGCCTCTCTGCCCGGCCTTGCAGCAAGGACAACAGGACTCAGCGTCTACCTGAGCACTTGCAGGTTTGCATGCTATGAAGCCAGATTGCTGTATTCATTGTGAATATTCTATTCAAGTATATTCATATTCATCTTAAGTCAAAATGTCCTATAGGTGCTTAATGGGTCAAGTCAGAGCACATTCTACAATATTGTCCAATGAAAGATACACGTGTGCCTGCATATATATAGCACTGACTACTTGTCCAAGAAGAAATAAAGAATACACACATAAGATGCACTTAAAAGGTAGATTTTGCACTAACCTGTATATACCTGGATCTCTAGCTGAATCTGGGTGAGAATTACTACTGTTTGTTTTCCTATTTTCTCCTGCAGTCTCTGCAAGACAGACAGCTCTCTAAGCACCAGACCATGTAGCTGCAGTGGTACAATTTTCATAAAATACCTACAACCACAATTCTTATCACTAGCATGTTTAATCAGCTCTTGTAGGAGAGTCTGAGGTAAGAGGAAATAAGACTGAATACTTTAAGTGATCGAATTGCAATAAGGGAAATCAGGCTCCCTTCCGTCAATTTTCTACAGTATGCATCAATTCTTTCATGTGTTGGTATTTAGAAATAGTGACTGTAGGGAATGGAAGCACAATCTGTCATGTTTAGTACTATTGCTGGGCCTATCTAAAAGTCTTGTGATCAGGTCTGAAAACACTACAAGAGTTCCACTTAACACAATCACAGATTTCTGCCATATAGTAAGAGATTTGCACATTACTGTAATTTTCAACTTCATATTTGAAAGCCCTCAGATTTCTTATTCAAATATAAAGGTGCTACTGCAGTAGCCAGTATCTTTTATTGAGAGCTAAAAATGCTAAATGGAAATAATTGAATTCTAAACAGTTAAGCACACACCCAAAAAGCAAATAGTAGTAAGTTTAAACAATTCTGTTTAAAACCAATACAGAGTCAACTTAAATCAGCCCTCCTTCCACAAATATCTTACTGCAGTAGTTTCAGATTTATTTTTAACCAGGGATTGCTGCAAGTATACATCCTTTTTACTGCTACAGAATGAATACGATCCATTTAATCTCCTTCATTGTTATAATCAAATGTCATTAACCTAAACTAGAAAGCTGTGAAATTAATGTTGCAGCAGTCAAGAATTTCTTTCTTGACTTCTTTCAAGGGATTTTTTTTCTCCCTTAAGCAGTAGAGCACAGGTTAATTGCTCCAAGAGAATTGAAGAATATATTTCCTCCAGATTACCCAACAAGCTTTTAATTTATTGCTTTTAAGCAAGGGTGTTATTTAATCCTGTTATTCAACTTTTGCCAGCACTTTCACAGTTTAGCATAACATTTGCAATTAAATTAAATGCTAATAAAAATGCATCACTCATATCACCTGCAGACCAGGATGTGAGTAGCTCAATTACTTCAGTGTTTACAGCTCGCTGAGTTGTGAAGGGCAAAGGGAAACTTTTTTTGTATCACTGAACAGCAGTTATTTGAGAATTAGCAGCAGAGCAAAACAGGAATGTGGTATCCCGGGTTCAAACGTGCTTCCTTTGATAAACAGAGAGGCTGAATGGGATTGTTAGTGTTGCCTTATGGTGAAGGGAAGAAAAACAAACACAAACAAACTCTGCTCTGATTAATCATTAGGACATATTTCAAGAGGGACAAAAGTAACACATCAAGAAAATGGGAAACTGATTTATTTTGTGTTATTAATCAAATCAGCTTCTTTACAGATCTTAGTCTCATATTTGTTCTGTTTTTAGAAACATACTTTAAGCCAACTATTAAGATGGTATGTTAGAACTATTAATTGATTCTTCTTCCTTCCACATTGATTTTTGCCTTTTAACAAATAAAAAATAATAAAAAAAAAGATTAAATGTAAAATCAAGGCCTGGTGATATGCACATATACCCTCACTGACTTCCACCGATTCACAACATTACATAACTACCTACATAGCTTCGTACGCTAAGGGAGAAAGCAGGAACGCTCCAGATGATTTCCACTTTCCTTGGTAACCTTTTGTGGACTGGGTAATGTTTCCATATCTGAGTAAGTCTCTTTAAATACTACTTATCTGTGCTTGTAAATACTATTTATCTGTGCTGAGTAACATTCATGTGGGAACATTTCAGTCTCCTTTCGTCTTGGATAACCTGGACATCCTTCTCTTTATTCATTCTCTCTCCTTCAAAGAAGCCTTCTCTTGAAAGCGCTCCTTCAGGGACCCTGGGAGTTTACATTCTCCAGATACAAAAACTAGCCCTGGGCAGTCCCCACCGCAGGCCAGGACACCAGTGTCCCTGCAAGAAGGGTCTGATTCTGCTGTGAGCAGCCCCAGTGCAGCCCTGCCTGACAGACAACACTGGAGCAAACAGGATGCAGCAGAAGACAGCGCTGTCTATGCTCACTCTTCCCAGTCATCACTGCCAGTATTTACAGAAGTTTTTCTTTAAGCATCACAAACAATAATCCTGAACAAATGGGTGCACTGGGATGCTAATCTCCCTTCTTGTTCCACTCTTGTTTAAGAGCAGTTTCCCAGAACAAGTAATGAAATTTATTCAGCTGGTCTTAAAGCAGTAGAGAAAACTTGTCTGGCTCAGCACTTCCTCCTCAAGTTTCTGCTCAGGAGCAATTATTCCCTCATCTCTCTCTGCACACAGTGGCACAAAGCATCTAAAAGGACCTCGGCTGTGATAACAAATTAACTGCTCTTCAGTTTAATGTACCAGGTGCCAATAACCCTTCTCAATCCTAATGACAATTACAGATTTCAAGACATCAGTTGTGAGTTTTCTAAGAAGTATTCCAGGGTACAGTATAAATATATGTTCCCCGAGCTGCTTACAGGCACTTTAAAGAGGTTATATTTTTACAGTTTATTTGCTATGAGCTATGCTCTCTGCAGTTTCTCCACAAATTTATTTCTTGTGTTAAATCTACTGAAATAAGGTGGCATCTCATTTACCACTATATGGTAACTCTTGATAATGTGGACATTTTTATAACACTGCATTATGCAGCACATAATAGGAGCAGACAATGATGTTATTCCTGCTATCCTTAAATAAAAATTAAGGAAGCAGTAAGAAAAAAAAAAAATCGCTTTGAAAGTGGTTTAGAACAGAGTTTTCTCATTGCTAGTACAAAAGAGCTCAAAAAGTGATTTCAGAGATACTGACTATTCTAATTTCAAGAAGTAGACAAAATATATTTTAAGTTACTTCAAAAAACATCGAAGCACTCAGGTATGGAAAAGAAAGCCAACTCTTGTACTGAGGTAATGTTTATAGTGCCAGCCTAGTCTTTTTTATTTTTAACCACTTTCTAGGACTTCATAACTTCATATTTTTACTCAACTTGTCTGTTACGAGCCAATTTCTGCTCCTCAGTTACTCCCCAGTAAAGCAGTGGAAAGACAGAAAAATTCCACTTTGGGCCAATTGCATCTTTCCAATCTAATCCCCCATCCCTTTGGGCCATATTTTGAGACATTATTTTGATGGTTTAAGCGATTGACAAAACTCTACATTCTGTCCTTTGGAGCACACACAGCAAGCCAAAAATAAGATTCACTAAATTCACTAGTGATCTTTAGGACAGTATGCAGATTGCCTAGCATAGCTCTAGTGACAAATTTAACATCTCCATTCAAGACACTAATTGGAATCTCCATATCAGAAGAGAACTGATCAAACAGATTATTGCTGCAGAATGGGTAAAGCCATTCCTCTTCTCAACATGCTCTTGGTTGGTAGCTCTACTGGTTTGGTTGCACAGTAAACTTGTTTAACTATTAGCAAAAAGGGAGGGAGGAAACAGTTTCTGTGCTGAGGTTGCTTTCTGCAGGACCTCAAAGGGCTTCTGTGCCATGAGCAAAGTAACAGACCTAGCAGAAGCCATACAGGATTAAGCAGATTCCCTCCTAACAGGGAGCTGACAGAGCAGCCCCTGTCTCCCTGTCCTTAACCATTATATCACAATAACAAATAAAAAAAAAAAAAAAAAAAAAAAAAAAAAAAAACCAAAAAAAAACAACAAAAAAAACAAAAAAAAAAAAAACATGATGCTTGAGTTTGGAATTGATTCACTTGCCCAGAAAATCTATCACTGGATAGATTTTATATAATGCAGGGTAATAAAGACATTCTTACCTGATAAAAATCACAACTCCTCTATGTAAGTGCCAGTTACTACAGAAAGTGAATTCTAAAATGCTTAGATTTGACCACACCTTTAAAATGACTCCACCATAAAATCTATGGGATATCCATTTTACAACAGTTTGAGGTTTATGAACATGACTGACACAGGGCAGTTTTCGTACACATAGAGAAACCAGAGTTAGTACAGCCAATAAAAACATCCAAATAACCTCCTGAACACAAGTGTGACATGTGACAAAGCCCATAAATAGTGGCTTTTATTGTATAGGTTGAATATAGCATGCAGATACATGTACTTAAAATCCATTAAATTAAAAAAAAAAAAAAAAGAGAATAACTATTGAAGCAAATGAAAATAACCACTACCTTATTAACCAAAGGCTTGTTGCATTGTCTAGGATTATATTTCTCAGGCATAAGGAGACATACTATTAATTTCTTCTCTAACCTGTTTTTATTTCTACCTATTTTATAGATACTTTTATTAGCATCTTGTATCAGAAAGAAAAAAATCATAAAGTTTATTACTTTCCAGCTTTTAGTGTGTCTCCCAGAGATCACTTATAATACAGTTTTATAGTTAACTACTTAGAGAAGGATCTGATGAATTACTCTTGTCAAGTTTGAGTCAAAGAGAGACATGCATGAGATCAGATCAAGCTTAGAAGTGACATGAAAACTATTAAGTTTAGGAACCAGAAACAAGGAGAAAGCAGTGCTTGTTGTGGGGATGGAGTGGAACATAAGTGGCAACAGTATTCAGGTGCTTCAAATGATGTTATAAGAAGAAAAGTTATTAGGCTTCTGTGTCCAAGACAGCACGAGTAGTTGGTTTGCTTTGTAATATGGGAAATGAGTTAGGTAATAAGATTCTCCCACCACCTTACCAACATGCACTCGCAGACACACTTTTTAAAGCTTTTAGACTGACCTAAGAAAAGCCCGAGCATGAGCAGCTATGGCGAACAGGTATCATTCCTGCTCCCCAGGGACAACCCACCAGCAGCAAAACCACACAAGAGATCTGCACGCCTTGACAGGGATTCTAGCCATACATTTCTGATGTGCTGCAGAAGGCCTGATTACAGTAATACTAGTGATATTCTGAGATACTGCAGAACAGGATGAAAAACTAAAAGGGGGTGATTGGAAGCCCAATTGTTTCACATCAACAAATAGACAACACTATCAGAAAGGGAGGAGGTAACAACAAATGCTATTCTCCATATTTTTCTTAAAAAAAGATTATTTACTAGATATTAAAAGAGAAAGTCTCGATTCCCCCAGTGTCAAGCAAAAACCTAGGTTGTTGCTGCAAAGTACTGAAAATAATGTATTTTCCAATATACATTATGTATTTGCTCTCTCCCCACGAGAGCCAGTGAACCACAGCCAGTTTTATGTATTCTTTATCATGCTGTTCTTCACTAGGACTCTCAGCTACAGGGGCAAAAATATTTTCTTCAAGTTAAATTTGACTTAGGAAAAATATTCCTAACTTTAAATATGTTTGTTCAAAGTAATAGTGTGTATATTCTTTTATAGTCATGCTGAGACTAAGTAAGTTTTTGTATGAACTGAAGAAACCTAAAACAGAGCAAAAACTTTAATGACAAATAATAGTGAGAAACTCAAGAACTTCCTCCAGAACTACACACACTTCTCCCCAGAAGAAGATAAGGAATTAGAAAGTCAATTACTCCATCTTATCCCCAGGCTTTGCAGCTGTGAATGATGAGTGCATGTGACCCGAGTCATAATTATGTAGAGTTGGACAAAAGAAATAAATGCAGGTTATACTGGAGATTCCTCCTCCTGCTAAGCTATGCTCAACTAAGAAAAAGCCATTCTGAAGAGGAAACAGAAGCCTTTTTCTCACATTCCTGTTTTCGTAATTGCAGTACTACAATTACTACAAGTAACAGCTACTAATTTCTTCAACCATTCTTTCTTTCAATTATTTCTACATTATTAGAAGTTAAATCAAATTGCTTCTGTAGATGTTTCTAAAAAAAAAAAAAAGATAGGTGTGCATATATTTGACAAAAAAAATCTAAGTTAACTACAGTATCATAGTAATATTTTTGACATAGATGGCTTACACAACAAGTTTTGCAGCATAATTAAAAACAGTATTTACAAAGGTTGGAGTGTTCCAAACACTAACACATTAGGGAAACAGATTTCAAGTATCTGGCTGTTTAGAATTCCCAAAATAGGTGGTAAAAAACTGCTTGTATTCTTTATTCCTTTCCTGCTCCCAGGCACAAAGCTATTAGCAGAATTCCCAGGGAAAAGCCCTACCTTGCCAGGCACGCAGGGACACAGACTCACTGCAAAGAGGCAAAGTTAGAGAAGCTGTGAATATCACTGGAGACTGCAAGGGCAAAGAAGTCTGTAACATCCATAGAAAACTGCAAATGAAATCTGGAATCATAAAAGCCTTAAATTACATCTGAACACACTGTGGCAGCAAACGTGGCCCATAGCTAAAGTCTTTTCTGGTCAGTGAATTACTTTTGTTCATCTAAATTCTAAAACATACCCTCCAGCCACGTACTCACTTTCTTGATACTCAAAAGCCCAAATTGGTACAGAAAGACTCGCATTCAAATAGAAATTTCAACACTAGTAATAACAGCTTTCTACTCTACAGAAAACAGCTTATTTTAGTAAAAAATAGATTTAATTTTCACATACGTCTCCATACTTTTTGGGGGGGGTAGTTATACAGAAAAGTTTGGGAAAAGAGGAATATCAACTAATGTCTGGACTCAAAATATAGAGCACTGATCCTTATCCAAAAAGTTGCAGATTATAGAAAATTTAATCCAGAGGATACCTGAAAGCTATCTATGAACACTGATCAACAGCTCTGTCAGAATCAATCATACAAAAACGATGAAAAGCTCTCTAACATGGCAAGACTAAGTGAATGACATTAAACCAAATTCATAACCATATCTACTATAAACAACTTGAATTCAATAAAAGATAAAAATCACAGTACAACTAATTTTTTATTTAGCATCATTTTGATGACTTCCGCAGTTTGTTAGTTTATTTATTTTTAATATACATGTAGAAGAAAGCTTAGAGATGTCGATCTCACAAGGACAGGCAGAAAAGCACTTAAAAAATTTTTTGGAATATCATGAAAACTGAGAGAAAACACCACCCAAATTTCAAAGTCAATATAACCATCCCATCTAAATGTATTTACAGTTCAAAATTCTTCAGATACTAGAAAGCATCTGACACTCCTTTTTCCAAGGCTTGATTTCAGTAAGTGGCTGGTGGCATGCAACAAAAGCAAAAACGTGCCCTGTGCTAGCACTACCAGGGAACAGGAAGAGGAGGCTAAATTCAATGAAGAGCTTGCACTAGAGCAATACGAGCATGCATCTGGCATGCAACAGGGCTAAGAAAAATAAAAAGTAACTGATTTAAAAAAAAAAAAATCCACAGCCTGTGCAAAGAACTTGTCAAAAATAGTTCAGACCACTTAATTAAAAATAAAAATATCAGACCTAATACACTAAAACTCAAAACTTAATATAAAATATAACTGGAAGTACAGGGAAACATTTAAGTGGAAAACATTAAATTCAGGGCTTCCTTGCATGGATATGTAGGACAGAAGTCATCTACAGTAGCTCCTGAAATGCAGCTTGGAGAGGCCATAGCTACAAGTAAAAACTCCAGTGAGTATTTTTAGTACAAGATCCATGCAAGAGATTTAAACACACACACACACACACACACACATATGGGGAAAACCAACAACAACAAAAAAATCAAGTCACTAAACACACATTCAAGCACAACTATAAAACATTCAAAATGACAACTAATTCATCAATTGGTTATAGATGGACTTCAAGCCGTGCAAGCATTCAGTAAGAATAAGATATATTGATCCTTAGATGAAGTGTTTTATTACGCTCTGCCTCTGAAGTCCACCAAATGCTCCAAGTTTGCCCTTTTCAACTCAATGACCTCTTGTGCTCCAATTCTTCATTCTCTTTACAGGAAGAGCAGTGTCACCTATAGCGATCAGAGTGGCTCTCTGCAAGGATTTTACTTTGCTGCTTCTCTGCTCTATGCACATTAGCCTATTCCCCAACACATGTTTGATTGCTAGAACTCAGCAAACAGCGACTTCTCCCTGCAGGCTGCTCATGTGCTAGCACCCCCAGGACTGGTAATAGCACCAAACATCTTTAAAGCACTTCTGGAGTGTCATGTTTATCATCTAATCTACACTTTACTTGGCAATTACTACATAACAAGGGTATGCACGCTTTCCTATAATAAGTCTCAGTGGAAAAGAGAAGCTTAAAAAGACATCATCTGTTCATAGCTTAAGTAGATTCATGCCTTAACCAAAGTCATTTTAAAACAGGTATTAAAAGTCTGCTTAGAGACTTGCTGCACTTTAATTAAATCCTTTGAAAATAGATTTGAATTGATTTAGATGTGGCCTCAGCATGTAAACAAACACTTGGGCTCTCTTGACTTGTGGAACTAACATTATGGTTTGTACATAGCATTAAACAGACAAAATTTTTATCTCCACGTCTAGAAAATAGAAGAATAACTTCCTTGGAGAAGCCAAGCTGAGCCATGAACCTCTGCAGATTTCTAAGCCCATGCCACATCTCCAGCCTCTGCAACAGTGCCATCAGCCACCCTTCCTTCACTCACCTGTCAAGCTGAAGGACTCACTCCTGTTTGCAGCATAGCCCTGCTCTCACAGAAACCACAAAAATAATGAAACTGCTGAAGGCACCAGAGCAGAACCCTACTACAACCCACACACCATCTCAGGTGCAGCTTGGGAGAAATTTGAGTTAAGCTGGAGGAAGCAGGTGCCCCTGATTTGCCCTATACAACCCCTGCTGCCACCTGCTTTGGGTTGTGTGGGGGAGGATATGCTACTATTGTAGCAATGATACCTCACTCTCCCATAAAGAATCACCAAGTTAAGGAAGAAATAGAGCACATACACAAGTAAATCTCCAGCACTTTCTCAACTTTTCATTTTTAGCCAAAACCTTCAATACTGATTTCTCATTGATTTCCTAGACTTTGAAAAGCACATTTTTAGCTTGGGAGTATTGTATCTTTGCCAACTTGATTTCAATTTAGTCCTTCTCCTTTGGAGATACATCCAAATTAGATGAGAAAAGTTTAAAAGTTTTTTCAACACCTTCTTAAGATTTTTACTGTACTCCTTCCTGCCTCTGTGATAGATAGAATTTGGTTTAAAAAGTATCATTGTTCTACTCTCTCTTTTCCATAACTTTATGATTAGAATTGTCAGTTACAATTCTATAGTGTATTTTAACACTAGGCTATATATTAGGCTATATAATTGCATTCAGTCATTTTTTATTAAACTCTGAACTTCTTTTCTAGAAAGGAACAAAATCTTGATTTAAAAAGATAAACCAGGCAAAGTTCTCCTTCTAACTGCTAACAATTTTAAAAGTTCCTTTCTGAAATTTAATTAAAATAGTGAGTTTCTTTTCATCTTGCTTTAAACTGAAAGCTTCTTCATATTACTAATCATTTCTGTTACCCTTCTTTGACTTTTCCTGCTCTAAGCTCATAGTTTTGCTATGTTTTACCAGGTCTCTGCTTGTAACATTCTAACAAAGCCATAGGAAAACAATACCAATGCTCAGGGGAACAAGTAACTTCAGATTCTCACTATCCTCCCTTCAACCAATATTTACCAGATGACGAAGGCAGAAATTCTAAAATGAAATTCTATTACAATTCAGTTGCCATCACATTTTATTTGTAGAATTAAAGTTTATTAAAGAAGCATAGATTTGCCTCTGCTTAAATTTGACCTTCAAGTGCAGGATTTAATAGGCTGAAGATTAAAGTAAACCACTGTGGTTTGTTCGTTCTTTCGTGTTAGAGCTGAAAGGAAGAAATAAAACATGAAATAAAAACAAAAGTGAAGGGCAGTTTGTAAAGAGAGATTAAGAAAACATATGTGGATGATAAAGGATATTGTTTTCTCTATCCATGAATTGGATACCATGCAAAATATCATTTACAAAGAATATTTATTTGCAGGCAACCCCATGGAAAATAAGATACAAAAATCATAAACAGATTTGATAATAGTTTCACTATATCAACAAATATATAATTAATAAGAAATATATAATCTACCATTAGTTATACATAATTATATATACTTAATATACTAGTCTATAGTAATAGTTATGAAATAATTATAAGCAATTTGTGTGAGCAAGCAGATGGGTATCACCATAGTTTTCTTTCTATTAATATAATTGAAAAAAGAGAATGATTGTAGGCAAACTATATCTATAATGTATTGTCACAGCGTGCACAGTGGAGATGCTCATGCTAAGTTGCTCTCAATAAAACATGGACAAAACTAACAATGCTCCTACCTTCTGTGTAGGAAAACAAGACTCTAGGCTGGTATACCAAACTTTGATCCAAAATAGCTCAGATTTTCTGACTGTCAGGGCAGTCTTTATTTCACACGGAGTTCATTTGTCAGAAGCTAGCTGTGGACATGTTTTGTTTTCCTTTTCTTTAAACAGTATTTTCTGCTCAGTGTACTTAATGTGAGCGAATAGTTGATCGTAAATCTAGAAATTGTACCTACTGCTATCACTTTACACTTGGGATAAGTTTACTTAATTGTGTGATGAATGTAAAAAGCTATTTTCCTATATCAGCTGAGGATAACAAGAACGAGATCCAATTAAGAAAAACTATAACTGGTGACTCTGGCTTTGCCCAACATAGCATGACATATAAGTAAAATGACATTTTATCCCTTAATAAATAGGGAGTCCAGTGTTCTTCTCATTAAATCAATGCAAATATACCTTCCAAAGCCTTCTCTGCAGTCCTTCTTAGTAAACTACAGTATTGGTTTTCAATTTGCAGTTATCCTGCTTTTCAGTTACTGATGCCAATCTACCACGTCTGAAATGTCTTCTAGCATTTTATTAATTCCTTTTTATATAAACTGAATGTATGGATCATGTACTGTGTGTATATGTGTAAGAGAATGAAAGCAGAAATTACCTAGAACTTTACAGTAGTCTCTTATTCCAGTAACTCACTTTCATTTTTTATGAAGGCTACAAAACAATTCAATTTTCTAATGATTAACAAAAAAAAAATCAAGCAAAGCCATAACTCAGAAATATAGCACATGAAATACAGAGCAGCAAGCATGACTATATCAAAATAAACTTTAAAGACAATACCATACTATTTCCAGCAATTTAAAGCATAGCAGACATGTAATACATTGTAAATAGTGAGATTCATAGTGAATGTTATTGTTAATAGTAAGTTTTTACTGCAAGCTGCTAGACTTTCCCATATACTTTGTTCCTGTGAAAAATTTGCTCATTAGATATTATACTGTAGGCTTTATTGTTTATATTTCTAAATTTCAGCTTATATACACATGCTTATTTTCTCTATATTCATGGAATATAAATAAGTGTAATCAAATTGATTTCATAAAGTTTTGGTATTGAATCATAAACACGCCTTTACTGTTAATTTTGATCTGATTATCAAATTCAAATAATACCCTTTTAAGTCACAAGCTCTGACTATTTTATCCAGTAGACCAGGATAGTGGAAGGACAGATCAATGATCAATGGAAACTGTGCAATTAAACTTTCTCTAGCATGTTTGTGACATGCTCTATGCTGTAAATAAGCAATGCTGGACAAAATCTGTAGGAAGAACATCTTTTTGACATTTAAATTTTACAGAAAGAAGGTTCTTCCTGATAAAATTACAGACATGATTGGTATTTTTCATAGATTTTGATGACCCAGGAATTAAATCTGAATACAGAGCCAAGTTTTTATTCAATATGTAACACACATTAAACTCATTTTGTCAATGATAGTTGACATCCTGGTTGTCTGGGGAAAAAGGAGAAAGATATTATCTATTTATGTAATTGCAATTAAATGGCTTGAGTTTGCTCTGGTAGAACGCAAGAATTGCTCAATATTATTTTTTCTTATAACTCTTCTCAATTTTATTTCTTTCTGACCCAGGAGATGAACAGAACTGATTATTCATTGATGTTCAAATACATGATGAATCTTGAGATTTAAACTCTACGAGCCTTACTGAAATTACTGAAACTTCCTTCTCATCATTACCAGTCCTTCTTGGCACATGGGAGAAAAGAAACCTCTTATTCACTACCTTGTAACATTATCTGAATACATGAGCAACAACAACCAAATATCTGATCAGAGCGGACTAACTTAAACTTCTAAAGCTTCAGGTTTGCTTCCTGTAGCATAACAGGAATAACACTCAGATGCACATTTAGACCACAAGGGCTCTCTGGTCAGGAAAAAAAAAAAGGAGAAAAACCCTATGAAAATCTAATTCAAAAACTCTTTGACGTGTTTAGATAGATTCACACTATTTCCAAGGCAGGAATGAGCAAGCAGATGTCCTCCAAAGGCACCATTTCAGGCTCAACCTCAAAAGTGTCCAGCTGGGTGAAAAAGCAAACAAGTAAAAGAGGGAGGAGTGTGGGGCCTTGATAGTGCCTTGACCCCTCTTAGGTCCTGTGCAGTTTCCTATCGCACCCAAACCAGGTAGGCCAGGCCTCACCCGCTGAGGTGCTGCCACAGTCCCTCCTTTGCCTGGTCCCAATTTCTTTCTGTCCACCATCTTCCCAGCAAACAACACTGTTGTTAAGACTTTAGATAAAAAAAGCAACAGCAAAGCAGTCACAGGCCTGTGTGTTTAAACCATGTCTGAGGCAACACAAAAACTTAAAATAAGAGGAAAATACATGTTTAGTCATCCATGATCCATGACGAGATTGTATCAAATTGTACGTGGGCATAAATACATGAACATGTACATTTACACACCGACTCTGGCACTAGAGCCTGACCATAGGAAAATGTGGACATTTCACTCTAATTTAATCCTTCCCTTAAAGTGAATTTGTTCTTTTACACCTTAAGTTAATGCATTTAAAATCAATGTTCTTCAAAACCTGGAGGATGGAGAAATTAACACAAAAGCCACCTAGGCAGCTAACTCACAGAAGATACTGGATGTCTCTTCCCTTTTTATTTTAATTCTCCCTCTATCTGGGGGTATCTGTCCCCATTTCCACAATCTTCCCCCCTTTCCCCTTTATTCATTTCCGTTTATCTCCATTATCCATTTATCCAACATTTAAATTGCATCCTTTTCTGTCTTTTAATGACTTCAATTTCTTTTTTAGCTAAAAACTCCACCTAAACTCCACTTCTGCACAAAACTCCACCTAAAAATGAAAATAATTCTAAAAGCAAAAAATGCTGTGAAAAATAACATGACATTTGCAGGCTCCACGTCTTTATTTGGTCCCTGTATCTAATCTTTCGTTTTCTGCAGTTTGCCTTTGCCTCTTGGAAATGTCGTGACCTCGATGGGTCAAGGTCTGCCTCACATTCTCTCCCTCTATTGTGCCTAGCAAAGTGATACTAATATTGGGTGAATGCAGATAATATGATGACAATAATTATGAAAATGATAGTTAGTAGTAACAACTGATTCATTAAATCCTTGTATTTTATTTTAATAATCATCTGAATAATTAAATCAAATTAAATAATTAAGGCGTGAGAATTATAATTTAATCAAAATTGAACTTGTTCTGTTCCTAATTTGAGTGCACTGCAGTAAGACAATTTGCTGAAATAGCATTAGTCACATTGCAGAATCAAACATTTGTGTGCCGAAATGTCATGAATTTCCCATAGAACTCTAAGCCAGGTGTGCTGTGCATATGAATGTTGATATCATCTTTAATTATATGATCCTATTATTTCCCTTCCAGACCTTTTTCATTAAGTTTGTAGAAAGAATGGTACTCATTTAATGAAGTACTATTTAATATTTTCTTTCCTCTTCTTTTTCTAGTTTTCCAGTCTGACAACTAATTTGTTGCAGGCTATTCAAGAGCTGTGTTGAAGAAAAAGAATAATCTTTTCCTCATTAGTCTTTTGACAGATCTCATCATGATAGGACCTCAGTTCTTGACAAATGGGAGTGAATTTACTTTTTTAAAAGTCTGTACATGATTGTTCCTGGTTTTTCTCCATGTAGAAAAAAAAAATGAAGGGGAAAAAAAAGAACCCTAAATGTGAGCAGCGTTAATATCCCCCAAAAAGGGAGAGCTAGTGCAGTTCATGTTGGATGTAGAATAAGAGAAATTCATACAGCTTATTCCCCAGGCCTGCAGCCTAGTGTTCCCTAGCTGTAAACTAGTCTGGACGTCAGTGCTTCTCACAGACCAATTTTTAGGCCCTCTCACAGAAGTGCTTCAGTATGAGCAGATAAAGGTTCCTATTAAATGTATAAGCATGAGGCAGCCTGGACTCCCTTCCCTACAGCAGCCTTAGTGTGGTGAAGTAAGGGCAGATCCATATGGCAGGAGTTGGTGCCAAGGACCTCTTGTACATCACACACACTCAATACGTTTTGCAGAACTCTTATTGGGGAACATCCTTCCAGGACTGAATATTCATTACTGGTCGGACCATATCTTCTGGTTTTATTTAAGCTGAAAACACACCCGTTTGCAGACTGCTTCATGTACTAGTGGGAATAAATGGAAGATTCACTGCGGGACCACAGTCCTGAATTGAACTGCAATGCACAACCTATCGATAGCACTGGATTAATCAATTAAAGCAATAATGCTTTCCTTCCAGAAGAGACAGGATAGTGCTGTTGGTTACATGCTTTTTTGCCTATTCTGTGAACTATGATATTATGACTAAAATGCAATATATATATTTGATTTTTCAGGATCAGTCAAAAAACATGAGAGCAAAGAATGGCTGTCACATTTTTAGAGGGCCATCACGCAAGCAAATATGCAAAAGTCACAGAGATGGAAATAGAGGACAAAAGGAGGGACCATCAGAGCTGTTAGGGTGCTCTCAGAAGGGGAAAAGCGGAGGTTCTCAGCCGTCCTGTCTAGCTAAAGATAGCAAGATTACAAAAAAAGACCCTGGGATCAGAGACCAGAAAAAAAAGATTTTTTTTTTACATGAGCAGATTTTTTTATCCATAGTCCCTGAGAAGAACTCCGAAAAATTAAGTTTCCAAACAGATCAAAACAGCTACTGTGCCTGCATAATAATTAGCAAATGTAGACATCCAATATGTGACATTTAAGCTCAAATAGTTACAACACTGCAATCATCATTAGAAAACAGGATCTTATAGAAGGTATTTTGGGCAGCCAGTCTCCTTAGTCTTAGTGAGCAATTCATATGTATGACACAAAAATGAAGAAAACTTGGCTTCACTTGAGTCAGGGGAAAGGCTCATATTGACCTTCACGGGACTAAGATTTTGCTATAAGCACTTAAATACAGACACTGTTCAATAAAAGCACAGAAACTGTACAGTGAATTTATATATTAATGTGAACACAACCATTAAGGATGACTTAAAAATAGTACAGGGAAAAAATAGATCTCAGTAACTTTTATATAAACAGATGATTGAAGTATTTTAAAATAAATGTTTCTATACATGCACACAATGAAAAGGGATATATTTTGCCAGCTGCTGATTTCATATCAATACATTTTTGTTCCATAAATACATGCTCATGATAATGACACACAATATTATCCACTCCTCATGCCAGTTTAAAACTGAAACAGGATTTTGCAAACAGACTCACAATTAGGTCATTATATAGTATATAAATATATAAAGTATATTGCTGCCCTCTGCTGCTCAGAGGAATTATTCCTTTATTTTAAATCTTGTAACTCAGAAAATTACAAGGGAAGAATAGTTAAAATCATATGAGTAGGAATATCTTTTATGGCATTTAAATCAGCAGCTCAGTCATCACAATGATTTACTTCCAGTGGGAAATCAATATTCCTTAGACCGTCAAAACTAATTAAAAATACAATAGATCAACTAGTTTCCCAGGCCGTAATATTCCAATTCCAAACTTTCCAAAATCACTTTTACTTGCAGTACTCAGATTTAAGGAGTGAATACAAAGCAAGGACAAAAAATCCTCAAAAATTGACTACTGGGAATACGTGACACTATGAGGCCCACAAGGTACACAACGGCATATTTCTTCATTTGCTTGTGGTCATGCCCATTCGCTTCTAAGTATGCAGAGGATTGGACTGAGAATCACTGGCCCAGTTCTAAATTCAGAATTGCAAAAGCCCAGAAACGCTGAATTTTAAATTCTGTGTCAATCATGGTTCTGAAGGATGCTAAAAAAGCCGGAGGACATATGTCAAATTCGTCCTTGGTGTATGAACAGCATGGCAGGGCTGCCCTCATTTCTGGAGTTTAGAAGGAGAAAAGTTGGAAAGAGGCAAGAAGAGGAAAGTGCACAGTGCCCATTTACACAGGTACAGCACCCAGACATTTGCATTTGAATGACCATTGGCATAAGATTTGAATAGTCACATTTTTTTGAAATATAAAGGCATTGTGGCTAGACTGGTTAGGTATCTAATTATTAAAGAGAATACCTGGACATTAATTATGAGGAAGAGTCTGAATAAATCCTTCAATCATATGGACTGCCAATAAAAGAGAGAGGTTTATATGTAGCCTTTAAGTGTAAGGGCAAATTTTTGTTCCATTCATGTTTTCCAACTGCACCTTCCTTATCCTTCAAGAATCTAATTAAATCTGCTTAGTATTACTATCAATCACAAACACAAATTTTAATGTGTTTCATTTACAAAATTTCCTAATGTTAGGAAGTTAGTTAGTAATGTTACTTCCTAACATACTGTGTGGAGGAAGTAACATTACTTCCTAACATACTTCAAAAGCATGGATTATATAGCAGAGTATCTTCCGCGCTAGGACAATGTGGGAATAGCCATTTTACCAAACATGTTGTTACTCTTGCACTTCATGTCCATTTGACTATATTACCCAGCAAGCACCTAACATAGGAACAAGTGTCTCCTCAGCATTAACTTGTCAAAGCTGCTTTTGTCATGAAAAATAAATGCATGTGTGTTCCTGACCATTTCCAGTTCCAAGCATCTTTAAGACCTTCCTGGATGGCTTGATTTCTATTGTATTTGATTTCTATTATGCGCTAAATAAAATTCTCACTTTTGGAACTCTGAGCTGGGTAGTCCTTAATTAATTAGTCCCACTGGGTAAGTATTGCTCAATAGGAACTGAAATAATACAACAAGCCCCAGAATAAATAATATCAAATTATTATAGTGTGACAATCATTCTCCGGTCTTGTAAAGAAGTATTTTATGGTAGATTGAGTTAATTTTAAAATTTGCTGAACTATGAGATGAAAATTACACCCAATCAGTATATAAAAAAATAAATGTAATATTCTGTTCACAAATCATATCAAATAACATAATATCTGTGCCTAGCAAAATGCACAACTCAATTTGTTTGGTTAATCAAAACAATTTATTTAGCAAAGTACAAATATGAGTAATTTATTTGTTTTGATTCAAAACTGACGTGTTTCTCAATGAAATATCTCAGTAGTCGTATATGGAAACATTCAACCACAGTCTGGGATTACAAAAATTGAGTTGTTCTTTCAGCATGGAACATTAAAGGAAATTGCCAGCTTCCAGAACAGCTTAGAGAGTTTTACCAGAGTACAATGCACTTCACTTTATAACATACATAAAATGCAGAAAAACATTTTGTGATTTCTGCTTCTGTTTTCTAAAATTCCACGGTAGATTAAAGAGTTTACACAACATGCTGAAACAATTGCCCAAAATATCACTAAAGAAATAAATCTCTGGGCTTTTTATACATATGTGTCTACATAATAAAAAAAAAAAAACATATTTAATCTGCAGACATTATTAATGACTACAAAAATGTGCCTTATTAGAACAGGCACATTTTACTGTGCAAATTAGATTTACTTCCTATTTCATTCAGTGTTACTTTATGTTGTATTGCAGATATTGTCTTTTTTTTTTAAATTGTTAATACTAAAATTTAATCAAACATTTAATTCTAATATTCTCTTTAATGACAAATGTTAAATTTTAAAATCTGTCTCGTACACACAATTTCATTTCTTAGTCTAAAGAATTAAGATTTCAGAGTAGAATGGAAGTAAGAAAGTTTTAGACTAGCTCTACACCAAAAAGTTAAAGTTTGTCCTATCTATCTCTATTAAACTATATTGTTTTTTCAGCTGATTGCTAATTCCCATAGAGCAATATCAGATAAGCATCAGCTAGTTTTCTCTTAGCACATGCAATATAGCCAAAAACATTTTCATATCAGCTAAGAAAAATAAAATTTAATTATAAGCTTATTTGCCACTCAAGTCCTTCATTTCCTTTTTCAGACTCTTACATTTTAGGCTGCTGAATATAAATGACACACAAGAAAAAGCGAATTTACAACTGTAGAATACATTTTTATATCATTCTAAAATAATAAGAAATCTGTATTTTCAAGACATTTCCCAAAACTATGTCAATATCTGATGACATCTGAATGCAGAATAACGAAATGATGAATGAGTTGTGATGGAATTTTTTTAAAGATTTCAAAATGGCCTAGTTAGCCAATTACATAAAGCTCAGAGCATTTTTTTATCATCTACTCCATTCTTTTCCACGGTATACCTCTATTGAATTCCCTATTACGGCAACGACCAGTCCCATTTTCTCCTGCATCACTCTAGCCCAAGACATTGCATCTCTTCTCCACACCTTGTTTTGACTATCATCTCTTTATCACTAGATGCTCCTTCAGAGTTAGAGGCAGGGACTTAGATCTACAGCAGTACTAACTAGTGGACTGTAGTATAGTAAAAAAAGTATAGTACACATCTTACAGTGTACCTCTTACCTCTTCACTGGCAGCCAGGGAAGAAATCCAGAAACAAGGTTTGTTAAATATGGTCTCTAAAGATAAAAATGATCTGGTACCCCTGTCAGAAGAGATGATATAAGCTCCCTATAAGCTCACTGCTGAAAGAAGTGAGGAAGTTACCAGGTATAGGTGAATTCCGTTACCTCCCCCATTATTTACTTAAACAAGCTAACTTAACATCCATCTAATAAATGCATGACAATATTGCCTTACCAATCTTTCTTCCTCATGACATTTACCATTTTACCTTTAACCTCAAGCTGATATACCATTATAATTCCCTGAAATCTGAGCTCAGCATGAAACAGGAGGAGGCTTGAATTGCACTGCGCTCTGAGTTAGATTCAGTGGTTTTAAATGAATACCCCAGGAGACATAATGAAAGAACACAAATGAGTGCTTTTCCCATTATCATTTACTATACAACCATCTCAAAGTTCTGTGTGGAACGCTAAGACTGGAAAAAAAAATAGCTAAAGAAAATGAAAACAAACAGAAGAACAAAAACTTGGTATATGCTGTAATCTTTTATTTTTTCTTACTTATTATATGTGCATATAGTGTCTGGGGAATAAAAGCATAAACTTTGCAGTGGGAATTCAGTTCCTACACATATTACAAAGCTTAAATCTTCCTGAGGCCCAGGGGAAAGACAGTGAGTTGCTTAGACTCTAGCAGGGACCTACTAGCTCCTAAACACCCTCTGAAAGGTGAACACAGGGCCGCTGACTTCAGGTTCGCTTCCTTCAGGCCAAGCTGCTGTCCAAGGTGCCCACTGTCATGCAGAACAAGGACATCTGGGGATTTCCTTATCTCACAGCAACTGCTGCTGTGGTAACCACTCCGTTGAGGCTTTGCACAGGTTTGAAGGGCTCAAGAGATGACAGTGACAGTCTGCCAGCCAACCTGTGGTCAACTTATTGAAGGTATTCGCAATATCTGCTATGAAAGCAGTCACAGCCAGGAACACAAGGGCTCCACATGGATCCTGGAAGCTTCATGATCAAGCAGGAACAGAACTAGACCAGGCCACTCTACTTATGAGTGCACTAACACCACTGGTGCTTGTGTCACTTGGACAGGCAGGCAAGTTCCCTGCGAAGAAGCAGAATATGCCCATGTTTTAAAGAACATGGGTATAGTAAAATTTTGATCCATTACAGTGTTACCATAAAAGCTCACTGCTAATCTTGGAGATGTTGGCAACACTTTTTAGCCCATAAGCAAAGGAGACTGTGAGGCTGACCTTCTTTTGCTGTATGGTCTCCCTGTCCAAGACAACAGCTCAATGGAAAAACTAAGAAAACTAAGAAAATGAGAATGGGTACATCTAGCTGAGATGTCCCTGCCTGTTGCTCTAGATTGAAGAGTGCAGGGCAAAATTTCACACATCCTATTACATGTGTCACAGAGAATACAAAGTGCTCCTCTGTTTCTAAGCTTCATGAGTGGCAGGAAAAGCAGGTGCAGAAGCGGAGTGAGAATAAAACAAAAGTCATGGAAATGCTTGGAATGACCACTATGGGTATTCTGGTGTAGTCCCAAGAAGTGCCTAAGATATGTGGATCAGAGCAGGGATGATACAAGTGAGACCAGTTCTGGCGAAGTACAAAAAGTAATCAAAGATTTCTTATCAAAAGCTATCCTGTGATGAGGATAATTCTTACAGATGCAGATTGTTTCTTACCACCTGTAAAAATTGGAACACTTGACTGCACTGCTGAGCCTATCAAGGAAGTCCAGTCATAGCCTGAATCTCTAACCTATTTTATTATCTACCATTAAACCTGACAAGAGTTGCTAATTTACAGCTTTAAACTATCAGAACAGCAAGTGTCAAGTATCTGCTTAAAGAAACCAAAGAGCAGAAAGTAGGAAAGCTCATAATACGTAATGTAAAGCTTACAATAAGGTGACAGATCAAATGCAGCATATAACTCAAGATAAGTCCCTAAAGACTAAAGCTTACTTTATCTCCTTATTAAATGCCATTTTATTAATGTCTCCATTGCTTCTGGCTTCTTATCTGCACGATAACAAATAGTGTGTGGAGGGGCTGGACTGAAAAGCCTGGAAGTGATCTGCCCTGCTAAGGACTGAATGACTGTACATGACGTTTCTTTAACGGGTCTTATCAGAGTGGAGAAATGACATGCTGCAAATTTGCTTGCTACTTCTACCCTCCGCACAGTGCAAACATTAAGTTTTCTGTGACAGCTTCCATCTCTCAGCACTAGCTGGATTTAACACAAATATTTTAGCTAGGGAATACCTGCAGCTAAGAGTGATTTCTCTTTGAGGATAAATCACTTTTTCACTTTTTTTTAATTTAGATGCTGATAAGCATGAGCTTCTACTACTAAAGTTAAGAAAACCCATAGGCAAACAGAGTTTTTTTCTCTCACTGCATAATCTTGGGCAAGAAGGCAAATTACACATCATCCCTCCATTAAGGAGAAAACCCTCTGGCAGTGGCCTGTAACAGCGATTCCTCATTTTGTTGATGATGAAAAAGCATTTGAAGATAAAATGGAGAGGGAAGGGAATACATGCTTCTTGAAAGGGGCCAGAAGACGTGCTCTCCCTGTAACAGAAAATGCCTAAGAAATAGAAAGCTGCAAAACATGAGAGCTTCTGGAGAACTACATTACTGTTAGGGGATTTTCCGGATGCAATAAAAAGTCACTGAAGGAGGACTGAGTTTCACTAACAAAAGCTCTGTTGGATCCAGTGCTCAGAAGCTGAAGTTGATAAGAATATTTTAAACAGCTGTTGAGAATGCACCATATTTCAAAAAGCCCAAAAGGTGTATTCATGAAAAAGTAATGTAGAAACAGATTATGCTAAGGTAAGTAACTGGACACTAAAACAGTTGTCTCCAATTATAAGCATTTATTTCTGTAAATGTGCTGTTGAACTGACTACTTCATTAACAGATAGTTTTCATAGTAGGCTTTCAAAAATTCAGTGAACTGAAGCATTTTTCCCTTCTCTGTTCTCAGACTTCTACCTCAAATAAGGAGCCATTTATCTGTATTCTTTCATACAAATAAATGGCATTGAGAAGAGAAATATAGAGAAATCAAAGAATTAGTGCTAAATCTGGCATAAATAGCTCCCAGAAAGTTAAGATGCTGCTGGCAAAGGTTGTGGGTTGTTGCAGCTCTGATGTAATGGGATGAAGCTGTGCATTCACATAACATTATGTGTTGTAGGTCCCAGCTGGTGTTAATGGAAAAGCTAAAGCTGCCTTATCCTTCTCTTGCTCAATAAATCAGTGCCTGAGTTAGACTAATAAAAAGGAAAAAGCTGTTTTCCAGGAACCAGGCATAGTTACACAGCAGGTTTGCCAAGCCTTCAAGTCTAAAAGATATAAACAATAAGAAACCCTTTCCCTTGAGCATTTGTTTTAACCCTTTCTAATCTGCTCAAGATGAGGATGTATGACTTAAAGTATGCCTTATCTATTCATTTATTTATTTGTTAGTACATATTTTAGAGCACCCTCATGTAAACAGAACTAGCTGTGTCTTTAAAAAGTGCTTTCTGCAATTATGTCAGACTCTCAACATCCTGCTTAAATAATATTTTTTAAAAAGAGTATTAAAATACGGATACTTCTGCATCATTCTCCAGTACTCCTAGTTTGAAATCATAATAAAGCCTCATACCCTGCCCATTTATAAGCAGTCCTGATTTTCTAGAATTTGTCATGAGTGTTGATGGTTTTGGCTTGAGGATGTGCTTGCAGTGTCATTGAGGCAGACGTGGGGGAAAAAAATGCTGGAATTCTTGGCTCACCACGCTACTAAGGAGCTGCCAAGCGTATACCCAGACCAGGGAAGAGATCTCGCCTATGCAGACTAACCCTAACTAAAGGGTATATACAGGAGAGTCTATTGTGTAGCCTGACCCACAGCTATATACAAGCATAAGGTAAACTTTCTGCCTCTGCTCCCTGAAAAAAAGCCTGTGTTTTCTTGTGCATTCTTCCTACTGGAAAAACTATCAATGTGCTAGCACTTTTGTAATCCAGATGCTAAGAACATTAGGAAACAAAAGATCATGACGAGGGTTATAATGAAATATTTACAGTTACCAGTGTCAGATTTCATTAGAGTCACAGTCAAAAAGCTATCATTAAGGATCCATCAGGCTTTGCACTAGAAGCCATATTTAATAGGTATTAATGCCTTGGCTTTTAAATGAGCTGTGACGGTACAAAGGCAGTTACAGAAAATTTCAAATTGTCTTCCCACACAATCCTAACCATGTATCAAAATGTAATACAAACATTTACATGAGCCACTTAAAAAGCCAAAGCTGAATATTGCAATCTATGAAATGTGCCCACTAAAGATAAAAAACAACTGACTTATGAGAGGAAAATCTTCCATAGGTTTCATAATCCACAAGATTAAGAAGTTTACTTTGACACGTGACCAGACTAAAAAGGCAAAGATTATAGTACATTTTACAGGCAGATTTGTTTGGTTTGTGAACTTTAGATTGGATTTGTGCTGAAAGTACTCTTAAACATAGCCTTAGTATTTAATTTTACATATTAATTTTACATATTCCATGATATCATTTTTATTTTAAAATTTATAAAGTAGTTGACAACCCACTGTATTTCTTGAAAAGATGTTTCTCAAGATGTTATTAGCCACATGAATTACTCCATTGCAAAAGTCAAAAGAACTCTCCATAGAATTTCTTGAGAGTTCAGAACTTTTGTCTAGATTAGACTTCTTCACTCATATTTGAATTCATAAATATCAAATGAAGTCGGTTAGATTTCTGACTTCAAAGAACCAAACTTCTAACTATTCAAAATCACTTATGCTGACAAGCTTTCCAGGCAGTGCAATCAGGGAAGTACCCATTTAAAGTGTTGGATTGACACTACTAACTCATTTTATATTGGTGATTTCAAGTACTTCATAGATGCTTATTCAAAAATTAAGGACTGTAAGTAACCTGCTCCTTGAGGAAGTCTTTTAGGTTGTTTTTGTTAGTAGATCATATGATTTTTGAACAGAAACTTCCGCTATGCACCAAAGAATGTGAGCTTCAATGAAGGAAAGTAACGGCTCTGTAGGCATGGTATACTTTTATACTTTCAAGAGTTCACATTGCACTAGCAAAAATCCACATTGTTTTGTTTCCCATAAAATTTAAGATTCCTACTGATAATGGATATTCAGCATTATCAATTGAATACTGAGTTAATGTATATATTAGAATTTGGCTACCACTCTCTCTCGACTCAGGAGATGGAAAGCATCTTTTTCAAAATAAACCATGATGTCAATTTTATAACAAACTCTTTATATTGCATTCATCTCAGGGGTGCAAGAATAGGATCAGACCCACATGTTCTCCTATATAACAATTATAGGGATCAGTAATTCTATCCCTGGAGCAAGCAAAGGACTCCAATTTCATTCAAATCCCTATCATGCTGCTAAGAATCATTCTTAAATAAAGTGTGAAGGTCAGTAGGAAAGGTGCATAACGATAACCACATACAACACATTTTCAAAATGAGCACCTACCAAACATCATACTGTAGGGGGATATCACTTTCTGTAATTTTCCCTGCTCCGTATGTTTAGCTTAAGGCAGTATGAACATTTTCTTATGTTTCAACTTCCACTCTGCAAGATGGCAAGCAGTAACTCATTTATTTTGCTAAAGCTCCCAGGCACAGCTCTGCAAAGACCAATAAAAAACACAGTTTATATGTTTGCTTCGATGATATCTATATATATCTCCTATACTAACATATTTTGCAGTGCCATAAATTAATGATTCTGTCTTAAAATCACATTCTGACAGACCTGGAGAGTTTCCTTTTAATTAGAAGGAAGAAAAAAATCTGAGAACTTCTAAAGGCATCACAATCTTAACACAAGGTTAGACAGAGAAAACAGGTTGAACACTAGCTATTTCTTTGTCTAAAGAAAAAGTATGAGGAACATAAAGTGACAAAATTGCTATGGTTAAATTAAATTGCTGTAGCTACAAAGTCTTCGCCCTAGGAAAGGGTTATATGAATTAATGTATAGTCTAAAGGACCAAACATTCCCATTTTAATAGCACAGAAATGAGTAAGCTTTCATATAGAAACATACCTTGAGGTGCCTGCAAGTCATGGTCTCATAAATTCCACCTTGAGCACAGAAATAGTGATTTCCAAAATATTCTGCTCTCCATCAAAACAATGAAGTTGTGTGAAAAGAGGTAACAGTTTATTATTCAATGCTTCTACATTCAAGTCAACCTCAGGAAGGAAAAAACACTACAGCTAAAGCTGACTGCAAAGTCACTGGAGGACTCCAGAGCAAATGAAGTGCAACGTTCTCGAGACACAACTCCTGAAGACCTGGAATTTCTAAGGACATTAGATCAGCTTTAACTAAAGTATATCCCTGCCTTGTAATCAGGAATATGATGTACTGTTTTCTTAGCATTAACTACTCTTTAGGGATGTTATGTATATGAAACTTTCATTTAGATTAATTCTACAAAAACTTAATATATTTATTGTTCTGCTGTTGAGTGGTAGAACTGAGAAGCAGAAGGACATTTCCAAGGGAGAATGTGATGTGGAAGTGCATCTGTCATTCTAGTGCAACAGAAAGATGTGTTGCTTTCAGAAGGGAACCACCAAACTCATTTCTTTATAACCTTTTATTGAGAATGAATCTAGTATATAACTACATGTGATGTTTTCATCATTCAAAGATTTTTTCCCATTATTTTCTTTGGTTATATTGTGTCTTCACAGTAAACTGTAAAAGTAAAACACAGGAAGCATAGCTATATCTTTCAAAAGCAGAAACCCATCGCTTTTAGAAGGGCTATATTTACTTATATTCTTTTTCACGCATACTAATCCCATACAAATCACAAATGTAATTATACTTCGAAGACACAGCTGGTCTTTCTACTATACTCAGCTTTGTTTGAAATGCTTTATATAGGACCTGTGAATGAAAAAATAAATATTTGGAAAGCAGTTTTGGGGCTTTGTCTGAGAAACCCTTCCCTAGACAGAACAAGTTAAATATTGGCATAAAAGAGAATCATGGTTTAAGAGGATAACAAAATATGCAGTCATTCAATCTTCAAAGATTTTTCTGCCCCGGTAAGCCATCCCTGCATATATTCCAGTCTTTGTCATTTATCTTACTCAGAAGCTCTAAGTCAGTCTGCCAGGAACAATTCTAAACAAGGGGAAAGGTAAAAGAGACCAAAAATACAATACAGTGTGCAATACAGGCATGTAAACACCAGAATTTATATGCTTCAGTTCAATTTTAGGACCTTATTTGCCAGTGACTTCAAGTCAGTTCTGCTTGAGTTTTGCAAAGAAGGGAACCATATGTTTTTTTTAATTGCAATTTCTTCTAACCATTTCACTCACTTTCCCATTAGGTCTCTGCATTTCTCGGCTTCAGTGGATATCTTGGACAAAATAAGTCTTTAAAAGTAGTCCCTGGTTAAAGATGGAGGTGCTTTCAAGTAAGTCCTTAGTAAGACTGAAGCATTTCACATCCGTGTAAATATATCTTGCAATATGCCTAACTAGCACATCAGTCAGGGTCACAGACTGAGTGGACTCGTTTCCCTCTTAAATGTCTTACTAACATCAGAGGGCATTCAAGGACTGGCAGGTCACCGCTTGGATACCTAGCATTTGACTTCAAGCATGTAAGTGGGTCTATAAGAGAAAGCCAGGCCTCAGAATTGAAAAGATGGGGCTGCATTGTCACCAACTTCTTGTGCTGCACAAGGGACCCTTGGGTTACATAACAGCCTGGAAATCACTACTGACCATTGGTTGTGGCACAAGAACTTTCCAGGAATGTGGAAAGCTAAGGAAAATAAATATCCATAGCTATCACTGTAGTTTCCTTTTAAATTCAATTAGGGAAGAAGATAATCAGCTTATTAGATCAAGGAAGCAATTTCTTCATTTATTTCAACTCACTTGATGTTTTACTTAATGTCACTAAACAAAATATTAACATGAAAAAGAATTTTTAATACATACACAAATGTATCATACTATCATACCCTTTGAACAGTCCTTGTTAATAAAAAATACAACATATATTTTCAGAATCACAGAAAATATAGCTGGGGCAGAATTTGAGGAAACACAAGAGAGTTTTTGCTTAAAAAGAAAGAAATACCAACTTATATATTAGTAAGCCCTGAAACGATTAGGAATTGTTTCTTTAGTGTTCCTTTAAGAAATGGGAGGGATTGCCTAGCTGCGAGGTACAGGAATAGATCCTTTAGATAGATCTGCATGGAAGCTTTAGTTGGAGTATTGTGTCCTAGGAACTTGTAGACAATTTGGAGAAAGTTGGAGGACAGCAGCAAGAAAGATTTAAGGACTAGAAAACTTGACCTAATAGGAAAAACTGAAAGGCCTGAATTTAAGCTAGAAAAAGACACTGGAAGGAGATAAGATAAACAGTCCAAAGCCTGTTGCATGAGCTAGAGGTGCTGCTCAAATCCATAGTGGCCAGGAGAAGAAACACTGGATTTAAAACTGAAGCTATAAATTCTCAGTTTTCATTTTAGGAAAATCTTTCTAAAGCCAAACAAAGTGAATCACTAGAACTGTTGAACCTGTAGACAAACATTTCCTTGCAAAAAGACAGAAATAGTTGACTCTGGTTTATAGAAAATAGGATGAATTAAATGACCTCTTGACATTTCCTCTAGTTTTGTTTTTGATTTTGTACTTTTGCTAGAAAGTTTATTCTCATGTCTAACTTAAATCGATCTTTACCACATTTTCTTCTTCTCCTTCCCCTGGTGACTGTGAGAGTAATTTCTCATTTTTCAGTGATATTTGACTAGTCTGAAACACTCAAATTGTGTCTCCTCAGTCTGCTCACCTATAAATTAAATAACACCTTTTCCTTATCAGCTCTAGTAATAAATATGATGTGCCTACTTCACTGTCATTCTTTATATTCTTACCCTTATGCTTTTTTCCTCCATGAATAACATAATTTGTTCTGTTACATAATATTTAATAGTACATTTACAGATGGTATTTGGGAGAAATAGAACACACAATCAAATACACAAAAAGGCTAAGATAGACAACACAAGTCTCTAAGAGAAGGGCAATGGTGATAGCTTGTAGGTCCATATTTGCTCTTAAAGAACTTGCTGTCATTGTACTGGCATAGACCTTTAGTTTAACAAACAGTATATTTAGTTACTGGAGTACGTTAGGGTGCTACAGGGCTTGGAATTTCCTTCCAAGGAATTGCATCAGCAGGCAATCCGAGGAGTAAAACATGCCCCTATGTAAAGGAAAAGAAATAATACTTAAATTCACATATGACACACAATTTTTAATAATTTAAGTAGACGCTGTGACTCATGCAGTGGGAAGTTAAAAACAGCAGGAGAGACTAGTGCTACATTTTCTATATTTGGCTTGTGGACACTACTGACAACAAAGCAAAGGAGATGCCCACAGTTCAGAACGATGGTAAAGGGGTTGTGCTTTTTTACTGAAAGACTAACAATTATAGTTGCATAAATATACATAGTGGACCTGCCAAAACCAGGAGAAAAGCTCTATGTGCAGGAACATGCTAATGATTTTAGTGGTAACATAAGATAACTCACTAGAATGTCGGTTGTTTGGCATAGTTTCACATGCATTATTGTGGACAGAAGAGCTTTCGTCAGTGGCGAGAGTCATACAAATTCTAGCAGCTTATTCAAACTGAATTTTGGGTTTACTGAAGTTTTTTATTAACATAAGCTTTCATTGATTCAAAGCACCTTATTGCAGTGCAGAGTTGTTATTGAATAGATGCCTTACCTCTAATTGGAATTATTGATAGATAACTATTTAAAGGGCAATGTCTAAGGAATGGTGTTGCATTGCAGGAACAGAAGCAGCAGTAAGAAGTAATGAGGCAGGGAAAACAACAGCTGGTAGTGAGAAAGGCAGGGAGCCGAGGTGCTCTGAAATTCATGGGTTAACTGTGAGAAAATGTATTATTAATGGGATTTGGCACAGTGTGTGGGACTGAAATTGGTCAGAGAAATATGTAAGTGGTGACTGGGATAGGAAACTGGCTTTTGGACTGACATGCTCTTGCAGCAGTGTAAGAGAAATGGGCAACTACTTCACAAGGAAAATACAGGCAGGCTGCAAGCCAAGGAACAGGACAGTGTGAAGAGCAATGGAAATTCTTAAGCACATTAAAAACATAGTTTCTTACAAAAGCACAAAGAATAGTTTGTACAGAGGCTAACTTCTATTTTAAATAATGGCCAATCTTTTTAAAGGATATTTGTGCACATTTGTGGGATGTGCACCTTAGTAAATATATGGCTATGTGATTTCACATGGCAAATGCCGCATTATATGTGACACCATGAAGTCACTTCTAACAATCTGGCAGGTAGTATTTTTTCCCACAGGGAGAGACTTATTAGATGCATCACAACATTTAAGGCATATTTTGCAAATAAAAAGAAAAAAAAAAAAACTCTGTTAAGAGAAGTATATTTAACTGAATATAGATAGAGCTGTAAGTAAACTCTCCATATCCCTTCCATTCAGGTAGTATTTCTTTTCTTGTTCCTCTGATTATTTTCCCTAAGCAACAGGCCCATGAAAGATTACAAAACTTTAAGATTCAAGAGAGACCCACAATGCTGTATATTAATTTTTTTGGAATCCATTCAACTTGAGACTACTCTTACTTTGTCCTGCTGAGCCTCTGGGCAAGGCATGAATGATGCTGAAAATGCCAAATTTCAGCAACTGCATCCCCGAGGACAGTAGTTGACCGAGCTTAAAATACATCCCAGAAACACAAAGGCAGTGGCAGAATGGGGACCAAATGTGGGGATTTACACATTATTTCACACCAGAAAGCTATTCAAGCATTTGCACTGATAACAGTACCTGCTATAGCTTCATTTCTTTATATGAATTATACTTAAGAATGGAATGCAAGCGTGATTATAACTATTTTGTCAAAGGGCACATGCATTAGTCGCAAAAACAATTCATTTTAGAATAAAATCCTCTTAAGCTTTGTATGAGTTAGACACAACTCAATTCAACAATTGCCACAAATTAAAGCAGGGATCTCAAAATATGACATTTAATATGTTTGCCAATACTGTAAAGGGAAACTGCTTATGCAGTGATGGCTCCCACTTTTAATACTGGCTTTAACTGTCACGTTTGCAAATATATATATTTGTAAGAACTCGCCTCATTCGAGGTGCAGGAAAGAGCAAACAGCTAGGTACTGATGTTGTAACAGAGAAGAGAAATGCAACCAGAGAGAAATAGGAAAAATCAGACCCCTCAAGCTACAGATTTTAACAGCTAATCTTAGGACAGTAAATTTCTCGTCAGTGTGCTTTGTTTCTCCACAACCTCCCTGGGCAGCCTGTTCCAGGACTCTGTCACTCTCACAGTGAAGAAGTTCTTCCCCATCTGCAGATGGAACTGCCTGTGTTTTCATTTATATCCATTACCCACTGTCCTATCACTGGCCACAGCCAAGATGAATTTGGTGCCATCCTGCCTACCTTCCCCCCTCAGGTACTTAGACATATTGATCAGGTCTTCTCTCAGTCTTCTCTTTTCTAGACTAAACAGGCCCAGCTCGCTCAGTTTTTCCTCATACAAGAAATGTTCCAGTCCCTTAATCATCTCTGTCGCTCTCTGCTGGATCCTCTCTAGAAGCTCCACATCCCTCTTATACTGGGAAACCCAGAACTGCACACAGTACTCTAGGCGCGGCCTCACCAGAGCTGAGTAGAGGGGCAGAATCACCTTCCTAGACCTGCTGGCAACACTGCTCCTGATGCAGGCCAGGATGTCATTGGCCTTCTTGGCCACAAGGGCACACTGCTGACTCATGGTTAATTTGCTGTCAACCAGGACTCCCAGGTCCCTCTCCATGGAGCTACTTTCCAGCAGGTCGACCCCTAATCGGTACTGGTGCCTGGGGTTATTCCTCCCCAGGTGCAGGACTCTGCACTTGTCCTTGTTGAACCTCAGGAAGTTCCTCTCTGCCCAACTCTGCAGCCTGTCCAGATCCCTCTGAATGGCAGCACAGCCCTCCAGTGTCAGCCATTCCATCCAGGTTGGTATCGTCCACAAACTTGCTCAGGGTGCACTCTAAGGCATTGACAAATTATTATTGGATTTCCTTATGTATCCCATATTTTTTCTCCAAAAAGTGATCTACATTGAATTTATTAAAGTTGCTCTGTGAATGAGATTCATTACTTCAGATTTCATAAATCTTATATTTAGAAACAGATTTAAACACTGATACTTCCCACATTAAACTCAGTGGAAATTTATCAAAGAACAAGACATCATAAACAAGGATGACGGCTTCCTAAGTATAATCTGCATTTAGGGAACTCGGTCCTATTCTGCTTTGCAATACTTCCTGTGTTTGCATCTAAATGAATAATTCTACCTCAAGAGTGTGTTGCAACATGTAATTAAATGTTCATAAATTAAATTGACAGGATCGTTATTGATTTATAACCATAAAATTGATCTTTGTGGTAATCCTGGAGCATTGTGAGATGATCCGTATGACTGAAGACTTGCCAGCCTTTCCTCTTCGTGGATAAATTTAGATGTCAGAAAGAGAGCTAGAGTAGTATTACCTATTTCAAAGACATTGGCAGCTTGGAAGGAAATGACCGTGAGTGCTATGAATCAGTCTCCAGATAGCACAGGAGAAGTCCTAGTCCAGTATAAGCCATCATGACTTCTAGTGTGCCACATGAATGAAAAATAAAAGCAGAACAAAAGCAAAATGAACAACATTAATCCTTCCATTGTTAAATTATTGAAGCTCCACAAAGCTGTATGCAATAATACTCCTAATCAGTTAGGAGATCAATTGGATAAAAAAGTGAAAATGATGCTAGGAATTGAGAATATACTTCTCGGTGCCCTAAAAGCCACAATTCCACAAATGCAAGAGGACATCAGAAAACCAGCTGGCCTACACAGCAGATCTGCACTCCAACAAACTAAATATAAGCATGGCTCCGAGGTTACAGGTTTTGCTGCTCACATTGATGGCACCAGCGCAAAGCGAGGGCAGTTCTCCAGGCAGTAGCTGCTGGCGTCACAGGCTAAATCCAGGCCACTCTCTTCGGTGAGACCCTACCTGCAAGTTTCAGCCATCTACTGCTCCCAACGGCACTAAGCTTTAGGCTGCCAAACACAGAGATGAACAAAATACACAATCTTCATTCATTAAATGTTTCGTTTTTTTAAAAAAAAATCTTTACTTTTTCTAAGCCAAACTCTGTTGTTTGAGACTTCAAACAAACAGCTATTATTTGAGATGCAGAAGAGTAGCATTGTCTTTTTTAGCCTGCTCTACCTTTCCAAGAGGAAAAAATCAAAGAGGTGAAAGTAAAAGTTTTCCTTTTCCACTTCCTTTCCAGTCAATAGGAAACAAGGATCCACAGCCATATCCATTGCTCCTCATTCCTACTGTCCCCAGGCTCTTGCTCTTCTCCCATATACAATTAGAAGAGCAGTTCTTGAATTAAAAAAAAAAAAAAGTGATGGTATGTAGTAAGAAAATCTCAAGCATGAAACAAGGTGGAACAACTTGTGACAAACTAGTGACAAAGAACACAGAAAATACTGAGATATAGTATCTTTTCTGCCTTGCTCCTTCCTGGCCAAGTCTGTCCAGTGGCCTCTCCAGGCCCAGTGCCAGAGTCCAGGTGAATGAAATACTCATGGAAGAGGAAAATCCTGAAAAACTAAGGACAATCCAGTTCAAGCTGGATGTGCTTCAATCGATGGGACTAGACAGGGTTTTATTTTTCAGCTTGAAGAAAAGAAGGCTAAAGGGGAATTTAATTGATACCTTCTTCACCTGTTGGGTAGAACAGAGTAGACGGAACATGACTGTTCTTGGAGAAATATAAAGAAGGGAAAAGAAGCAAGAAAAAAGTTGCGTTAAAGGAAATTCCAATCAGGAAAATGGTATACACAATGTAGTTGATCATTTACAGAGACAGATCTGAAGATACTCAAAACCTAACTGAACAGTATCCTCACCAACCTGATTTAACTAAGAAGCTGGGCTGGCTTTTAGCCAGCAGGTTGGACTAAATGACTTCCTAAGGTTCCTTTCAACCTAATCATTGTCCTGTGATTCCTTTCAACCTAATCATTGTCCAGTGATTCTGTGATTTAATGAAATACAAGACCAGTTACAATATCTAGGACAAAAGGATATATAAAAAATCTTTTTTGTGTGTATGTGTGTCTGATATTAGTTTCAGCTGAATGACAGTTGTACCTTCTGAGTAAAAATAGTTCATATGCAAATTTTCATATTGAGAAGCTTTTAATTCATCTGAGGAAAAGCTCTATTCTAAGTGGAAGGTCAGAAAGTTCTGTTCCTGAAACATTACACATGTGGTCTGCTACTCCAATATTCAAAGAAATGTGAACACATTCCAAGCTTGATTTTATTATTCACCCTGCCTTCATCCACAGTGTACATATATAAAAAAGCACAAGAAGCCAAGGTCTCACAGGGGGCAAGCAAAAGACGTAATGAAAACAAGAAACAGTCAATAAAAAGTAATAAAAAGAAAAAGTGAAAGAACAAGCTGTTGCAGTGCAGTCACTCATAATGGAAAGAGGAAAATAACAGCTGGCAGCCATACAGCATATCTAATTAAAGCCTCTGGATAGATCAATTGGCAATCAAGTGGACTTTAACATCTTAAAGTCCAGGAGAAATGTGCAGAAGTGTAAATGGACTGAGCATATGAATATCTCAGGGCTGCTCTCAACTTCTGGGAGGATCTCAAATTCACTCATTTTTTAATGTTTCATTGAACTGGTCATGCCAGTTTAAGCTAATTGAGCTTAAGGAGGAGATGATCCTATATTTAACTTCTGTATAAACTCAGACAAAATGTATTCAGTTGTATTGAGAGAAATGACATAAAAATACACAGGGGCCTGGACTACATCCTAATGTAGGAGAAAAATTGCCCGGCTAAGTACCTTTAGCTTGGAGTGCAGTTAAAAGTAAAAGTCACTGGTGAACAGTAGTACAACTGTTCTGCATGTTCTACATGTTTTTCTCATCTCAAGAAAAAAACAAAACCTTTCTCTCTTCCTTGAATCTATTCTTCTATTTGCTAAGCTTTCCCTTCGAATCTCTACTGAGATTTGCAGGCATCTTTCTTTATTTTGAGCAGAAATGATGAGACAAATACTTTGATAATTTACCTTTACTAGAGCTATGTATGTTGGGTTTCTCGGTATATTTTTTTTTTCCTGTGGCCAGAAATTTTATCTACACAGACATTTATGATAAAATTTCTGCATTTTGAAAAATCTGGTAAGCCAGCTGGAGCACAAAAAGAGGTCTTGATTAGCCTGCTGGATGCCTGCACATGGTCATGGCCCGCGCTCATGTCAGTTTGGCAGAGAATAACCACCAGGTTCAGTGCTTTATGAAAAGGCACACTACCCAGAACATGCACATAAACTGCTAATCAGAAAAGCTCAGGAAAAAAAAAATGCATTACATTTTGTTCTAGCTAACGTTTTCCTACATACCTTGTGTGAGGTACTGTGTACTACATAACTTGTCTCATCTGATCAGATCACTCCAAAGAGGGTAAAAACCTACTTGGAACAGATCAATCTATAATATGATAATATCCTTAGAGAGCATGAAAAATATGATAAAATGAAAGAACTAGTAAGGAGCAATAAAATGATCACAACAAATTTGAAGAGGCAACTGAATCAATCTAGGATGATGTTTGCAGAACTATGTCAGATCTCCCAGGTCAAACAATTGCACTTTCTTTTAAGTAAAACAGAAGTTTTGTGAAAGGAAAATGAGACAAACTGACAGTATTTGATATTATTTAAAAATCTCTGAGTACTTTATCTGTGAAAAATATTATCACTGGTGTCTGCATACACTTGAGCTCAATAGACCATAAGTCTATGCGTGTGGTTTTTACTTGCTGTTTAATGAATGTGACATTTTACCTAAACTCTACAGGGATTAAATGAATTCTTTAACACTCTAAAGAAGGACAAATGAAGGTTAGCATATAATTAACGTATAGGAAACAAAAAATAAGACAAGACACAGGTCAATGTCAGAACAAATAGACCAATATCCTTGATTTAACAGTCATGCAAAGACCGATTGCTGAAAAGACCCACACTCACAAACAATTTTGATAAACAGTACTTCATCTATTGGGGGCTAGGCACCTGGAGAGCTATTTTTTTAATCTATTTTTTACTAATAAGTTAAAGCAGCTACAAGTTCAGACATGCTCTGAGCAAAAGTTTATATATGCTAACTATAAAATGACTTGGACAACTTGAAAGCTGCTCAAAGTAGTGTGGAAGGAGGGAGGATCTATATGGAATTGAAAATTTCATGCACAGTCTATCTAAAGGCTGGAACTTAACAAGGGATGGTATGTAACAGGGAAGACCAATAGAAAGCCATTGAATGGCTTATGTATGAAATATGTAAGAGGAAGGATTAAAAGGTTTGAACATAAGTTGAGGAAAGGCAGCTATTCATAGCAGTCACACCTGAAATTACAACAGTGAGCTGACAGACTGTGGAAAGAACTGTGCTGTTCGGTTTTCACTGGTGTCCCAAAAAACGGACACATTCAGAGATGAGATCCCATTTTAATGCCTTAAAGGAAAATAACAATGGACACAGTTCAAATATAAGAGTAGTTCAGTGTGAAAAGAGAATTTATTGTGTGATTTCTTGGTTGAGAGCACACACAAGGGGATGACACTTGACATGGCATTTAAACAGCAGGACAAAAACTGGCTGGCTTCAGCCAATCCATCCTGCCAGGACATATCTTCCTTATTTAAGTAGCCAACTGTTATCCCATCATGTGGTTTTCTGTTCTCTGGCTTACTCATGTCAAGAGGTGGGTCACAAATATAACAGCTGTGCTACTTTGCACTCGCTTTAGACCAGCCAGGCAGCCCTCCTGTGAGCCCTTCTATTTCTGCTTCTTTAAATGAACAGTTTTTCTGGAGTTACTTGTTCAAGGGGAAAAAAAAGGTGGCGACATGAACTATCAGCCCTACATTCCTCATCCTCACTAACTACATCTGGAGTATTCAACAATAATTAGGGGGCAGGGATGGATCAGAGATGGAAATTATATTCTTAAATTAAACTTTTGGGGAAGATTTAATATTTAGGTTTATTTTAAATTCAGTTTCTGAAACAGATCCTAAAGGACTGAAAATAAAGATTGTTCATTTCAAAATATTACCAACATTACCAACATTTGGCACATTAATGGAAGAAACACATATCTACAATTAAAAGCATGAGGCTCCAGGAAGGGAACTCCAGTTCTATTCCTAAACCTCGCCAGGCTGCAATTTCAGCCTGCAAAATGGAATAACAAATGTTGTTGTGATTCACTCATAATTGACTAATGGTTGGTACGATCAGACATAGAAAAAAAAAAACATTGAATTAATATTGTGGGCTATGTGCTTACAAAGACGCAGAAAAATATAAATAAAATTAGGACATATGGCTTCTGTAAGCTCTCCTCTCCAAAAATTGAAGAGATTATCACCTTAGAAAACCTTGATATTGATTTTTTGTTTTGTTTGTTTGGTATATGTGATTAGGTAGTATAACTGATGCGATAAAACACTATGGAGGTCTTTAAAATTATCTGCAAGGGTTTATAATTTCCTATAGTTGAGAGATTAGCTATATAAACTTAGAATTAAGTTTAATTTTAAGATTGGACATGTACTTATATGTTTTAAGAGTTATTGATATATGATTTTTTAGCTTTACTTCCTGTATACTGTAAGAGACACACAGCATAAATATAACTGCTGTGAGTGAAAAACATGTTTTAATTCAGTGCAATACTATATTTGGTACAATACAGTATTAAATCCAAGAGCCAAAATGCCTGTGTATTTCAAAATCCAAGCAAAGCTGAAATGCAAGTCATGAATAGGTGCATTTTTTCTCTTCTTCCTGACAGTCAATACACGTTTTTCAAATGCCTGTTCTGAGGCAGCCGTCAGATGTTCATAGAGGATTTTGCACTTTGCTTGTTGTCTTCCTCTATTCACTTGAGCTTCTTCAGCCGTTGCCCATGGAAACATGCTGAAAAGCCAACCGCCAGCCCCAGTGCTTCTATCAAAAGCTCAGAGGATAATTTGACTTATTAATATATTCTCCTGGAGTAAAATTGTTCTAAAATCTGACTTGCTTGCCAAATAAGGTACTCGCGTATAATTAGTGCTTAGATAGGAACACATCTTAGAACAGATCTAGTCCCAGAACAGCCCCATTACCTGAGCAGTTAGTCCCATCAGAAGCAGATTTTGTTCAGCTTTGAGAAAGTTTGGCCCAGATGAAGGCTGATTGACATGATGCCTGGTAAGATATTGTGTTTAGAAATAAGTTGTTCACAGAAAAGGAGACATAACCTACACATTTTTTCACAAATTTGGCCCAGGTATACCAAAAAATTATGATGCGCACTGCTGCAGATGCTATGAGTATTTCTGTTCCAAAGGTTTTCCTTAGAGGCACCCTGGCATTTATTCATTTTGTGGAGTTAGCCACTGCCAAATACTCTCGGGGTCAACCACAGAGTTTTAAAAACTTCCTAGCCAGAAGCATATGCTGTCAACTCTTCCTTTATTCTAATGCACATTAGGTCAGTAACAGTTTGCTAACATATTTAAAAAATTATTCCTGAACCAAGTTTAACCACAGGATGTAAGAAACCTTTAAACAGATGGTTAACAATGAATTGTTGATCACCAAATTCAATAGCTTGACAGATGACATATTGCTTAAGCCCTGCCAAATTGGCTTCATTACCTGGACGAGTGCTGAAGCTCTTCAGGGATGAGGGTTCTGTTTTGCTTTGCTCTGTCCTTTTGTTTGATTTGGAAACTAACTGAAATTCCTCATGTAGAACGAACATTGCAGCACAAGTAAAATCGGTTATACTGTATATCCTTAGTGCAAAATCACTATATGTACAGCTTGCAAAATCATTATATTGTCAAAAATACTCCATGATTTACAGGAATTTTAGTAATTCCACAATTATTTAAGGGAAAATGTATTACAAATAAAAGTTGCATGCCCAAAGAAAGTTCAGCTTTAAGGAATAGATGGGAGAAGAGATTACTGATTTCTGAAATTTTCTGAAAATCAAAAGATTTTTTTCCTCTTTCTTCTGATGACTACTTCTCAATTTTGTTATTGATGTTAAAGAGTAACAGGAAATATTCTCTCAAGTTCATTTAGTGAATATTTTTTCTGGCAAAGCTCTCAATTTCCCATTTAACCCAGAGCAGTTTAGTCTGTATTTCAGGTGTGTTGTACAAAATATGCCTTTTCCCCATGTAGATACTAAACAGTGTACAGTACAGTGACAGTTATTACTTTCATGATTAGTAGAAAATAAGAGAAAAGCCTTTCACAGTTTCAAATGCAATTGGGAGAGATCCAGATTCAGTCTACAAAAGAGCAAGAGGAAATCCTATTCTTCCATCCAATCTGAGTCAGGCTTAGGAGTGTAATCACTGTTATTCTACCACAGCAGTGCATATTTGGCTAGGTTTTCTCGGGTATTCTATCTCATAGTAAGCACTTCTTGAATCCTTTTATGAGTAATTGTAAAAGAAAAGAATAATTAAAAACTAGCCATTTGTTATCAGCTGCAAAATGATGCTCTTTGTAAAGAGCAGAATGTAAATCCTGTCCAGGTAAAAATATCTTCCAAGTTCAGTTTGCAAGCAGCTCAGCTTTGGAATTTTAATTCAAACTTAACATTGACTGAATCTAAAAATAGCCCTTTTCATGAATCACGTGATGCTCAGGCTCAGGTTTATTTGAGCTGATTAACAGATAATCAACCTTTGGCACACACGCTTGATTAAAACTCTCATACAAAGCTGGATGTGGAGAGCTGAATGTTCACTGTCATGTCATTAGATGTTTCCAATCAAATACTGCTCTTTATAAATACTGCATATGTACTTCATCCTGGTTTTGTGGTATAAGTTTACCCCACTCAAATGAGAGGGACATGTGTGAAAACCTTTATATGAAAATGTACCACAGAAATTGGAACACTCACACAAAAAGAAACACAGTCAACTAAATCTCAATCAGTTATTGACCCTTACTCGTTTAATACCAACCTTAAAGGGAGACAATACAGGACTGTTGTTTCTTTTCTAGATCTGTCAAGAAAATCTCTCACTTTTTTTTTCCTCTCATGCAGGAAGTTTCACTGACTTTTAAACACGGAGGGAAAAAAAGAAAAAGCAACATAGTCATTTTTGAACAAACTGAATTCTAAAACATTTATTGATTTCAGGAGGCTATTTAGAGCCTTTATTATGAAACTCATATAGGAAACTAACCTGGGTATGTTTCTTTTTAAAATGCATCATTGCATTTTCTTTGTTATATATTACCCTCCTATAATATATTATCATAGAATCATGGAATCATTATGTTTGGAAAAGACCTTCAAGATCTTGGACTCCAAGTGTAAGCCTGTCACCGCCCTGTCTATAAGCCATGTCCCTAAGCACCCTTGAACCCTGCCAAGGACAGTTGCTCCACCACTTCCCTGGGCAGCCTGTTCCAATGCTTCATCACTCTTTCCAATTCTTCCTCATGTCTAACCTTAACATTCCCTGATGCAACTTGAGGCCATTTCCTCTTGGCCAACATTTTTTTTAATATAAAATAGACCTTAGCACCAAATTACAATCTTCAATTCCATACCTAATTATGAAAAAACCCACTAAACCTGGAAAACAATAACTATAAATTCTGTTCACAGAAATTCTGTTACTGCATTTTATTTTAGATGCCCTATTAGGGTGACCAGAATTGGCTCTTACATAAGTATTTTGTGGTGACCTTTGGCCAGCTGGGCTGCCATTTCTCTTAACAAAACTAATCTCAACTAGAAACAGCTACAGGTCACATTGTGTGGCAATACTTGGTGTTTGAGAAACATTCCTGAAAATAGTACAGTAAGGTCTGTGTTTTGTGGGACTTTTTACTTACTTATTCATAGAGAGCTCCCTGCTAAAATACCTCAAAAGAGCAAAGCAGACAGCATGTAAGCAAATCATTGAATCTTGTCCATATCTTTCTAAAATATAAATCTTTCAAATGGCAAAGAGCACAGTGAATACTAAGGTCCTGTAAGCCACCCTGTTCCTTCCTTCTTTTCCTTACAGCTCATGCTTCCTTCCCAACCAAATTTTCTTCCAAATAAAAGAAACAACTTCAATTTCCTTGAATGTTTCAACTTTGCAGATACAATTTCTTGTTTCTTTTTCCAAACATCATCCTTA
>JAUBOD010000924.1:2670267-2740092 GCA_032353885.1 Nothura maculosa
GGGGAAACTAGAGAAATTGGGCAGATAACTAAAAGAAGAATTCTCTTCTAAAAAGAGATAGCTTAACACAAGCTCTTCCTTTCTTCCTAAATCTGAAGAAATTTGGGCAGAGGATTCAGGAAGGGACCACTGGACAATGTGAAAACACAAATTACAGCATGATAGAGCTGCCTAGCACAATTTCACTATCTTTCTACATTGACATAACAACACATAGGGCTAGAAAGTTTAGCAAATTTAGCAGACCTAATGAGGCAATTGAATACATGGAAAAACTGAAGTACTCCTTACCCCTCAAGCAAAACCAGGAGAAAGTAGAATAACTGGAAATATGCCATTTATATATATGATTACTGCAATGCTGATCCACGTGGACTTGATAATGGGCTCTTACAGTGGAGAGCAGAGTGAGTATTTGGGTTGGAGATTAGCTAAAGCAACTAGCAGAGTGCTTAAGAAAACTGTAATTCAAAGCTCATCATTGTCACAATAAAAAAAAACCCCACCTAGCAAAGCTTAGCTGGGGTTTTCACAGGGATCCTATTAACCCACTGAATCAAGCTATAAACAGAGTGCTTTCATATCATCTGTGACACTAGGGATGCAGCAGTTTGGAAAAAGACACACTGAGCTTAACATTATGTGAATTATATATTCTCAAATGTCCTCACACTAGCAAGACCAGGAGTCACAAATGGACTAGAAGTTACTGCTTGTGTAAGACCAGAGTTGATCATCTCATTGCTTTCTATGTGAGCAGACTGTAGTTTAAATTCAAAGCGTATCTCTCAGTAAATCTCTATCCCTTTCCGGGTTAGTCAAAAAAGGATATTTTGAGGAGAATTTGGAGTGAAGGGACAGGATGTGAACATTAGACCAAATAAATGTAACAAAAACTAGGATTCTTTTGAATGATGCATTAGATGGCCAAAATTTTGCAATCCTGTAATAACAAAAAAGCTTTGTCTAAAAGTTAATTTTCCTTCCGTAGCATAATGATCGCAAAAGGTATAAAAGAATAAACGTGGACATATAGAAAAATGGGAAATAGCAATTTTTTTGACTTAAGAACTACCAAAAATATAAAATATATAGGAGACTAACTGAAGACAAAGGAAAAAAAAAAGTAGTGAAAGGGTTAAAGCTCGAAGAACATATTTGGTAGAATTTTTCTTTGGGTTGGTTATTTTTAAAATGTCCTAGTAACAAAAGAAATCATATTAACGAGGATACTGTCATAGAGATGATATGGTAGATGTGCTAAATATTCCCTATTTCTGAGACAGACAACAAATGACTGGCATGGAGCTGAAGGACAGGAAATGTAGACTTCTTATGTAAAAGGAAGAGTAACTTTTGGAGTGATTCAGAGAACTGAACAACATGGACCATAAGGTGAAAACTGGAAACAAATAATAATTGGGAATGAAACACCGTTTTTAACAGTAGCAAAAAAGAAGAGATTGTGAAATAATTAGTACTTGCTTTGTTGTCTCCAGAAGAAGTCTAGATTCTGGATTCCTTCTCTCTATCTTGAGACATTACAGTAATTCTCATAAGGTCAAGGTACAGCTAACCCAAGTGGAAAGATCCAACTTCTGGCCAACAAAAATCTCTCGTGCTCACTTGCTCTCTCTCCTTTTTTTATTTTCCTTCAAACACCTGTCCTGATTCTTCAAACATGTCCTGAAAACATCATTCATCATACATTCATCATACATGGAAGTTTTTTCCCCTGTGATAGACAGGAGATTAGAATCCATGATCTCAAACTTTTGCTTCGTGGACACACCTATGGTGCTTAATGCTCTCTAAGCTTCACTTTACTGATGTACGGCAAGGAGGTCATTCTATGCATTGCTATAAAGCATTTTGGGTTCTACAGAAGAAAACCATATCCTAAGCTTATTAGTACTAACACATTTCTAGTTGGCATGGCTAGATGTAATTTAACTCTTTTGAGTATATTCTTCTGCCTGCAAAGTTAAGTGCACAGTACTTTCTCCTAATCATTGACAAAACTATACTCAGAAAATGCTTACTCATCTATTCAGAAGACTATAAAACTAATTCAATTTAAAAATCTTGCTTAAAAAACTATACTACCAATTTAACTTTTATTGCTTTTATAACAACAACAACAAAAAAAGATTTATTATGTGGCTATTTCAGCCTAGAGTACTGAAAAGTAATAATGGTGCACGTTTCAGTTTCTACCACCCACTCTTACTGAGAGCTAAACTACAGTATAAAAATAAAAATAGAGATTCAATAAGTGTACCTAGGGGGCAGCTATAGATTTTCATTGAAGGAAATTCAACCTGGTGGAGAAAAAGTAGAAGTAGAGACATTTACGTGGCTAATGATAGGCAAACACTGTGCTGTATATAGTTTTCTTTTGCTTGCGGCAGCTCTTTGATAGTCGGAATGTATCATCTACTTTTTAAAAGTCAATAAATATATACAATATCAAGACTCTATATTGAGAAGTCAGTAAGAAGTAAGGGAAGTAAACAACAGAAGTTGACTCCTTGAAGGAGATAAAAGAGGTCAAAATCATAGGCCCGTTTCTCCTACCCAGGTTATTCTCATACTTCTAAAGTTACACGTGAATGAAACTGAGCAACAGGATCTTCCCTTCTTTCACTGACAAGGCAATGCCCATGAATTCAAGGTCTCATCCCAAATGAGACACCTCATAACCAGCTGCAATGGGCAGGAGAAACTTGTGAACAGATCACAAGCAATCTAGATTCCTGTGAGGCGCAGCCTGCTTATCTGAGTGCTGCTTTTTTGTTTTGTTTTGAAAAAGGTTAATTGTAAACCTGTATGTTTGTAACACATTAAAGAGAGAATTTTCAGGGCAGTGGTACTCTTTACCCTCCAAGTTGCTCATTACTGCTTATGATACAGATACAGTAAGTATTCCATACTATTCCTAACCATCTGTCACTTCTAAATGGCCAGACCCAGCATGGACGAGCTGGGTCCAAAACCATCTACGTGTTTGACATCCTTGCTTTATTTGCAGTTCAGTTACAGCATTTGCCTCCTTTTGAACGATCACAGAATCACAGAATGGTTGAGGCTGGAAGGGACCTCCAGAGTTCATCTAGTCCTCTGCTTCAAGCAGGGACACCTAGAGCATGTGGCATGTTGCATCCCGATCCTGTGGATGTAAAGCACTAGCGGCACTAGGAGTGACAGGTAGTTTGAGAAAAGCTCCTCCGTAGATGCTGTGCTGAGGCCACAAGAAATTTCCACTCTCCCAAAGTGCTGCTTGGGCATCACATGGCTTAAAGCAAGGAACAAGGGGCTGGTGGCGCCTACCATAAGCTCCCTTGACTAACAACCATCTCATTACCCATTTCTGTCTGTATGCAGGACCTAAGATTTCTGGTATGAGAATAAACAAAAATAAAAAATAAAGACAGGGAACAGCTTTCCTCTTAATAATCCATGTAGCATTGAGTGTTAAGACACACAGCCTGCTCACATCTGGCCCTCTACAAAGAACTTGCCAGCACTGTGTTTACAGCAGAAACACTGGTTAAGGAAAGCTTCACTGGAGTGCTGTGTTAAAGATTTCCATCCACCACTCAGCCTCAGAGTAGTTGTTTCAACAGCTGTTTTAATTCAATTTATCTTATTAAATATGAAGATATAATTGAACAAATTATTTCTAAGGAATGTCTGAAAGTGCCCGTATTATATTCTCCATCATTCTTCTTTTGCTCACTCTCAGCTCTATCTAATCATTTCACATATCAACCTACGATTGCTTTTGCACTTCATAATTCCACACATAACTCTTTTTGACACCAAGCAGAAAGAGTATATCACACTGATCCTAAGGAAGGCAGAATGGCAGAAGAGCCTGATGTTTATTACAGGCTCCTTCTGCTGTGAAGTGCTGGTGATTGGAAAATCTCTGAAATTTGTATTTGTCTGTTGCCATCCACAGGCATCCCTGGCAAGAAGGGCTTCTCTGTGGAAGGGTTGAAATTCCCAGCAGAACGGAGCCTGGATGAGAAAACAAATCCAGTGGCTGTTAATTTTGGAGCAGACACAAGCAACTAACCTGTCACTTCCAGGCATACACAGTCCTTGTTAAAAGGAGCACCAGGACATCTGTGTTCATCCTGAGCTACCGCAAACAAACAACTCCCTGTGCACCCGTGGGGTTGTTCTGCTTTCAGCTTTCTAGCTGATGAACTGGAACTTGTCAATAACCAGGGCTATTAAAATGGGGTAAGAAGTTTGCTCTTTAGCAAAGATCAAGTGCTTCAGTAATTACATCAATTTTACAATTTTAGCTGTAAAATTCTATATAAATTACCACTCCCACTCTGAGGTTTTAGGAAGTTTTTCCAGATACTATTCTTGGTACTATCATATTAGCTAGAAATAATATAGAGACATGGAAGGCACATTTCACAGTAAAATACATGGCCAGTACTATGACAGCTTTCCTGTTTGGTTTGATTTAAGATAATAATCACAACAAATATTTTCTATCACTCATATACTTCACTTTTCTTCTCAGAATGAAAACTGTGTGTTATAGTGTGGGTTTTCATGCTTACTTTAAGGAATATATAGCTCCTTACTTTAAGGAGCTATATTACAATTTATCTGGTTACTAATTCAATTTTTGAAAAACAATCCACATTTCCCAGGAAACATTAGAGCATAAACTATTTAACTTAAAAAGAGCTGATCTGTTGCTGCTTCAACTATTCTGTTACTAACTATTTACCCAGAAGAACTGCTATCAAGGAAAGATGCTCTGAAACTTCTCCCATACCTTGATCAACTTCCTATTATGTTTATATAGGAAGATCACAGTCCTTTTGGATGAATACTGGAAGTATAATAAGTAATATATATACACAAATACAGTATAATCTAAGATGTTAACATACTAAATATTTTATTTGCTCAGTTCTTGTAGCTATAATTTTAACTGTGAAAAATTTTTGCATAAACCTGCCATGCCAAACGAAACATGATTGATTTTAAATCAACTTGTATATAGGTGCCAATATACTTGCCTTATTAGGTAATATCTTACACATATTACCACTCTATTAAATTTTTTAAAGGCACATTTATTTAGAAGATCATAAGTTGATGTACAAAACAAACAAACAAACAAAGTTAAATATATATCCTGGAGATAAAATCTCTGCAGTTCATAGCCCATAAATGTATATCAATCTATTCTGCTACTTATCACTTCAGGAGCTGTCATGCAATATTAAAAACATCTATTTGAAAATGCTTCTCTAATAACAACAGAATCACTCAGCAGTTGGAGACAACTGGGCAAAACCACAGAGAGCCCACTGCTACCTAAGTGAACGCAATACATCAGAAAGTAATATTTAACCCAGAGATAAAGTGCCCTCGACCCACAAGCTACAAAAGTGTATGAATCTATTCTGCTACTTATCATTTTAGGAGCTGTCACGCAATATTAAAAACATCTATTTGAAAAGCTTCTTCTGTAACAACAACAGAATCATTCAGCAGTTAGAGGTGTCTGGGCAAAACCACAGACAGATTGTCACCTACTTCAGTGCATCCAAAAAATTTATATAGGAAAGTATTCATTTTTTTTCTGTAGATGTTTTATTATTTTCCTTGTCTTTCCTTGTGCTATTATACACGGCTTATATCAAAGATTTTGAAGGAATCAGACTATTACTCACACGTTTGATTGCTATTAAGACACTACTAAGACACTAAGGAAAATGACACTACTAAGACACTAAGGAAAATGAAATTTTGTCATTGAGTTAATGAATTGTAGCTGATTCTTTCAAATACAGTGAGGAACTAGCTCACAAAAGTTCAGAATCATAATATGACAGTGTGGGAAGCTAAGAGCAGTTAGATTCAAGATTTTGGTATCCAGAAAGGGGTTAACTCTGCAGCTTAGATTGCTACATAAGTTTGAGTATAATTTAGAGAGTTCAAATGTTATCAGCCTGCTTTGGGTCCTTTGTAGTATAGATTATTGCCCAATCTAGGAATTGTTTCCAGACAGATAAAAATTGGCAAAAAGAGATACTATCTAATCAAAGCCAGACAATTACAAACATAATTTTTTTTTTTTTCAGAAAATTGCCACCAATATCTTATACTAATTTCTGGAAAAGTAAATGGATAGTGTGAGTACATCAGTAAAAATCATTGTTTCTTAATATTCTACTTAAAAGTTTCTGTAATATTTGTTAGACATGCAGTATGTACTTTTGATTACATATGGGACTACCTGAAGAGAGTTGATTCTTAGAAAAATCACTGTGCAGTTTTTTCCACCTCCCTGCTGAAAGTGTACACATCTCATTCAGCTCCTCGATCCTCAAGTTCAAGATACATATGGGTAGCAAACCTTCAACACCAAACCTGCTCCAGTTCCTAGCCTGTGGGAAAAGAAATCCATGGGCATGAGCGACCGAGATCCCCTTTCCACACCCCACTGCTCGCATGTGCTGTTTGCTTTCCACATCACCTGCCTATTAGCACTCAGGCACCCCGGACACTTTCAGCCAGCTGCAAAGCGAGCTGTAAAGCTGCGCTGCCCGGGGCCAGAGGAAACTTTGGAGCTCCCTAGCACATGCAGACTGACAGTTTTGTGGCCACTGAGGGTGGGCAGTTGCACAATAGATTTATTTCTTACAGAAATTCTATAACCACTTAGGAGCCGCTCCCCTAATTTCTGATTTTCTTTGCACTATCACTTGCCCCAGCTACATGCACACATAAAGCAAGCACTAAATTTTACTCTGGAATCCAGCTGGATGTGAGAATCAGACTCAACAGAACATAGAGAAACATGCCAAGCAACCTAAAAGTAAATATTCTCTTTTTTTCAGACTCTCAGCAACATCTAATACTGTCAATAACTTTTACAACATTTCTGGAGTTGACTGACATTTATCTTCACTATTTAACAAAGCAGAAAAAAATGAAGTAAAGTTAATATATTCAGAAAGGAAGCACTCTGGTGTCTTTCCAATCAACACAATGCACTGTGTGGATACAGAAAGCAGCCTAAATAATCTCCTTTATAAAAATGCACTTGCTAACACGTTTTTTTTCTGAGAGCCAGCAGGGTTTCTAGAAGCTGTAATTAATAGTAGCAAGTCTACACACTTTCAAATACAGCCACACAGAGAGAGAGAGAAGCAGTTCTCGGTGAATTTATTTAAAACCTATTTAAAATCACTCCAAGAAAAGCCTGCATTTCTTGGAGGGCTTCATAAAGCAAGATTTCTTTACATCTTTTCATAAGGGCAAATTTGGCTTAGGTTCTTACTTGTTAACACTTGTGAAAGCTCAATCTCTTGGTCAATAAACTTCCCCTTTCCTCAGGTATATATACATAGAGTGCACTCAAATGCGAGCTTTTGGGATATCTTAAAACACAGTATTTCTTCAATATTTGAGAAACAGAGACTGTGTCAGCCTGGGACCTGCTCAAGCAGCAGCACATACCAAATATCATAACGTTACGAACAACGTTGCAAACTGCAGAGGGGGCGAAGAAGGGGTGTTTTTTTCTACTCATAAGGTTTTCAGCATTCAAGTAAAAATAATCAGTATGCCACTTTCCTTAACTAATAAATAAAAACATTTTAAATATAGCTGCTTCTTTCTCATTTTACTGTTTTGTCCACAAACTCTGTTGCTAAGAAAAAGAGGGTTTGTCCAAGATGAACAGAGTCAAACAATAAAACTTACACTTGCTTGTCCTACAGGAGCATTAAAGTTGCTTATTTTAAATCTGAGTATTCCAGTTATTTTTCCCATGCACTTTAAAAAATATAACAATAACTTAAATATTCGATAGGTTTTTAGTACTAGTATATATAAATATATGTGAGTGTACACACACACACAAACTATTTTAGCAATCTCAGCTCAGACGAATAGCTCTTATAAACAGGTTATAGAGCAACGTTAAGGCTATATAATCACATTTGCATGTTAGCACCCTGCAATTTGGTTTAGGCACCTGCTGCTGCTGGTTTACAGACATAAAACAGAGATAAAATTTGCAGCTTTTAAGAGGTTTTTCTTAGCTGAGCTTCCAAGTTTAACCTGGCAAAGGAAACATTCCCCTTGCTCTTATGTTTTTCCCGCGAAAGTGAAGGCTCCCGTCGCGAGCGCTCGCAGCGCCAGCTGCGGCGGGGCCGGGCATCCGCAGGTGGCTCCGGAGGGTCTTGCCTCCGGCTCTTCGGGTTCCCCTGCATGGATATGGAGAAGGGGACACGCGCTGGCATGGTCCCGCACTCCGTCTTACCGTCCAGACCCGCCTCGATGAGCCCGAACTGCTCCAGCACCTTCACAAAGAGCACGATGACGATGAGAACCGCTATCATCTCAAGCCCTTCCAAGTTCATGGCGAGTCAGGTCATGGTGCGCGCCCCGGCGCGGAGGACAGCGCTCTGCCGCCCGGCCGCCTTGGCCAGGCCATGCAGCCCCCGCGCGGAGGCTGCAGCGATGGGGCGACGGGCTGGGAGCGCGGCCCGGCAGCGGGCAGGGCAGGGGGACGGGCGGGAGGACGGACGGACAGACGAGCTGCGGCCCGACGCGGGGCGCCCGCGGAGCGTCCCCAGGGAGGGTGGCGAGACATGGGGGGACGTGCGGGGCCCGGGGACGCTGGCGGCCGCGGGGTTGTGGAGAGCCTGTTGCCACGGAAACACGAGCTCAGGGGGATGCGAGCGGTGGACGGATGGACAGACACCGGCTCCGACCGCAGGAGCAGCCGCTCGCTGGCGTCTGGCGGGGATTTGGGGTTAAATCACAGCCCTTAGAAGCATGGCTCTACAGAAAGCGGGTGCAGGATTAGCCCTCAGCCCCAGTGGGTGCAGGGGCTTGGCTTTGCCGGAGACGAGGTGTCGGGGGCATCCGGCTTTTCAACTTTTCCGCTAGTTTCTCATCATAAAAATCTTGCCTGAACACTGCAAGATACACTCTGCTGCCTCTTGCAAGTCACATGTAGCCTTTTATACATTGCAAGAGATTAAGAATCATTTTAGTTACAAAAATTAAAAACTAAAAATTAACTTCTTTACTATCTCATATTCTTTTATAGTTTATTAAAGTGTTCAGAATCTTCTGAGACACAAAATTGTAATAGGAGGAATTGAGAGGGAAAGAGAAACAAAAGCAAGCTCTGTGTTTGGGCTGCTCTCTCACTTCAGTAGATTTTTGCTAAACAGTATGTTTCCCATATGATTAGCTGCAAAATAACACATATACAAATCACAGGACATAATTTTAGTATCTTCTACTGGTAATGGCTATTGACACATCCCCCAACAAGTTGCAGGGCTGACTTTGTCACACAATGTCACACACACAGTGCTGTTTACCACCAAGAAATTACTATTTAAATCCCTTAATAATTTAATAGCTGAGAAGGATTTTGCATTAGGAAAACAGTGGCTCAATTACAGTAGAAGTGAGAAGTGACACAACTGCAACTAATCTAATCCTATGGGGCAGATGTCTGTCCCTGTCTCTCCCCCTTCCTAGGCAGAGCTGATTCCTATGCAAGGCTCAGTTTTCTGTCTTTGCTTAGACACAATTCAAAACCACATTCATTATGTCACAAAAGAGCTGGAATCATTATGGAAAACAACTGAGATAAATAGGGAAAGGTAGATTAACTGGGAGGTACTTTTCTTCTTTTGTACTCTTTATATCTAGATAGGTAAATCTGTACAGCTTAATGATCACATCACTGTTCTGTGTGCTTTTGCAGGGGATCTGCCTTCCTGAAGCTGCTTAGACTTTTCCATCAAAAATCCCATGGCTTAACAATCAATTTAAAAGATTTTTACTTGGTATTTCACTAGTTTAGGACACTAAACAAATTCTCTAGTTTACATTTCTTTCATTTCTGTAGTCTACTTTTCACTGGCAATCATTGCCTTTATTCATTGCAATTCTTTCCTTACATTCTTCTCTTCTTCTCTTTGCTTCCTCACTTCAAACAAGGCTAAACATCTGTCCCCTCTAAGCTAGACCACACACCTATCTCTTCCTGGAAGGGTGGTTAAAATGGGCTAATTTACCATTATAAGCAATGTAGCATCTGCAACCTCTCCAAACCTTTCCACCACTTTTCACTGGAATGGTAGTTACAAAATGCAACTGGGTGCATACAACATTGCTACATGAATGCCCATTAATTCATTAATTGATTTCATTAAAATGTGTCAGCCAAAATGAAAGCACACTGAACTGATGAGTAAACACTTGAAAAATACATTATTTCCTACTTGCATGACAGGAGCAAGCGTTACTGGTTAGAGCCACGGGAGCCAGACTTGCAGCAGAGTCCTGCACAAGACAGTAAGGCTCAGATAAGGCACACACAAGAAGGCAAGGATGTGGCAGAGACCTCCCGAGGGGCATAAGCAGGACAATTCGAGGACAAAATGGCAACAGTGCAGATAGGCCAAGAGACAGAAATTAGAAAATTCTTCATACTCTCTCCTACTGGCCACATTCACTCCACAAAAATGGGTGAGAGACTAAGACTGTTCCCAGTGATGTAAGAGGAAGGTTCAACCACAGAGCCAAGAGAAAGTCAGTGGAAAGCAGAGCTGGTAGTTGTTGGCATCCGTGGAGAAGGTAACTGTAGTTGTCCCACAACCACACAGTCCCACAGTGATGGTAGTGATCACAGTGGCTGTCAGTAGATCCGATAGGGCTATGAGGATTAGTGGTCTGGGATCAGCCTCCTCAAACATGGGCCAAGTTGTGTCAAAGTTTAGCTCTAACTCATATAAATCTAATGATGACTCTTCTTCCCAGGGACAACAGAAAAAAATGTGGAAGAAAAGGAAGGAATATTATTGCAACATCACAGATGGTTGCCAAAGCATGGTATGAATAATCACTTCCATGAAAAGTCAGGAGTTTGCTAGAAAACTATGAGTAACCTCATTTTTCTCTGCCACAACCATGAGATCTTCTTCCTTTATTTTTCTCTGCTGTTAATATACATACTATACTGTTAAAATTTCCTTCTGTCACTAGGACAATAGGTTCTTTAGGAAAATCTGACAAAACCTCACAAAAGACATTTCTCCTGCAGGACAGCAAAATACCAGAAAATTGCATCTGTTTATGTCAGCAATATCTGCTTAAAAATAGAGTTGACCCCACTGACAGCTATAGTCACAAACCGTATCACATAATTATCTCTCCAGAAATGCAAGGAAAGATAATATTGCATAAATTATCATGCTATACGAGTTTTATACACAACCACACGCAGCTCTTCTTTTGTGTAGTCACAGATAAAGGGTTTCAGCCTAACAAGTATTAAACATGTTGCCTCTTGCTCAACAAAGCATTTATCAAACTGTTAGTATTAATATGAGAGTAAAGATGATAACTTTAAGTTTCTAGTACTATTTGGAGAACAGCACGGTTAGTACAGAAAGATTGTTTAGCCTCATTCTGGATGGAGCTCTAAACCAAAACAGAATAACTGTTTACCCTACTATAAGTAACATCCCAAATACCATGAAGCCTACTGTTATTAATGTTGTATATGATGAAATATGAAATGATCCTGAATGACTGAAAAATGATGCCTGATTTTACAGAGAGAGCCCAAGCAATGCTTAAATTTCTGCTTCATATTTTACCTTCTTACAGCCTTTCTACCAGTGAAGTAGTTCATGAGTTATGTCTAAGTCAGAATCAGGTGGATTTGGTTAAAAGGTTCCAATTAGTGATCTGAGCTAACCTTGATGAATTTGCAAAAGGTAAATGATGGGATGCACCCAAGATCATTACAGATTAGTAACTGATCTGGGGGGAGGCTATCACTACCAAGGGGGTGGTTACTGATAGAACTTAATAATCTCTGAATGTAAAAGGGGCTGTCAAAGCAGGGCAAAAGAAAGGCAACATGAATAGCAGTAATGGAAATCATGCAAGATACATAAAGCCTGAGAACGCACTTCTAATACAAACTACAATGCTTTGATTTTGACTGACAGCATCCTACATAACATTTTTAAGCAACCACTTGGTGAGAGAAAAAATTAAGCGAGCTAAAGCCATTAGACTAGTTTAAAAGTGATGACTTGGTAATTTATTATAAACATAAATATTTTTTCCAACAAAAATTCTTATGAAAAAGTACTCCAGCATCTAACAAAATTGTTTAAAAATTTACACTGAGGAAATACTGAAGACTTGTATTCCTTCTAAAACAGAAAAAAGGAAATATTGATAAATTTATAAATAAAGTGCAAATACTTTATCTGTGTGGCTAACCTTCATCAGGCACTTGTTTACTGCCTTTTTTCCTATCACTTAAGCTTGCTACTAACCTATGAAATAAGATCAAAACATAAAGTGTAATGATTTTTTAAATAAAAGGCTAATAAATCTTAAATCTCATCAAACCACTGGAGCAAAAGCAGCACAAACTTACAGCCCTTTCTTTTTAATTTCAATACTTTGAATTTGATCCTCCTTCTTAGTAAATAGCTTAGTAAATCCAAAAAAAGATATAAACTACTATGATGCATTCAGTCATTATAAATGTCGAATTTTACAACTGTCCTCTAGGCAGTCAGCCAAACCGCACTGACTTTCATAGGATGTTTCCCAGATTAAGACCAGAAAAAACAGCAGCAATTTTCCATACTAATATATAGTTTTTGAACATTTTTAGAAATGGTCCAAAAATGTACCACTTCTATTTTCACCTGTTACAGCTCAAAAAGTTGTCACAGTTCAGTAACACTTATGTTCTCTTAAAACAAGACTACTTTCAAGGCCCCCCTGAAAAGCAATACTATTGATATTTTCAGTTAGAGTAGGATTACTCCTTAAACATCCATCTCAGTCATATATTCCCAACAAGCAGTGATAATTTATTGGTCTGCTGTGAAGGAAGTATTTCACTTAGAGAATCTCCATTCTTGGGAGGGTGGCCAAACATTATTAGGAAACAACTCTTCACACTTAGCATTATATTTAGATGATAATGAATTAGTCCCATATCTTTAACAGACTGATTAAAAGATGAAAAACAGCTGTACTATAATATTCATAAGGACGCTTTTTAAAGACTCAGCAACATATAACATCTTCACAGGTAACAAAGTAGGTTGCGGTCCCAAATGGAAAATTATAGCTGAAGCTTTGGATAAGACCATGATACCAATATTTGAAAAGGTTTTTTTTTTGTTATACAAAGTCAGAAGTAGCATAAAAACTGTCAATATTCCACTTATTCTAAATAGTCTTTTGAGCAGTCTTTAGATATTTTGGATAATGGAATTATATTCAATGCCTCTCTCTTTCTACACAATGAAATTGTAATTCCCTAAATCTACTAATGTGTATTTGTAGAAGTTGGTGCAGACACCATGCCAGCTGTTACTATGACCATATGATCATTAGAAGAGATAAATTAGCTTTTCCTTATCATGTACAGAATTATCTAGATAATTCCATCTTTACTGGAAACCTTTAAACCCCATTAAAAAGCAAAAAACATTTTTAAAAAGTTTAATGTCATAACAAATGTCAAACCACAGTATTTTAAAACTCTCTGAGGATACTGAAACTGAAACATGCTTGACAGCTGTAATTCCATTGAAGCTCAACTTTTCTCATGATTTGTTTATGTTATCTATTTATTAACAAGATTTTTTTTCCTAAGAAGTCTAATGATTTTTCAAGTGTTTGCACTTGAAAGAACAGATTAATTATTTTCTAAATTACAGGGGAAATCCTATCACGTGAGGTTTCAAGAGAGTTATTAACTAACATAATGTGTCTTCAGCAACAAACTCAATGCAGGAAGCTTTTATTTCAAATCTTAAAACAGTCGGTACGTGTCAAGGGATGGTGTATTATAACTGCTGGATGGTATATTATAATTGATTTTACCTAAATGATACATGGTCTCAAATGGTTCACGCTCAATGCCAGCCACAACTGTACAATGCCACGGTTGGCCTATAGAAGGTTCAATTAGCAGCTTCATCAGGCTCCTTAGCATGATATGAACCACCCTTCCATTAAATGCAGCATGATTTAATTGTTCAAGAGAACTTGCATGCCTAAAGTTAACTCTCCTAAAGTAAGTAATTTCCCTGAAATTTTGCTAGCTGCATCTTTTATCTGCTTCTCCTTCTGTGCTCTCAAATTCATGCAGTCTAACTCTTCCAGTACAACAGATCCAAGATTCCATGTTTTTCCCCGTCACATAACTGAAATTTATTTTAGACTTCCATGTTTTCATTTTTCACCTACTGTGACCTCTTTTCTGTCCTTGACAAGTGTTATCTTGTGCTGTTCCTTTTCCACTCAGAATAGTGCTGCAAAGACTATTGCTCTGGCTTGTCACTCCAGCTGTCTTGGTCTGCCCTTTAATGGATCCACTCCATCTTATACAGAACATCTGCCATCACTTTCAAGGCCAGTCTTAACTTAGCCCTGATGTTATACTAATAGCTTTTAGACAGTATTGAACAGTTAAACCCTCAAGCATTAATACTATCCTTGCTTATCCACAAATTAAATTTTACTCATCAGAAATGTTGCTGTTCCTAATATGGTCCCTTATAAATGGAAAAACTTCCATTCTCTTCAAAATATTAATATTCTGATAAATTACTACTACTGTTCTCCTTAAATTCTCATTAAAATAAATTAATACAAAGTCCATATGTTCTGCCAACTTTGGACATTAGAGTACTGTGGTCATCACAACACACTCTACCCATAGAAGTGCTTGTCTGTTCTCCCATCTATGTGACTTCTACCTGAAGACTCATTTTACTCTTTCATGTTAGATGTTTTGGAGCTGTTTCGGTTCACTGTATGTAACATGTAGAGCTTTGCTTACTTAAGTCCTAAACATATAAATAGTATCTACTGGTAGTGATTAGTAAGAGAACTGATACTTAGCCTAGAGGGACATGGAAATTGATCTACTGATCTCATTCTTCAATGTCCTCCAAAAGTGTCATCACTTTGAGGTGTCCACTCAAAGCTTTTTTTTTGTTTTTTTTTTGATTCAGTATCAGTCAGGAGAACTGTTACTTACTTTCTACAAGACTCATACCTAAGGGATATGTACATATTGGGGCTATAGTTCTACTCATGATTTCTGATTCACATCTTTGGAAGACACTGCTTCTGTAGAACAAGACTAAATAAACATAGATAAGCACAAGCAAAATAAGCATAGATTTCTGAAAGCAGCCATGGTGCTCAGGAGTTTCTATGCTGTTAATATCTTAGGGTCCTTTTGAAAATATCTCCTCATAAAAAAATAGGTTATATATGAATTGGCAAACTACATAGATCATATTTATTTAATCACCCAGCAGAGAATAGCAGAATCTTCACGTTATATACCTCTCATTCTCTAAAACAGAATAGCCATGGGCAAAGTCAGAGGCACAGTCTGCAAATACCTGACCTATGCCAGCTACTGCCTTCTGTCTAGGGATTATTTGGGAAACTAGAATAGGCCAAAAGTTTTCCAGGAACTCTTCTAGTAGTTTAAGGGAGTAGGTGATTGTGTCTCAATGTGAAAGAATATTGTGTGACACTGTTTAATATATGAGTCTAGACACAGTCTAAGCTTATCATCAGCTGAGATTTAAGTGATTCAGTGTAATAATTTGGTAGCGGACATAAAAGGAGAATATCTTGATCTTCCAGAAGAGATGCTCTAATTTGGAGCACATACATTCAGAAGGGTAGCAGGGTTGCTTCTGACAGTCATAAAACCTGTCGGTCTTGCAGAAACCACTATGAATTTACTGTTAAAAGTACTAATTAATCATGCTTTTAATGACTACAGTTTTTCCAGCATTTGTTAGGGTGAGGCCATACCTGGAGTACTGTGTCCAGTTCTGGGCTCCCCAGTACAAGAGGGATGTGGAGCTGCTGGAGAGAGTCCAGCGCAGGGCTACCAGGATGATCAGGGGCCTGGAACATCTGCCCTATGAGCAAAGGATGAGAGAGCTGGGCCTGTTCAGCCTGGAGAAGGCTGAGGGGGGACCTGATCAGTGTCTATAAATACCTCAAGGGAGAGAGGAGGATGGGGTGGCCTCTTTTTTAGTGGTGGCCACTCATAGGAGAAGAGGGAATGGCCAAAAACTGAAGCACGGAAAGTTCTTTATCCTCAAAGTTATCTTCTCCATGACTTAAGATTTTTTATATGACGTCAGTCATGGGATGAATAACACCTTTAATCAGTAACAGAGCCAATGAGGAAAATGTTTCCTCAACATAATGAAGAGTGTCCCACACATAGCGTGAGCGATTCAGTGTTTATTGGTTCTTCCAAGAGGTGCCACTGCTCTAGAAAGAACCATCACAACCACCACTATCCATATCACAGCTCAGCAGCTATGGCCAACCCCTATATTCTCTAGAAGCATTTAACACTGCACAATTAGAATTTTCACTACATACTGCTAAAGTTTTCATACTGTATGCCTGCTTGGTGCACCTGCCAAACCACGTATCATAAACTACATCAACACTTAAGCAAAAGGACAGTTTTGCTAGCAAAACTTACTAAAGCTTCAGCAGTACTTTCTAAAAACACAGCTTTCCAAACCCTTGCCCAAGATTATAATCTCATCAAGAAATTGTAATGAGAGATTACAATAAAAATCAATCATTTATCTCCACCACATCCTTTCTGCTCCCCCCTAAAAACAGTCAGATATGTATTTTGGAACCCAGAGCTATGGGCAGAGGGTTAGAATTCTATCACACATGATCAGGATTTGAATGAGATAAATATTTTTGTACAGTGAGCAAAGGGAGAAGAGACATTGTAAATAGCTAGAAATACACTCTGTCCTTTGCTGCATATTTTTTGTTGTTGTTGCATATTATTTGGAAAGCTGTCAAGGTTCCTGGGGACTTTAGCTATGAATATTGTGATAAATATGCTTTATCATAAATATGTTGAGCAAACATATCTATTGCCTCAAAATTAAGGACTGACAAAAGAGCTCCTTCAGTTCAGCTGATGCAGCATGTGGATGTTAGCCAGAATTTTCCTGTTAATCCCTTGTTGGTTCATTAGTAACTCACTGCAGACAACAAGTGACTTTTATGCCAATCAACAGTAAAAAGTCACAAGGAAGCCTAGCTCATACATCTATGAAAAACATCTTGAGAAATTGGAACAAGGCAACATATTCTGTAGTTCTGCTTTAAAAAAACACCACCACGCAAAACAAAATAGAAGCCAAGAGCCAGGGAAATGTGAAACCTACTGAACCTTACAGTCTGACTTGGATCACAGCAGACTGTTTCTGGTCCAGTTGTGCAGCTTTTACTGTCAGAAAATCAGATGCTTCCAGAAGTCATTATCAGGACAAACCACAGAACATGAGTGACAACCTCAAGTGTCATTCATTCTCAGGCAGATTACACAAAACTAACCGATGGATATGAAGCAAATAAAGCAAGCTGACAAGTGTACTGAGTATCCAAGTTCACTGGAAACTACCCAGAGCAATATGAAGGTGCCCAACATCTTGACAATCCCTCTCTAAGTCCTTTTCCACACCTGCACCTTGTAATAGTCCAATGCCTACAAGTCCACTTTCCCAAACCAAGCTCATTGCTGATTTGAAAGTCAAAGTCTTATTTGTGCCAGGAGTTTTGCTTGGATAGGTGCATCGTGCTATTACAGAAATTCACTGAAGAGCGCATTAGGGTGTCTGAAGAACCAAGGGAGACTGGACTATTTTTCACATGGGGAAAAACTGTATTAAAAAGAGCATATTTTCAACCATATTTTCAACAATGCTTACCTCATTGCTACCCAATGATCTCCATGAAATGAAGGATAACAGCTGATAAGGATGGATGGCCACTGTACATTCATTTTACATAAATGAATGCAACGTTAGCAGTCTCTGCAGACAGTCCTCTTTAGGCTGGGAACCTCAACTAGTTCAGTTGCATTTCTTTACCAATTAGGTTTGAAGCACCTTAGTGCAACAGTGCAGAGAAACATAAAGTACTGACATTTACTATTTAAATGAGTGGAAAAATTCAGCACATAAAGCACTAAAACTTGGGAGACTTTCAGCAGTGCTAATTTCTGCAAAGGAAATCTTAAATTAATACGGAAAAATACATCTTGTTAGCTAAACCCTCTCTCTCTCTCCTGTGCAGTATATACACCTCTAATACTGTTTTCTTTATTATTAGATTATTTGGTAAAACTGTAATCTTACCATAATGAATGAAAATGATCATTTTCAATCAGATTATTATTTTTAATTGTTTGTTTAGAGCTCATCACTCTGTGCCTTTTAAAAGTTGCTTTTATATAAATTTACATTTCTTTCATGGCAGAGATAGGGTCTTGATGGCTTCTTAGGTCTTTTCCACAAGGTTCTGCAAGGTATATCAGTGTAAGTGTAAGCGTAAGCATGAGTGTACCCAGTGCAAGCTGGTAGCCTCCCAGTTGGCTTGTACATTTTGGGAGCAAAGAGACACCTAGCAGAGATGCAAGGCATCTCTGATCTCAATATCTCAAGATTTCTTTCCATATTGATCTTTAAATATCAACATCAATGTGTTAGCCCTTAAAATGTGTCAAGACTGGCTTATGACCCATCTTAAGTACTTGCTAATTACCAGAGACTGCAATTTTATGTCACTCTTGCAGAGAAATATAAAAATGCCTCTCTGGGTATCATGGATGCATCATTTTCCATTACAGCAATTCAACAACAAATGTGTCTGAAAGGGGTATGCAGGATTTATTTTGTTGTAAAGTCAGTATCTTACAGAACACCATGCATAGCCTTCATGTTTTAGATGTATATAAATTAAGAGCAAATAAAATTTTATTGTGTTGAAATTACTATTTAAAAGCAAACTGCTATTTCCTTTTTCTCTAAGCTTGATATATTTGTTCCCATATTTGTCCACTTTCAATTTTCTCTAACTCTATGAATTAGCAAGCTCTCTTTTAAAGGAAAAATCAATGTTATTACAAATGAAAATGCATAGAATAGCCACTAAAAGGACACCAATGAGACCACTAAAAGACCAAAGATGTTCAACATGTCATTCTAATATAACACACTAAGATATTTGCTCACAGACTCAAAATGGGAGTTTACTATTTTCAGAGAGAAATCTGATAAGGCAAGTACGTCAGCTTTAGGGATGATCTCCAAAGCAATAATCCGTAATGTGAATGATAAAACTAACCCTGAATTCAATAAGCCTTTTATATTTAGAAGTAACAGTTTAATTTACTATTTGAAAGCAAACTGCACTATCTGCTTCACTCTGGTATGATGATTTCATCACTTGTCATATTAATTTTGGCCTCTTTATCAGATGAAATCACTTTCCAGTTGACACTCTGACACGCTTGACAGTTGACATCTTTCTCTGCTATATTATACAGCGGCAGCCAGTTCCTCAGTCCTCTAGACCTGACACCATCACTATTGCCATTGTACATCTCAACATATCTGAGATTAAGAACACACCTTTATTTCCTTTCTTAAAGTCGATATATTTTCAAGCTTGAAATTCAGCATGACCTTGATTTTTGCATTCCTCCATTGATATTTGCCTCGTTTGATATTACCTGCAAATTCAAGGCAGTTATTTTTCTACATTCCAAAGCAAATGCTCTACCAAGTTCTGACTGCCTTGTGTTGAGAAATAGTGTTCCTCATGGAAAGTCACTGAAGGTATGTAAATAGATTCTGTTTGTATTAGAACCTCTCTTTTTTGTGCATTTAATTCTGTACATCTAATTACAGAATTTCAGACTTCTGCCTTACAACAATTGTCTTAGAGTATACCTTTACTAAATTTCTATCATGTTATCTGATTTTTAATAATTTTGAGTGAAGTACACTGATAATAAGTATCACATCTATACTGAAGAAACAAACACAATGAAGATAAGTTTAAGATTTTAAAATATACAGATTTTGCTTGTAGTTAAACCAGAGGGTTGAAATGGTGATTCTATAAATAAATCTTAGGATTTAATTTAGATTCCAATACAAATATAGCCTTTACAGAAGTGCTATGCAGTTCAAATATATACACACGTATACATATCATATGGCAGTGGCCAGTAGCAGTTACAGTCATTAATATCTTACATCTCATTAGTCTTAACAACTGTGTTTCAAACATAAAGGTCTTCCTTCATAGTTGCAGCTATTCTGCATTTTTCCATCTGAAGAATATCCCTTAAGTAATACCATGGTTTTGCATGATACGAGAAATCCTGAGTTTCATATATAATGCAAACAGCAAACCCTCGGGAGCAGAAGCCATTGGGAGTAGAGAACTTCTCCACAGAAATTTTCTACAGAAATACAGATGGTTAGAGCAGATTTCACATCTTTTTGCTCCACATGGGTAACTGTTTATAGCACAACAGTAAAAGAGTTGCCAATAACTTCTCTTTCCCAATATCCACCTCCTCTGTACAGTGGGTTTCAGCACTCCATCAGTGAAAGGTTCCTGCAGAGCTGAGTACACATCCATTGAAACCTAACTTCTATGGAATTTTTTTTCTTTCCTTCCATCTCCCAGAATACCACTTCAAGAAACCCTATAAACTATAATGCAGTGATTCTTTGCTGCCTGTAGTTCTACAGTCTGCCTGTCATGTGGGTTTGACTATTGGACTGAGTTTTCTGTGACTGCACTTCAAAGCATGTTTCATCTCACTGCAGTATAATTTTTCTTCATCTTCTCTGTCTGTGTCCTCACACTGTTTCTTGCTCTTATTGCTAATCACCAATAGCATGTATCGCTCCACAGCTTCCTCTTTCAGAGGAAGTTCTCATTGCCCCTCTTTGCCATGGGCGCTAATCACTCGGATTCTGAATTTGGAATTCCAAGGAGAGAGTTTGACCCTGCTTTTTCTATTTATCCAAACTGTTAGTGCATGCTAAAGGCACATCATTATTCGTAAACATCCTTCTTTCTGTTAAGTTACTTAGATTTGCTATAAATCATTCTGTAATTAGATTGTCCTCTTTGCATCTCTGATGATGCCTCCCATATGTAGGAATTCTTTTCCTTTTTTACATTTCTATTTCATATCATTACACTAGGTGTCTAAATTTTTTAGAAACTTAAGCTGACTCACTTCATGAAAAAAAAGGAAAGAAAGGAAATGAAGCAAGTACTTTCAACAGTTTGAAGATTTAACTCGTGAAGCAACATAGTTAATGGCAATAGTCTGAACTCTTCCTGGAAGACACTGTAATCTTTTTCTTGTCAATGAGATCTATTTAGAATGCAAAAGCTATTCTTTTCACAGTTTTTTAGCCTTACACTACCTTTATAAATAAATATATTTCTTATATATTAGTGCTGCTGCTGAAAAATAAACTGGGATCATACTGTGATGGCTATGCAGACATATGTAGAATTAACTTTCTTTTGAGATGCAGAAGATCACTGTAAATATCGTAGCTGTTTATTTAGGTAGCTCAGGAACAATATTTCCACTATACCACTGTGCAGACATAAATCACAAGTTCTTTCATACTCCTACTGGTAGACAAGGATCATTTTTCTGGGTCAACAGAAAGGATTGCCTCTGATTCTTCTTCCCTCAAATGACTTCTTAAAGTTTCTGAGAGTTTAATGAGTATATGGTTATCTCATTTTTTTTCTTTTTCAATTCATTTCTGTCTTGTCTAATATCTAGTATCTAAAAACTCCATCTTAAAAAAAAAAAAGGAGTAATCTGATAATTAGAAGCTCTACATACTGCATGCTCATCATATTTTTATTTATCTTTTTTTTTTAAAAAAACCTTCAGTCACAGTTAGGACTATAGTTGGCTCAGTGACTGAAGCAGTAATCCTCGTCTGTTTTCACAACTGACCATACCAATATTCAGATTGTGATAGAGGTTTTCAGTTCCTTTATCTAACTTTCATCTAAAACAACAGATGATAGTGATAGTTTGCAGTTATTCCATCATATGATTTATTTTATATTTTGCCTATAAGATGGGTTGATAGAAGAAAGCAAAATCTGGCCACAAGAATCATTAACTATTAAGCACATATTCTTTGCTGTGGCTTTCCCTCATGATCTTTTTGGTAGATTTGTCATTTTTACAGGGAGTTTCTTCACATTAAAAAAAACCAAACACATACATCATTATATGATGAAAATATGCTTGTTTTGACTGCACTGAGAACTGAAATGTGCTTTCTTCACAAATCCATTTTCCTTGTATCCTTGCTTGGTGGTCTTATAACATCTTAATTAGCCAAGACATTAACAAATATAAGATAAATACTACAAAAGAAAAGTGAAGATGTCGCTTTAAAGATTGTTAATGGGTTTAGACTGCTAACTGCTGTGACAATACTAAAGTGCCTCGTTCTTAAAAGTGCAGAGAAAATTCTGAGGACCTACTCGATTAAATATTTGTGGAATCTCCAGAATGCCTCTAAAAATATTTTTAGTCTATACGAGTGATAAGCCATTAATTCAAGGTACAAAAGCCCGTGGACTCTAGGAGTATGGTAATATACTGCTAATCTAAATGTACTCTGCCAGCTGTAACCATTATTCAGTTTGTTAATTAACACACTTACTAATTGCTTAGTAATAGTTGTTTTGAAAAGTCATCAAATATTGGCACTTCACACCTCCATATTTAAAAAAGGAGAAAAAAAATGAAACAACAACAAAAAATTCTGACTTTAGAAAATCCAAAATATGGTATATTACAACCTGATATACTACATGCTACAAGTTAGGAAAGCCTTTAAAAGAGATTCACAGAATACCAAAAAGGGGTACATCCAGGAAAGGTTAGCAGACTATATGTTTTCCATGTGCAAACCATTTTCCCCAATCCAGAAAAAAAAAGAAATTTTCAATAGAATATTTGCGAAACTGTATCATTTGCAGGGAATCATTCCTCGTGCTAATGGCTTACATCACTGAAGTCTGTTCTGTGCATTAAACTGAAGTCTGTCCTATCTGCCCTATTCCCACTCACTTTATATTGATGCAAACGTAGTAAAAAAGTCAAGATAAAAATTTTATATAATGATTAATTGAAACCTGAGGAGGATGTTTCAGAGATACCTCTGGGTCTGGTGAGAGTTAAAGACATATAGAAGTTAAACTTCAAGTAGAAAAATTGGAAAGGAATTTCTACTTCAGTGAGCTAAGTGAACTCCCAGAAAACATGACTTATGGAAGACAAAAATAACAAAACAAGAAGTGTTCCTGTTGGAAAGAAGACTTAAAATATGACTTGGGAGAAACATAAGAGAAACATAAAATTATCAAACTAGAATTTAAGGAACTTTACTAATCCAACTAGTCCTTTCTCTTGTATTATCTTGTATGCTAAGTGAAAATTAAGTACAGATGAAGTATTGGTCATCCATGAGCATAATTCAGAGAGATGCAGGAAAGCTGAACAGCATCTGTTGCAGCATGAGAAAAGACAGACAGATTTCCAGAGCATCTGTTATCAGAAACAAACAAAACAAAATAGTTTGGCAGAGGTTGGGCTGTGTCCCATTAGACAACAATATACCCTAGGAAAGAAGCCTGGAACAAGGACGAACATACATTTGCCTTTGCTTTAGGGTAGACCCAAATACATTTTGAGCACTGACACAGCACAGCAGGAGATTTCACAAAGCTCAGGAGAAGGGTGTGCATGGGATAATGTCTTTCTCTGTCTTCTGCCTGTTGAAATAGTTCAGCCCAGAACATGAAAGAAAAAAACAATCTTTCAACCTGGAAAACACTGCGAGCCTCAAGAAGTGTATAAACATAAGGTCCCAAAGGCACTGTGGTTGATTCACTATTGCTCTGTAACATATGGTAGGTTACAGGAGTAAGTAACAAGCATAAAGTCGTACCAGCACACAGAACGGCACACAGATATTAGTACTGAAGTAAACGCTAGTCTACGAGAATGAAAAAGAAGTTAGATCGAGGCCAGATAAAGACTGCAGAATAAGACATTGCCTTTGATGTTGATAGCAACTTACGGTTTTAGCCTCATGATCTATGTTACACTTTATGAACTGCAAACAAGGGTGAAAAGACAGCATGAGCTATTCTGCCCTTTTCCTTCCCAGATACATTCCAGCTTTGCAGCTTGATGGCTTGAAGCAGTTACAAGGAACTTCTCTCTGTGGAGCCTGCGTTGTTAGAGCTGTAAGGTGGTGAGCTGATAATTCTTGTTAGAGCTGCTACATATGCCTCAGCATGGGTCATCCCTTAAACAGGAGATGACAATGGCTTTAACCCTTCTCTCCCAGACATGAAGAAGAAAACGAGCTGCTGTGTTCCCGCTAACCACAAGCCTGCAGGAAAAGCATATGGGACAGCTTCAACATGGGGCCATGGAGATGGGATGCCTGTCTCATAGTGGGGACTGTGCTGGCTACCACAGCTGCAGCTCATGCATCAACAGCAAAATCCCTTCTACATAATCCTTCATTGTCTTCCTGTTGGTGTGCCATTCACAAGAAGGATGCTGTTCATCAGAGCTCTTCATCCATGCAGATAGATACTGCCATCCTTGGACCCTTGGATGGGCCCAGGCTGGTCAGTGAGGGGAAGAGCACAATTTCCAGCTGTTAGCATGGATAACCTGCTTGCCATCCTGCTTTTTTATTTTTTTTTTCAGGAACACAGAAATAACACAGATTTAGGCCTTGTAATTTATTCACATTGAAAATAAGCACCTTGTGTTTAAACAACTCTAATCAAATAAAAAAAGAAAAATCCAGCTTATTAAAGCTTAATTCAAACCTTACAAACAAAACAAAACAAATCTGCAAAATTGCATGAAAGCTTATGTCCTGTTTAGACCAGGTTATTTTAACAAGACAGAGAATATCAAATAAAGGACATTCACAAGCAGTATTCAGTTTAAAATCTTTTCATTTGGGTTTGCTTTAACACAAGCTAATAGAGTGCCTTACATGGTCATTATGTTTTCAAAAATAGAAGGTACATGAATAGACATGCACATCAGATTTTAAGGGAAATGAGTCACAGCTCTCCAATTTTGTTTCTCTTCATTGCTCCCTTATTTTAAATTTAAGAAAATACTTAATTTGTACATCCTACTGCATCCTTATCAAAGTTTCGCTGAGTGCAGTTAATCTCACTTTATCTGATCAGGGTAACAGCAACAATAACACTCTGAAAAGCAACAGACCACATTGTTAATGTAGTTTATTGAAACCACATTATCTGGTATCTTATCTTGAAAGAAATATTGACAAATAAAACTTTTCTGGATACATATTCTTATGACTTGGATAGTACAAAAGGAAAATTTTATTTTTAACATGAATTTAACTGTACGGTCTTAAAGTATTTTGGAAATTGCTTCATTTCTATTTCTATATGCAGAAGACTCCATACCTATTTCCAAATCCCTAAGTATCTCCCCAACATATTTGACAGCATTTATGTCTCACCTTTATAAAGGGAAATAGTATTAACTATGTAATGAACTGCCTTTCATATCACAGTTATGGAGGTAAGAACATAAAGTGTATATCCTGTTATGTATCCTGGTAATCAGTCTACTATATTAGTATATACTATATACTTAAAGGTATCTAAGAAAACTCTCTAATTTTGTTACTGCAATTCCCATAATTGCTTTGAGAGTGTTCTTAGTCTATGATGAAAGATTAGAAAAGAGAAGGTAGAGTATAGTGTTGATGGGAAAAAATGTAATTTGGAAAAGGCAGAACCCTATTTTAGACCTTGCAACAATCCTAGTTCCCAAAATTAACAGATGACTAAGAGATTAAGCTCAAAGAGTCTCCAGACTGTTTAAAATTTTTCGTCTTGAAGGCAGAGTTTGAAACACAACTGCTTGTCAACTACTGACATTCACAAAGTTCTTAAAATCAAATGTGTCAATAAATTGTCTATACAGATTGATGATTGTCCATTTATTTCCACCTGCTGTGTCCTCCAGCATAACATCAGCTATGCAAACAGTCTAATACTTTACCTGCTTAACACAATTTTACCGTGAGCTTGTCATTCTGAATATGAGCTTTTCACTCCCACTTTAACCTTACATGCCATATGAAAAGATGAAGAACAAAAGGGGAAAGGAAAACTTTTGAAATCATGTTATGCCACAGTGTACAAGATAAAGGTACAATGAGTTTTATTTTGAATTGCACACGCTTTCGAAACACGTTCTGACAGACCTATAATACAGACTAAGACAGTACCTATAACAGTACCTATTAATAAAATGTTTGCCACTCCTCAGACTGACCCGTAACCACAATGAGCTGGGACATGCCATACAAGGTGTGCATGAGCTGCACAAATGCAGCTCATCTGCACAAATGCAGTGATTTCCATAGCAGAGATTACATTTTTTTTTAACATAAAAGCTCAGAGTCCATTCACTTGGGACCTAGTGAGGACTTGCTGCCTAAAAGCTGAGCTGCCTGTGTTTTGGGGCCATTTATGCACATGCCAGCTTGGCTGCAGTAGATTCTTTAAGTGGGCTGCCACATGTTTAGAACTGTTCCAACAAATTGCTGAATTCCTCTTTTTCTTTCTCACAAAACTTTCAGATTATCCAAAGTACTATGGAAGCCTGCAGGCTCTAAACAAATGATGCTCTCATCTCAAGGTAGTCTGAGGTTTGCGGAATTACATTCAGGCAGAGACAAACCCCTTAAGTCACAGAAAAAACAGACCTTGCAATAACGCACACAACTCAGAGAAGGACAAGAACATTCTAGCTGGATCTGGCAGCCACATTTAGTTAAAATCACGGTACCACTTTCTATGATGTGTAGTTATAATCATTCCAAATATAAAACATACAGATTTTCCATGCATGCTTTCTACTTCACAAAGAAAACATATACTTTCCTAAGTCCAAATAAAAGTGGAGGAGACATTTTTGAGACTGAAGATTGTGGAGGGTAGGGGGGAAAGAAAAAAGTAGAATTACCTTTTTTTTCCATCCACCTATTTATTTGAAAACCCCCAGTGATTACATGCTAGTGCCTGAAATGTGGACTGAAAAAAAAATCCAAGCCTCAGAACCAGACTGTGATGGATTTCTCATTATACCACCAGAGAGGAATCTAACTGGAAGTTACATCCCTATTTTTTCAGGTTGTGGTCGTCAGAAGCAAAGAGGAAAAGAATATTCTTATGGGGCTTTGTTGTGGAGGAAAAAAAGGGAAAATTATTAGCACCAGAAATAAAACACGTTGAATCATTATTCATTTAGCTATTTGCCTAGTATAGAAAATTGTTTCTGTCTTTAACCTGAGGCTAAAGAACAAAAGAACTGAAAAGAAGATATGCTTGCAAAGAGCTCATCAGGTTAAGCCTGCTGCAGCTCTTTTCAGACCTCTCTGTTATTTGGTTAAGAAAGCAGGAAGGAAAAAGGTTCTTATCACTACTTCCTTTTCTTGGGTATCAACAGGTAGGAAAGGATATTCAAATGCAGCATTCCAAGGGAGTCTTAAAAGCTATCTCCATCCCTCCATGAAGAAAAATTGCAATAAAAGGGTAGAACATGATGTTCATGTGCAAAAGTGAAGAGTAGATTGTAGGAGGACTTGTGTCATAGTTGAATTAAACAAGGAGGTATTTAAATTAAATATTGTATTAAGTTGAGCAGAAAATTACACTGACATGACAGAAAAGGAAACAAATACAGAGACAAGAAAGATAGCGTGAGGGCCATTTAACTGAAATATGGGTGAGAAACGGAGTGCTTTCGTCCCAGAGGGTGAAGAGATTTGAATGGGAAATATTGCTGTTGCTTATATACTTGTCGTAACTTTTTCCCTTCTTTTCTTTATTGGCTGTGAACCTTTTCCTTAAGTTCTCAACATGGCTATGTAAATATATTTAAATTTACACAGATGAACTCCAGTTTACATTTCATCTTTGCATATCTATGGCTTTTTTTTAAATTATTTTTTTCTTAAAGACTTTGGCAGATGTACCTGCACTCTCACATTAGAAGTTACAGGATACACATAGCTACCTAAATCATGTTTGATGGCTTCAGTTAATGTGGGCAGGTAGGTTTTACACTCTCAAATGCACTTCATCCATAACAATTAAAGCGCACTGCACAAGTTATGTGACAAAGACAGCCAAAAGCAATATAAAGAGTTAAAGCTTCCATGGTAACCTCAGCTGGGAGGATGCAATTGGCTCAAACGGTCCCTTCTGTCACATCTTGATTCCATGCAACAAATCATGAACTGTCCATCATTTCACACATCTATTTTTAGAGCATCCTCAGCTGCTACCAATGAAATGATAAATGATACACATCCACAGAGGGCTAATACTGGTCATAAAAAAGGCTGTTTCTATCCAAAATGTAAGCTAGAGCTTAGAGTAAAACAACATTACCAAGGAACTGACCTTCAGGAAAGACAGATTGGAGGTTTCAGTTAAACTGCCCTTTGCTTTTCTCAGCAGCAACCTGTTCCTAACTAAAGGCAGACTAAAACTAAGCCAAATATGAACAAATACATTTGTAGCTATTAAAGGAATTGTTCTGGAAGGTCAGTACTTTTGCTGATGCCCAATCAATAAAATCCCAAACTAACAGAAACTGCTCTGTTGCCCCAGCAGTGCTCTGCTCTGTCTGCACTCCAGCAGAAAAAGGCAAAAAAGACAAATTTGGGAAGAGAAATTCCTTCTTGTAAGAAAAAAGGTAGTTTTTCCCCAATGGCCAGACCTATTCCAGTAAAGGAAATCATACAGTGACAGGGAATGACAACCGCAAACCTTACCCGTAAAGCACCCACAAAGCCTAACCATGATGATGCTTTAAAAAAGTAAAACAATATCTCAAAGTCAGGACCCTGCACAGTACCGCTGCCCTCACACAGCTTCATCATCTCTAAACACAGTGAATTAGCTCAAGATTTTACAGATTACTGATACTGATTGGTAAATAATTTTGAATCACAGTTTATTCATGTGTACTTTATATATTTTAAAAATGTGGACGAAAATGTCTTCAGAAAAGAGACTAAGTTCATAGGAAGCCTTCATCAGTCCCCAAACTACTGGAAATTCACCTTTATTTTAAAGGATTTTATTAGATTAAGTCAATTTTGCTTTCAGGAAACCTTTCTATATCTATCTATAACACTTCATATTAAACCTAGGATAACAAACTGTAGCTTTTCAGATGATTTTACTGACAGAAAAAAAAACAGAGTGAAAAACAGAACAATAATATTATTTCAGTTCCTCTATTTTACTTGCTAATCTGCCCATGCATGTCACAGCAGAGAGCTTTTTCATATAACAGGTGAATTCTTTCTTATTTTAGTGCCTTGTATTTACCTCTGAAGCTGAATATATCTTTACAGATAGTAAAGATATATTTTTATACTTTATACTAATACTTTATACTATATACTATACTATAGTATATATACTTTACTATACTTTATACTAATAGCCTAGAGCTATTGGCAAACCAAGTTGCTACTCCATATAACAAAAGTAGTAAAATGAGGCGCTTATAAAAATACTTTTTAAAAAAAAATGGATAAACATGACTCTATTGATGCTATAATTAATAATTTGGAATATTTGCATAAATGTGAGGAAAGATGGATGACTTTAAATAATTGTCACTAATTAAGAGATTGAAAGAAGCAAAAGTCGAATAATATTTTGTAAATCATGATAGGCATATTAGCATACTGTATACCATATTATTGTTGCAATGTCAGAAAGACAAATATTCCTGATTACACCTGAAGCAATACTATAACTATGCAATCAATCAGAGCAAAGGACTTTTGCATATTGCTCATTTCTTATATAAGCAGATTTTTACATAATGTCTGTTGCTGAAATATAAATATAAAAAGGAATAAAATTTCTTGCAATAACATGCAGATCAATGGATCTTTCTGCAGCTGAATTATCAGTCACCATTTCCTGAAAGTAGCTAATTAATGTACAGCTTTCAATCTAAGTCACAGACTTAGAAAATCTTCGAAAAGACACTATTTCAGAAATACTGCCAGAAAAGCTTTTTCTTTTTTAACAAAATGAGATTTCTTTCTTTCTTTCTTTCAGAACTACAAAATGTTTTTCAGATTAATTTTCAGTTAGCCAAAGCCCAAAAAAACCTGTCACAAGGTAGTAATAAAAAATGATTTAACTCCTGTTAACATGTCTCATTGTTAAATGATGTAAGAATGATTATTTTGAGCTATACAATTTGGGACATGCAGAGTGTGAAGTCTTAACGACTGGTAGGGATGTAAGTTCAAGTGATATTTAAATATTCTGCTAAGTTTTACTGGAGTAAGTCTCTGAAGAGCAAGTAAGTTTCTGAAAAATTATTTGAGATTAGCAAGTTATTACTAGAATCTTTTCAGGAGACAAGACCTATGAGGGGATGGATGTTCATAACCTTGAGTTTAGTGAATAGCAATATGCAAGTGACAGGACAGCCCTTTTCGTGAATAAAGTTAGCAACTGCTCTTTAATAATAACCTAGGAACTTTGGAGCATGATTCTTAAAGTGCTTCAAGGATTCATTCATTTTGTCTTACTCCAAGATATAAGCTTTAATATTACTATCTCCTATATCTAATTAAGGAAAGGAAAGGAGAAAGTAGCTAATGGGCCTAGCATTCAAAAATGTCTTTTATCCATGGATTTCTTAGCTTCTCAGCGGCAAGTACAGAATGTCTTTATAAGTACTATGGCATTTTCTCTATAAACTTCATCTCTCGTGATCATGCAAGCAGGACAATGCACCATGCCTGGGAATTTGGCTGTGCAGTGTTAGCTGCTGTGGCCTTTGTTCTGGTTCACATCCAGCAAGAACAAACCAACCTGCATTTATTAACAGCTGTTGTTTCCTACATACACTAGAAGAAGATCACATCATTTTCCTAGGCTTTTTAGACCACAATTACTTCGACCAGACTTCCAGAGTTGTCTTCTGTCAGCAGACATATTCTTCCTTGCTGAAGAGAATATCAAGGCAATTTCTGCAATAATGTTAGCATCTATAGAGAAGGATGTTGAGGTGGCCCCAAAATGCTGCTTCTCTTATAGTTACACTGAAGAGAAAACGACATGTAAGAAAGACTCTTAAAGGTAAGAATTCTTAGAAACCAAGGGAAGAGCATGTACCAGCAATGTGGTAAGAAGACAACAAGCCATCAAGGACACTAGATTATCACAACGTGGAAACTTAAAAGCCAAACAAATATTCTGATACGTCTTCAAGATTTTGTGTCTAAAACAAACTTCATCTAAGCCACATACTTAGGCTGCTAAAAATGAGTAATAAAGTAAATCTATTTGCTCAACTTTGAGTTCATCATTCTCTGTCCTGTGGTTAGAAATATTTTTTACTTTTTAGTGGAAATTTTTAGTTAAAATGCTGGAGCTTCATAATAATCAATGAAAGAAGAAAAAAATAACTAATTTTCCTAAATGATAATGCGTTAATTTAATATTGAGAAACCATAAGAAACTCCTACTTGGAAGGTACAGAAACATTCTCTTGTCTTTGAAAGCTAGACTTTATACAGTTGATAAATCTCTGGAACAGCTGAAATTCTAGAATTTGCACTTAGGGTGATCATAATCCTATGCCAAAGAAATCACCTCCTTCTGAGGTATTTCTGTTCAACCTCTGCACCTGCGCACAAAAGCTCACAGTCACCCTCACTGCACATGCTGGGGGCTCAGCATGCTTCTTGGTACACTTGGTAGACCCAAGCATGTAGAGATGCAAGAACCTGAGGGAAAATCTGATACTTTTGTCACTCTTAGATCAAAGAGTTAACAATATTAAGGAATTAAAAGCCCTGCTTCCTCCCCACTGTCTGCAAGGATGTAGTTGCCACTGTCTCTGACAGAAAAACATGATTAAAGTTACATGTCTTGCTGTTCTCTGTTACCATCTGAAGCAAGGAAAGGACAGAGGCCTTTAGCTCATGATCTGCTTCACATTCACGTGTTTACTGCTGTGGTGGGTAATAAAAGACTGATATTCCACTCTCTTCTATTACTTATTTAACAATTCCTTTAGAAAAAAAAAAAGAGACAAAGTTACTTGCTTCAAATATGGCCTTTTTCAAAAATGTAATTATAAACTTCCTTCACATAGAGCAAAGGGAGTGGAAATTTAGCTCTCCTCAACACTGAAGATAGTTCAAGCAAGAAAGAAGTCTCCAGCTGCCACTCTTGGAGCAGGAAGAAAGTCTTTCAAGAGAAGCTGTGAAAACAGATCTCTTTCTACTTCAAAATTACCTTTTCCTTCAGTCCTTTTATCTATTCTGCATCGTTTCATCCTTGGTACTTCCTTAGTTACTAGCATTCTTTGCTTTCCTTCCTCGTAGGCCACATCAAGTATCTTGGAAACTTTGAGTGTTTTGTATGTGTATTGTTTTAATAAAAAATAATCGTTCTAATAAACATTACTTGAGATGCTTGAGTCCGAGCAAATGTTAAAAGAAGAAGAATGATGGCATTTTGCAAATAAGCTTTTTTTTTCAGTACTGCTCTGAGGCTATAATTTGGACTCTTCTTATCTAGAGAGAGATGAGTTTAATAAAGAGAAAATAAAATTAACATCAATGTATGGAACAAACCACAAAAAGGCTATTGGCAATCAAAATGTTAAAGCAATACTTTCAAGCTCTCTGCCATGTCTTTCAGCTAACTTCATCCATAAAACATCTGTAGTGGTTCTTTTTCTTTCAGAATGTTTCAGAATTTCAGCCAGGGTTTTCTTTTCTCCGAAGTGATGATCTCAGTCAAAAGTTATTTTAAAGTAGGTAATTCAGACCAAAAATATTGTGAGAAACCTTGTAGCTATACAGCAGAGACTCATAAAAAATGAAAATAGGAAAAAAATGACAGTTGGTATCCTTCCTAATTTATATTTAATAACCAAAATAAACTGTTTATGATGTTTGCTATAGTATTACATAGATTTAGCCATTCCTTAGATCATTGACATTCAAGAAACTCTTTTCTCTGGAGTCTAGAAAAAGTATCCAGCTAACACCTGGCATAGCTAGGTCACTGCCGTACTCTTGTAGACCTGATCAATTTATCTTTTTTTTCCTGACTTGTTCAAATTAATTATAGTACAGAAAGTGTACCAGAATTTATTAACTTTGGGTGGATGCATTGATCCTAATTATCTCCTGTTTAATTTTTGGCTGAAAGCTAAAAAGTTTATTAATATTGAGATACAGTAAAAGACAGTGAGATACAGTGAGGTATACACTGAGGTAAGTGAGATACAGTGAGGTATTTTTTGCTTGAGAGTTTAATTTTATGGTTGATATCTATGCAAACTTAAACATCTGAAGTGACAATTCCAAACTCAGGTGAGCTACAAACTTAAGCACAGGAACAATACAAAAATTGATATTCTAAATGATTTCTGAAATCAATATATAGGTAATTAATGCTAGACAGTAAATTAATGCTAGATAGTATGAGTATCACATTAAGAACAGCATGATCTTCCTTTCAGTGCCTAATATTTTCTTTGGGACACGTCTTATTTTACTTGCATATGATTTTTAGCTGAAGATACCAAAATGGTCAGTGTTACGTAGCTTTTTTTCAAATTTTTGACTATCATCAGTTAATCAAGGAGCCTCAGAACATTTGTTTCTATAGATATTTCTAAAGATTAAGGGGTTCAGGAGATATGATGGCATACTACGCATTTGTGAAAATCTGTACAAGCAGCACTCCTGCAAAAAGATGTGATGGAAAAAAATGTTTGAAATATATGATTGTAAAATATGCAAGTACACTAATTCCTGGGCAAAAAGTATAAACACCATGGAGTGAGATGCTTTAGAGAAAGAGAACAGTTTACCAGCTGAAAACCAGTACATATCTTGGATCAAAAAATAATAAAAGGAATTTAAAAAAAATAACTGAGTCAGAATACGTTAATCTTCTCTAAAATCCTGTCATCTCCTAGGAAGAGATGGACATTGCAGACCTCACCTTTGTGAATGGACAGAAAAGTATGGTTTGTTTCTTGTGGCAAAGCAATACACAAAGACAAGTGGAGACAATTAAATAAAAAGGATGAATATCAAGAAGAAAAGTTACTTAAACTGAAGAGACTACATCAGTGATTAACCTGCTCATGAATAAGTTTTGAACCAAAATTAGAAAGTTCCCAATTGCCTGAGTACAGCAATTATCCAATGGGAACTGTTGGCACAAAATGATTTGGTGGCTCTTAAGAAAGATATCAGTATTTTTATGAAAGGAATTACATGCTTTGGTGCCCACAAAGGGAAAGCCTTGATGACCCTGGTGGTTCCTTCAAGTTTGGGATTTCTAAAGACACCCAGTGCTATCCATACTGCTGTTTTTTTTCCCTTCACTAGCTGTGAGTAATAGGACTGCAGTCTACTGCAGAACTGCAGAACTTGCAGGCTTCTTACCTTTGATTGATTGCTGTTAAATTAGATTTTACCTCTTTGGTTCTGTCCAGATTAAATATGTTTATAGCACAGCATGACACAGTGAGACAAAGGAACAAATGGCAATTACTTTGTCTATTTTGGTCTCCTTCATAGTTAACCATGATTTAAACACTGCAACACGGGTGAAGAGATCTCTGTGAGTCTTAAATAAAGCAAATTGAGAGAATAGGATCAGGCAAACTAACCATATTTAAGCTATAATAGTTTGCAAATAACATTTCTCAGAATAGGTTTTCTTCCAAATCCCAGAAATGATTTTTTTTTCAATGAAGAGTCAAAGAAAGAGGTTTAAACATACAAAACCTTCTCAAGATAAAATACACTGATATCAAAAGAGCTACACAAAGGATTAAGTCAGCTTGGCATATACGACCTTCCAGAATTTTTCTTACTTAAAATATATTTGCTTAACATTGAGTTAACATGAGTTTGGTGTTCCTTCATTTGGAACAAAGAATATACAAGATAAAAATTTAAATAATATTCCCCTAGCCATGCTCCTAGAAATGACAGAAATCTTTTTTCTCCTTGTTAGTAACCATATCTCTTGTTGGAAGCTAGCCAGCAGGATATCTAAGTGTCAAGAGCCCTTTGGATAAGAAGCTGTATAGCAGATAGGGTTTTTTTTTGTTTTTTTGTTTCCCCCTCCATACAGCAGATGTTTTCAGAAGATGGTCCAGAGATTTTAATGAATTCACTTGGTAGATACCTGAAATGGTGTATGGAGTTATGAAAAGACATAATGAACCTTGGAAACCTTTGAAAAGCTATTGCCAGAAGCCTCTTGCCCACTGCCTGTGGCATGTGTGCAAGTAAACAAGCCCCCCAAAAAAAGACTTTCAGACTTTGAAAGCATGATAGCACACACATACTATCTTTTTAGTCCTAAGTGCTGTCAGACTGATCAGGTAACCAGAAAACCTTGCTCTTCTCTGAAAATTTAGATATACATCTGGTTGCAAATGATTATCTGAGATGATGATTGGAAACAGAGTACCATATAATTTTCCTTCCCTCTCTTGTTCTACTTCAATCTTCTCTCCTGTGAAAAGATGCAAAGCCTCTTTTTTTTTAGTTTAGAAGTTGATATAAGAAGTTTTAATTAATGTGATTTGTGGCACTGATGGTTGGCTATACGAGACTAACTCTCTAAATTGTTTCTCTCTACAGAATGACATATTACAAAATCTTTAAATAACTTTAAATTACAAAGGTTTCCTGATAATTGTTCCATGTATGTAGGGATCACATTTGCTGGCATACTAAGCTTTTCTGGATCTAAGCTTAGTGCTAGCTAACATGCAACATACACACTAAGATTCCTCTGTCACAATAAAGCTGTAATGATTTCAGAAATTTCATTCTAACTAGTCAGAATTACTTTTATTTTCAGTCCTGAGGACACTGTTCAATTCAAATAGCAAACATAGGACAAGTCAAATTTTGATATGCAGTTGTTGTGAGTTGCTGTTTACACTATATCATAACTATATCTCTATTCTGTAATTTAGAAATTGTTATTCTACCATTAACACCATTGGCTTTCAAAGTTACTGCTCCTACTAAACTAGCAACTGAGTAGCTGGGAACACAGAGGCACACACAGTAAATCATAGTAAAGAGCTCAAGCAAATTAGATACATGGGCAGCTACTGAAAGTGGGAATTATTTTAAAAGTTGAAGCAAGCTGTGCATTATTTGGAGAGCAACTATCCCAACTGCATGCAATTTCTACCCTTGTAAACACCAGGGATGTTTTGATCAAAGAAACAATGGATATATTGATTTAACTGGGAATTTTAGCAATCTTCTTCTTGTCAGTTAGAATTGTAGGCTGCTTACTGAGGAATATGCCAGGAAATTTCACCAGAAAGAAAGGAGAAACTTTTCACCTTTAGACAGAGAAGACAGCAGTGCCACCAACAGCAGTGCTAGCAAGCACCAACCTCAGTGCTTGTTAGGTCCATATATTAAAATATCTCTTAAGCAACACTGAAATCTGCTACCTGTCCTGTTATCTCTACTTCCCGGCTGCCAGTTTTTGAAGTTGGAACCCTCTGCTATACAGGGAGTGGGCATCCTCTGCAGGAGCTTTTAAAAGTTTCTTTTATGACAAAGCACTAAGTCCCAAACATGCTACAACTCCCCCCCCCCAAAAAAAAACCCAGACACATACTGTAGTTTTTTTAGATCCTTAACTATTGCTTTCAATGATAACACTTCCACTAGTTCACATGCAAGGAGAAAACGCACCTTCCAGATTGTTATGCAATGTCAATAAGGAGTGTGGCTGTCCAATTAGGAAACAAGAACCTGCAACACTCATTCAAAATGAGTGAACCTGTCTAGAACTTGGCTTTCTTCCCATTTTGTTCAGGTATATGCAGACAGGTGGGTGAATCAGCATAATAATGCTGAAACAATTTCAGAGTATCAAAAGCAGTTAATTGATAGTTAAATGTGAGCTTATTTTTCATGTGAAACTGCAGTATTACCTTCCCTGTTGAATGCTGGCAGTCATTCTCATTGTGATGTTCTCCTGAGGAATTTTAAACAAAGCCTGCAGTCATTGCTTCATTATTTCAGACTTGCTAGTAATTTTCCACTGTATTAAAAGGCATTTGTTACCAAGAGTGATGGAAAAAAATGTACTCATCTACTGGATGAAGCTTTTACTTATTTTCTGTCACTATAATTACTTTTTATTGACATACCTGGTATCTATGCAATAGACTACTCTTATTTATTTCACTAACAGTTTTCTAGACTCTAATTGTAGCTTTGTAGACAAACAAGACTGGCTAAGTGGGCAAGACTGTGTTTTGAGTAATTTGGAAAAAATGTTTAACCACTAACAAGAAAATATTAGCTACATGCACTGTTAGAGAGAAACCTGGACCAACAAACTGGACCTTTAAACAACACCATTTAAACAGTACTAGTGCTGAAATAACAGCACATGTCATACTCCAGTGATTTTGTATGTAAGCAATACTATAAAAAGTACTTTCTATCCAGATATCCGGGGTATTGCTGTGTTCAACAACAGGTATTAACTGACCAAAGGTCATCTGGATCAGTAAATACTATACAGTGTAATTTATTCTGTTCATCAATCTCATTATATTACTAGATCCAACACTGTGATGAAAAATAGTATCACCTCAAAAGTACCAGCTGCCATGAACTGCAGCCCATAGAATGACACTGCTGCAAGAGCTCCATGTAAGCCAGGAACCCCATGGTGGGAAGCCACACTGGTCCTCACACTGCTGTAATGGGAATAAATACTCTTACCTGGACAAGGGAATAGTGTTTATATTTGTGACGCCTATATAACATGATACCTAACTTGAAGGAGACAACAGGTGATACTGCTGTCTTTCACCAGCTGGATAGAAGAGATTCCATGACCTCTTCTGAGGCTTCATAATTGCAAAGAGCTTTAGTTACACACTGGCACTCGTATCATTTGGGGGTTCTGATGGCTAATTGACATGCTTGCATTCTTCCAGGGGATCCCTGAGAGCTCCATCCATCCCTTGTGCCCTCAAAATGCAAATGCATACAGGCATGCACTTAAAACACGCTCATCCCAGTTTTTTTCTCTGCTTCTTAACTGCTTTAGTACAACAGAAAAAGCTGCATTTGCTGAGGACTCACTGCCTCCCGTAAGGCACTGAACCCCCTTGAAAATGGAGAGTAACACTCTGGATGCAATTTTCTCTAGCTGCAACATTCTCTAGGTGTCCCTGCTTGTGCAAGGCTTGGTTGGAGTAAATGATCTCTAGAGGTCCCTTCCAATCTCTACTATTCTGTGAAAAAGCTGCAACCCACCAGGACACATCTTGAGGTGCTGGATCTATAAACACCTCCTTCAGGTTAGATATCATATTATATAGGCATCACAAATATAAACACTATTCCCTTTTCCAAGTAAGAGTATTTATTCTCATTGTAGCAGCCCAGCTCCAACTCTCCTATCACTTTCTTGTTCTGTTTTGGGTTCCTTCAAGACCTAAACACAGTCTGGCCCAAAGTTAAGAAACCACCTTATCTTCCTCAGTAAGTAAATATGTGGTAGCTGGCACAAATAGAGGAGGTAGATTGCCATTTAATCATATTTATTGAATACTGAAACACTATTCCCTTGACATATTACTTATTTAGAAGTATTACAGCATATTTTCATATGACAAACAATACTATTACAGCAGGAATATGAAAAACTGGATTCAAATTAATGCAATTTTTTTGCTTGATAATTTAACTAAATAAAAATATAATCTTTTTATTCCCTAATCTTAATACAATCTATATGGGCAGATTTATCATTTTCCTCCTAAGTTTCAGGTTATGAACAACTTTGCTTTTTTGTTCAAAGATGATTTTTTAGAAAATGGAGTAAGAAACCAAATCCAAAAGTCAGTCAAAAGGGCTTTTCAGCCAATAAGACCAGAAGCTACTATTTCCCGTCGGGTGCACTGGCATAACAGATGGGTTACATTTCTTGTATTCAAGGTTTTGTTTATGGTATATGTATTTTTTGAGGAGATGTGAGCTCAGAGTTTCAGTTTCCTATACTGTTTCCCTGAGTGCACAAAAAACCTGAATTTGTGAGCAGAGAAGTGAAAGCAGTGACCCAGACTTTTCCAATAACCATTTTTTCAAGAGTATCTGTTTTCTGATCTCTTCTCTTTCACCTCCTTGGCATTAAGCAGGGGCTATTTTTACAGCACAACCATCCTCAAGCTATGGTGTCGGGTTAAAAAACAGTGTGAACCAGAAGAAGAGACGGCAGCTTCAATTTCCCTCACACCTGAGCATCTCAAGCAGTGACCCAGGAAGAAAAGACATTGCAGACCCTTTCCCAATGGCAGCTGATAGGTGCTTTACCTTTAGAGTTCCCCAAATGAAAAGGTAAAGGCAGAAGGATGGACCTCCTCAGGCTGCTGCTACCACTGACTGAGATACAAGGCAGAAAGTGTCACCAAGGCAGAGAGTACAGTGTTGAAAAGAGCCTAGGACTTCCCAGCAAGGGGGAACAAAGGGCTCTCACTAACATTTATGCATAATACTCAAGAAGCCTCTAGTAACTCGGTAAGCCATGCTATTTTTCATTGAGTGTGACTGCAACACAACCACTATTATGGGAGTGTGTTCCGATAATCCTATTAGTAGCAATATAAATGGGCAGCACAGAGGAGACTCTTCCTGTAGAAAAACACATTTTCAAGAATATTCTATCTACTAGCTTCGCAATTATTATTTCTTAGCCACTTTTAATTTGAATATTTCCACTGAAATCGGACACTGGTTTATCTTCAGTAAATGCAGTTTTGTTTCTTGGAGCTTCTCTGCTGCCCTCTTAAGTGCTTGGCTAGAACAGCAGTTGAATGAAAAAAAGTTTAGAGGAAAAAAAGGTGGTTTAAATTATTTCTGTTTGGGCTCTGCAACTGCTGTTGATAACTCAAGTATTTTTTTAGATTATGTAAAGTGAACTCTCAGCCATAGGTTCCTTAGCTCTCCAAAGTACACACTCTAAAGAATTTTCCTGATATAAGCTATACTACAAGGCAAAGCAGAGTTAGAGGAAAAAGAATGAGTGCCTAATACAGACAAAAGCACAAAAAGCACATCTGCAAAGGGTGTGGTTCTGTTATTTTTGTAGCATCTCCTTCACATGTGCCAAAATTATAGGCCAAATTTAATTTTTCCCCTCTGATCTTATTTCTTCAACATTTTTCTTACTATGTTCCCTTGCAGTGAGAAAGAGTCATACATTTCTAATCTTTCACAGAAAAGGCAGAATGACTGATCCACGGATTTGTCACTTTTTAATCCCGTGAATACAATACTTGTAATGACACATAGAGAAAGAGAATTATAAACACTGTCAAAAAGTGTAAAAGCTTTACCTTCGATTTTAAAGTTTTTGCAGACTGATTCCTATCTTTTCTTTTTTCTTGACTAAGTATTATTCCTACATTTCTATAATAGCATGAAGCCTTAAGAGAACATATTATATAGCAAAACCTACAAACTTGCCTACTTTTATGTGCAACTTTCCTTACTTCTTCTGAAACAGGATTTTAGACACACAACTCACTGATCTAAAGATCAATGTGAGAGGAGACAGGAAGGAGGTATATAATAATTCCTAACTCTTACATTATGCTTTCAACCTACGGAACTCCCTGCATCTAGAGAAACAGAAACAGTTCCAAAATAGCAGAGGAGGGTGGTCAAGATCATCAAGCAAATCAGAGCTCTTCCAAAATCAGTGACTTCTCCCTGTCACTGTTACAGACATCAGATATTATCATAATTATTATATTCATGTGACTATAATACACCGGTTAACATAGTATTTTCCTATCTAGCTTCCTTCTATCCAGCAGCTTTGGTGTCAATATTCAGTGGACAGTGGCTTGTTTTGGGGAGAAGACACAGGTTTATGCTCTGATGTTGGTTGACATGACTGTCTGCTATGACACACACAGCCTAACAGGTACCAGAAGCAGTGCCAGAAAGGAGAGCATTTTGGTTAGTGGAATTGGATGCAGAGGATGCCAGGACTCTCAGATAAAGTTTTCAGGTTTATGGACTATCTTATTTTAAAATGGCAGTAACTCTAGAGATTTTTTTAAGGTCTCTTTTTCAACCTATCAGTCAATAATATTTTAAGATGGCTAGGGATTCCCACCACAGAAAAATCATTATCCCTTACAAGTAAATTTTTGCATCTGAAATATTTTTTATTAACAAAGTACATGCTACATACTTTAAAACTAAGATTAGAAAGTTATGTAAGCAGATGCTTAGAGACCAATGGAAGACTCAATCCTGATTGAAATTTTGATGTTTCAGAATAGTAGATATAATGAATAAAACATTCCCTTCAAGATAACTTACATTCAAAATGCGGATATAAAGAAACATGATTAATACCAAGACTGAGACGATTTAATTTTCGAAGTTTATTCTACAGGTCATCCCCAAATTTACCATTGTTATCCTTTTTTTAAAACCAACTTTATGTTTGGTGACATAAATAGTATAAGAATTTAGATCAGCACATTATGAGTCCCTAGGTAATTTGAAGTGTTTTGTTTGAATTACTCTGATCAAGTTAAAAATGTGTATCAGGTAAAATAAAATTTTCCATGACAAAAAGTATCTTTGAAAATGTAGAGCCTTTACATGCTGGAAACTTGGCAAAATTAGTATTTTATACTCAAAGAAAAGAGGAAAGATAGGCCTTATTGACACTATTACGATGGTGTGAACAGACTAGTCAAGATAAGAAATATTTACAATACGTCCTGGAAATGGAAGGTAACGTGTGCCTACTAGAAGCACAAGCTGTGGAGCAAAGCCTATTTCTTAGATGGAATAAAAATGGAAGAATTTCACAGACGAGTTGCTCTAGATACCATTGTTTTCCTTCATTATTTGAATGATTAATAGGAGCATGATTCTCATCCCCTATCATTCAGATAGAAGCCTTCACTGGAATAGCAACAACTTCCCTCCTATACTGACAGAAAACAAAGAAAATCCTTCAGGGAGAAGTGGAATAAACATTTTTAAGACGGAAAGAGAGCATGACAATATGGAGGCCTGCTTGCCATGTCTCTGGGCACCTCCAGTAAAAGTTCTGGAGATCGTAGCTTGAGATTTTCTGAATGAGAGCACTCAGAAACACTAGAAATGCACTTCAAATCTGCATTTAACTCTAACCATAGTGCATTAGTAAAAAATCCTAAAGTTCTTAATTAAAATAGAACAACTACTAAATGACCTGGAGGTAATAAACATAAAGTGATTGTATCTTTAATGTTGTTCAATGGCTAAAATACAGTATTTTAAAATCATATTTGAGAGGATATGAAAATTATATTTGCTGTTCTAGACTTTAGTATCACTCATTTAAACACTTCCATTAAAATCTATAGAGCAGATGTAAAGTCAAAAGCTTTGGTGAATATGGAATATCTGAGAAACTATTAGCCAACATTGTAGCACATGAGATTACTGCTACTAGATTTGAAATATAATGTTCACTCCTTCACTGTGATGAAAAGATTACAAATTAAATCAGATAGTTCTCACACCTTGTGTTTTAATTTCCACAAACCACTTTGAAACACTTTCTCCTCTGAATAATAACTTCCATAAGCATCAAAGTGTTACTAAATCCTTAGACTAAAACACTATGACTCCTCTTTGTATGATTTCTTAGCAAAAAGTTTTTCTTATGTTGTGATCCATCATCAATCAGTGCAATTTTATTCAACTGATGTGTCACTTAAATTATATGTATAAAGTAATGACAGAAAAGGAGAGCAGTAGCGCTTGGGAACATAGCAAGGGAACAAAAAGACAGATTTGGAGCTAGAGACTTCCAATACATCCCTGTAAACAAATGGTTCATTGTCACTCACTTGGGACTGAATAAGAGGGCTACCAACCAGACAAACATGGTATTTTAACAGCTACATACAAAAGCTGAACAGCAGGCCCTGCTCCCCATAGCTCAAGTAGCATCTACAGATCTCCCAGATGCTCTCCCTAGTTCATGTTTTTGATCAACACACTCCTGAGTGCTCAGCACTTCTCAGCATCCTTCAGCGCTTCGAGGTTGACACAACACATGGGCTCCTAAGTCAAACACAGCCATATGATACAGCCCACGTTTGGGATGCGCAATTTCAGTGTAAGTGCCAAGATCACCCACATTTCTTCTCTCAGAGCAGCATGCCAAACATAATTACTTCTATAGTTTGTATTTAGAAAGCTAAGCCCTTAATTTCTGTCAGCAGTGTAGGAAACTAGCCACCTTCTTCAAATACAGACAATTTCAGGGAAAATTTCCTTATATTACTTTCTCAGACTCAAAAGTGATAAGTAAAATTATATAAAGGTAGTTCTGGTCTTCATAGCTCACTCATTCTTGGCTGAAAGGAGCAGACCACAATATCATTTGCAATGATGTTACCTGCATACTGCACTAAAATTTTGACGGGTTCTTTTTAGTCATACCTTAGAATCCTCCAGGTACCAAAATGTTTTATACATTACTGATATCAGCTAGTCAGAAAGGTACTTTATGTTTTAAATTATACTACATGCAGGGTAGAACACTATCTAAGGAATATATTGCCTTCTCAATTTATTTGACTAGAATGCTCTCTCCACTATAATTTAAATACAGCAACAACCACACAAACTTGACCCTGGATAGAGCAATCAAGAACATACACCTAACGCTGCACTGCTTTTGATTCTCTCCCTTCCTGTCCTTCCTCTCTCTTCCCTGCCCTCCTCTGCTCCTCCCTGTCCATTATGCAGGCACACAAACTTATTTAAACACAATACAGCTCAAAAAATTATTCCCCCTCCCCTCACCGTGCTGTTTTTCAGGGGGATGAGTTGTCTGATCTGGCCACCCTGTGGCAGCACAGTCTGCACAGTGTGCGGGCTAGTGCAACGGAGCAGGCTAGGGCTTCTCTGGCTGCCCAAGGACTCCACACAGAAAGGTGGCCAGAGAAGCCCCCGTGCTATCGGCTCTGCTTCTCTGGATCTCAACACTTCTCCTTTTAAGGACCCTGGGTTCCTGAACACATTTTCAGGAAAGAGAAACTCTTTCTGCTGAAAGAATTAACATCAAAAGAGCAATAAGACACTTCACTACCTTTCAATTACACTGTAAAGCCAGTAGCTGGGTAAAACACAAACTAAAATTTAAAATGGTTAAAACTGCAGGCAAGCGTTTTCAGTGGCATAAACACATGGAGTTACTATTTACAGTCCTGTTTGCTGAAGGAGACTCTGTCAAGAAAATATGAAATATTAAAACTATAATAGCAAAAGAAATAGCTGCCAATAATAATTAAAACGAATAGCTACATTATTTTCACTGCAGTTATTCCAGATCTGTACAACTAAGATTGATAACTTACTACTATATTAATATGAAGGAAAATGATGAAAAAAGGCACCTTGCTATTTTGCACCAAAAATGTAAAAGAAAAAAGGAAAGAAAATCTTTAAAGTCTTAACTTTGAAGTCTTTTTAAAGTCCTCTGTAATGTTTAATGCTATCCTCCTTTTTTTTTGTTTGGTTTTTAGTGGAGATTGATCAATGACAATTATTTCACTGACTGCTTGGGTGATTTATGCATTAGTTATTCTTACATATCTGATGTAACACAACTGTTATGTATTCTACATTGGAATCTAGTCCAAGAGTCTATATCACCGAACTCTGCATAAGCTCTCAATTAAAGGTATTCAATAATGCTCAGCTGGAACATAAATGAGTATGTAGAAATCAAGACAAATACAGCGGTAGTGACTTAGCAAAGACTCTTCCTTTAGTCGTGGTTTGCATCTGTCTGAATGTTCCTAGATGATATCATACAGATCCTCTTTTCCATCCATATGGCTACAAACAAGCCCCTCTTTCCCTCAACAATCACATTTTTATGAAGCAGGTGGAAATGTAATCTCTGGGAGGCATCTACCCTCTGGCCAAATGTCTTGGGCCAATGGTAAGCCCTCACATATTGCATGCATACGTCCAATTAAACATGCACGCTGCACACTGAAATACTTCCTTCCCACAGGAAACCAAGTTAAGCAAAAACACTTAAAACACTTGGCCAGAGTTGGTGCACATCATCACACACAGCATAACAAAAAAATTTTAGGAGGTGACATTTGCAACTTGCAAAGTTATTTATCCTCCCTATTCCCTCCCCCCCTTTTAAAAAAAAAAATTAAAGTGTAATGTTTGATAATGTTTTCTTTTGTGGGTGTACTAAGGACTTTCAAGACCTCTGTCTTCATTTACACATAGCTCTTATGAACTTTGTTGAATTACTGTGACTTATAAACCTACTATTTCTCTTTAATCTGATAGCGAACACATTGATGTTCCATATGGCTTGAAAGCTCATAGGAACTCTTGCTCCTACAATTAGCATATTTCAATACTTATAAATATGAGTAAAGCTTTTATAGCTGCCAATTTCCATACACCATTAATCTAATACTTCAGCAATGTTTCTCACTAGAGAATACCACCTGGTTCCAGGATCTCGTGTGTGAGATCTCTTACGGTCCCCCCATGGACCACCTGCCAATGAATCATTACCGAAACTTGTTACCAATAGCCCAAAGTGTACTGAGGGCTACAGCTGACTGCTAGCAAACAGTTTCACTCACTGGACAGCTCAAGCTCGTTATTTCTCCAAACATCACACTTGTGTCAGGCTGAGCTGCTGTGCTACTCCGTCTTTCATTCTCATTTGTCATTTCATTTTAATCCCATGTGACTCACTAGTGTCAGTAGCTGGCAAGCTACTGTCAGAAAGTCTACATGGGGCTATTTTAACAGCTGTCAATGGACAAAATGCATTTCTTACTGTTTTGCACTTACCCTTTTTCTGAAGATTTGCTATTAGCTCAGTGTTAAGGCTAAGCACATACTATCAGTGCACAAAAAAGTGAATCCTTCTTTCCAACTGCTTAGTGTTTATTATCATGTAGTAGGTTGTCAGCTCTCTATTTCCATGCTGCCAGGCCCCAGAAAGGATTAGGGCTACAACACATTAAATTGAAAGATCACAACTCATCTCGATCTCACCCAAAGGTTTAGGCCGCAAGCTGCATGCTTCCTAACCTTTTCAAGATTCCTGTCAATACCAGGAAAATATTTTCTATGAACGTCTGAAGACTTCCAGAATACAGCTTTCTGATCCTCGAGTTAACTTCTTCTGCCCTTCCCACCTATGTGCTCTGCAGGCATCCCTCCAGTACTGAATCAAAAGATAAATCTTGGATATTGTTTTTCTATGAGAATGGTTTTGCATAAGCCTCTCCATGCCCACCAGTGCTTTTCCTCTAATTTTTTACTTTGCACTCAAGTGAAATATGTAGGCTATTTAATGTTTATTCTGCATCATATGCCAACTCTCCTCTCTTTGTTTCCTCACTTTCCAGTCCCTGTGCTCTAAATGCATCCAGATTCCATTTGATTCCTTTTCCTTTTTACTGATTCACATATAAAAATATTATTTATAAAAAGCTCAAACATCCTGATACTCAACAGAAATGCATGTTAACTGCAAACGAAGGTAACACACAAAAAGATATTTTTTCCTTCTACTAGAATCCCTACTCTGACCAGGAATAGCCATGTCCTCTCTTTTGTGCGGATTCTCCCCGAAAATTTCCTCTGTTGGGACCGTAGTGATCTGTTAGCTTCGGCCAGCTGTCTGCTCTGCCTTAATCTCATTCCTTTTTGTCAAGACAAACATACTTGAGAAAAAGAGAACATCTCATTTGCTCTTGGACACCTCAGATTTACGAGGCTAATGTTCTTATTAAAGGCTTTGTATCCATTCGTCAGTGTTCTGTTAGACATTGGGTTCATAGTTTATCAGTTCAAAGAAGATTCCAGGAGATCCTTTAAATCTGTGAGCATTGTTGCTCCCTAGTTTTAGTGAATACAGAGTCCTCAAGAGACATCAGTTTGCCTGTAATCTTAATGAGTCTTAAAACTACTTTATTAACTCTTTTCCATATTTCTACCTAATACATTAACTTAAAACCAGTTACAAGACTTCAAAATCCAAAATAAAGAGGTTTTGCTATACCTACTTTTGTGTTAGATCAAAACCAACCATTTACTGAAAAGCTTGAACTAAAGTATTAATGGTATATATTATCTTTCAGATTTTGCCTGTCTCCACAGAGATTGATGTAGGGCAACTTACTACATCCTTGCTTAATGATGCCAACTTTATCTTTTTTATAAAAATCCTACAGTGCTGGACACTGATGGAAACAGCATAAATGATGATAAAATGTGAGAGATAAATGGGGGCTGAAATGGCCCAAGCATATCCTGAGTAATCTGAGATGCTCACTGCAAATGGAGATTAGTAGAAAGCACTGCACAACTATGAATGTAATAACTTTTAAAACCTGTTGATAGATAAAAAGCTAATGGCAGTTATAATCTAACTACATATCACACATTTTGAATAACAGTGAAGAAATGAAACATCATTTGAGAATGCAATGACATTAAAAAGAGAAGCATTCAGGTTTGTGCGTTCATTGTATGTAGACAGAGATCTTACAAGACATAAATGAAAGTATTCTCTTGCTTGAAATTTTACCTCATTGTACCATTTAAAAATGTCATCATTTTATTCAGAGATGTCTCTACTGGACACTTTCAGGATAAAAATGAACAACTATTTGTTATTCTTCCTGTTACTGTTAATATAGTTAAGAATTGTGTAGCATGTTCCAATCTGAGGTGTATCAGGCATTAGTAATAACAACACGATAAATTCTTTCTCAGTACAGAAAGACTTGGCAAATTTACTACTGCCAATTAAAAAACTCAGAAAATAATTGTCTTCTCTTTTTGGTCAGATATTGAGTTTAAAATGCCAGGTGAACAGTGACTGGCTGAATTCTAGTCAGTAACAGATATAACCAAACTTCATTAAAGTAAATAGCAAAACTTTTACCAACTTCCACGAGCTGCAGAGTGCAGTTATAAAACACTGTCTAAAATACTACACGTAAGCAGTCACATTCATGTTTGTAGGTTCATTTTGGTATATGAATTTGACCCAGTTGTCTGTTTTACAGAAATCATAACAGTGACATATGAATGTCCCTGCTAAAGGGCAAATCTGGAGCAAGTGTTTTCAAATGGAACATCTCACATGACTGAAAGGTTTAACTGAAGGTAAGAGGACTAAGAATTGATACATATTCAGGAGAAAAAGTGAAAAACTGGCACAAATCTTGTCTGGAACCAAGCAGAAAGCTTTGATTGTAAAGCGCTGAACATTCCACAAGATCCTTCAAGTCAGAGGTGTTCATGAAGAACTTTGAACAATTCTGAAGTACTCTAGGTTACTTCAAACATTGCAAATGTTGAGTAGAAGCAGGATTACCCTTTAATCTTTGGGGATTTTTCTTTTCCTTATGAATATCAATTGCTGTTCACAGTCCTAGGTAGAAATGTATTTATGACAGAAAGTGTGACGCATAACATGGTATAATCTTGCTCTTGACAATACTGTTTTTTTTTTTTCTTTTCTTAAATGATGACAGGTTGAGTTTACACCAGCAAGTGTAATGCTGGTTCCTACATGCTCAGTACCCTCACTTTTTATCACAATTGGTAAATTGGTACTGTTTGCCTCCCACAGGTAGCATTAAGGTGACCAAGAAAACAGTGCTAGCCTGAATCCAGATTGCCCCTCTGGCTAACCTGACACAATCTACTCACAAACAACTGTCTGATCAAGATCAAACAGGTATTACCTGCATGCAAGAGAGCTGATGCTGTTATCCCACAGCCATGGCTGTCACCGCGCTTGGATGACATTAAAGACTTAAAAGTATAACACCCAAAAAAGCTTACACACAAAGGGTAATGTTTAATATAAAGTTTGTACTATATAGCTAAAAAAACTCTCCTTTCTTACCCTTAGCCCTTTTCTTTTTTGCTTTCAGCTATGTGCTTATAAGATGTGAAATTTACAGAGAATTAAATGTCAGTTATTTTAGGATTCTTTCCTTCAGTGCACACCACTACTTAATGAACATGGTTTCCTGTACTTCAAGTATTCAAGACAAGTCTGCCTGTGCATAATTAAAGAAGAAACTTAACTTGGTTCCCTAGTCATTTTGGTCAGATTTTGTGCCACTGTGATGGCTCTTTCCTAACAATACATCAGTGATTATTCCTGAAATGTTGACTTAAACTGCAGCAGTATTGTTTACACAAGAAAAGAGAACATCCTGATGTTTTTATCTTTTATTTTAGCTATATATAGGAGTGCATGATACTGTAATTTATCATACATCACATTCCTTTGGTCCCTCAGATGCTTCAGTAGCTTCTGATCCATTTAAATAGGCACAATAGCAAAGATGTTAAATTTGAAAACAGCTTCTGGAAGAAGAAATACTGAGCTAAAGTACTAAAAATTACCACTACAGGTATATGATCATTTCTTCAACAGACAGGATGTTATCAGAGGTGACCTTAATGCATCAGTGAAGGGCTGTGTTGCATACAGATTGAAAAATAAGACTATATAGATCTACTCTTTAAAAAATAAATATCTTTGGAAAAGCCATGACTTCAGGTTTCTGAGCTGGTGATATGGAACATAAATTGAAACAAACTCTTCTCTTACAATAAGTAATCTGATTTCCTGATTCTGGGGTAACTGATGAGCTACAACAAAGCACACAGATAACAAACATGCTATGCACTCTCCTGCTGTCTTATGTTGCTCTTCTCAAACCATCCAACCATCCAACGTATGAATCTATGCATATATACTTGCATGTATATTATAAGGCACACTTGCAAACATTTCATTATTTGTTTGCTGGTAAAAATATCTCCAAATAAGTTCATTTTAAGGATTTCCTTTCCTCTTCCTGTGGTGTTGGAGTGACGAATAATCCAAGCTAAACTGCTGGGTTATACAGCAACAAAAGGTGACAAGTATGTCTGTCCAATGCCTGCAATAGGAAAACTAGCAGCTCTAAATAATTCTCAATATATACCTGCTGTATTAGGGATTCTTTGCATGGAAATATGTGTAGGAAATGTGTGGAAAATGAAGCACAGTTGTGACAAAGAAAATGGAGAAGGCATTCACACCTGTTAACGTCTTCTCACAAGCATGTATCTGTATGTAGTATAAGCAATACTGTGTTTGGCTCTCCCTGTTTTCTGCCTGGATATGTATACTCAGCAATAGGAGACACTACACAGTGTTAGGGCTTATCATACAGCAGAGAACTCAGAGCATCTGCAGTATGTGACCTTCTGGCTGGTCCTGCACTGTTACAGTAGTTAGAGCACATCTCCTCCAAGATGAGATCAACTGTGTTTAAGATATAAATAGTACTATTTATATTGCAGTAGCCTCGGAACAGTATGATATATAGTAAAATTAAGCAAATAGGGCTACGGAGTGATATAGTGCTACATAGATATATGAAGAATAAATTCCTTCTTGTGAAAAACAAGTCCAACAATTGTGAGATTCTTTTTCTCATGAACTCAGAGGGACCGAGTGCATCCAGTGCTCAGAAAAATTCATCAAGCCTCACCACTGCTAGGAAGCAAATCTATTGCAAATATTAAAACTTGATCAATAATTAATGGAGACATCACCATAGTAGAAACACATACTTTTGTCTCCAATTAGCTGAACGTACTGTATCTGTTACTGCTGTGGAAGACTTATGTTATTTCCTCAAATGTGAAGGTGCAAACAACAATAGAACAGTTCAGAGAAAAAGAATTGAATATAATGCACTTAATGCAGTTATTCTGCAGAAAAATTTTCTTCCTCAAATCATAGAACAAAAGGGTCTTAGTGCATCCCACAACAATAGAACAGCTGTTTTTAAAACAAATTAAGTTGCAGTCAACAACTTTGATGTTGCATCTTGCTCTGAGTAATTTTAAAGCATGTATTTAGCATTTTAATGTATGTACAATAGTCTTGCTCCACAAAACTTCAATTCACAGTTTTATTTTGCATAACTCTCCCTTCTGCCAAAGAAACTTCAGTGCAAGTCTGGCCATACATTGCAACTGTATGAAATACAAACAGAAGCATGGAGAAACAGCTGTTTTCCCAAAACAGCAAACTCTTTAGGGATATCTAAGCAGAAGAAAGCAATAAAGGTATCAGCAAACGCTGACACACTGTGATCATTACTGCAAAGCAAACAAACATCTGCACACGAGAAGTAAAAACAGCACTATAACTAGCAAGACAAAAACTAAGCACAACTATGACAAAGAGTGGGAGAGTAATGTCTTCTTTATCTTGAATCACTCGCTAGCGTATCACCTACAAATTTCATGCCATGCTTTTGTTGCTTGACAGCTTCTGCTTTGTCTGTCAGAAATAGTTCAATCCCTACTCAAAGGGGAAGTTTCAAATGTACCAATTGTGCAAGACCAAAGAAGCCCATCTCTGATACATAGTACAGTAGTAAGCTTATTACCAAGCAACCATTCTTGGGCAAACTCACTGCATGTAGAATTCACCTTACTTGTCCAAATAAGCACCTCTATTCATCCCAAGACAGGGCAAAAAATATGATAACAAACAGAAAAGCCAGATATATTACCCCAACTTTTTTCAAAAGCTGAATAACTTTGCAAAAAGTGTACAGAATAACTGTGCAAAAAGTATAAAGTGAGATTCACGTTCAAGTTGAAAAGACTGAATCAACCAATAGACTAAAAATGGATAAAACATTTTTCTCTTCAAGATATTCTTGCTTTCCAGTTCTGGGTTGGTTAAGGGGAAAGAAATGTCACACTAATATATTTGTCTTTATTCTCCTGTATCTTTTCCAAGCAAAATAAAGTCAAGGAATAAAAGAGGCGGCAAATATCCAAAAAGATTATCTGGATGTATGCTGCAGTAGTGTCAAATCCCTATTTTAGAGAAAAGAGAGGCTTTTATTCATTACTTCCAATTACCATTAGTCACTTAATATACCCCAAAATATATATTTTGAGATATTCTTAGTCATTTCTCCAGTTTTGTTTTGTTTTGTTTTAAAAAGAAATTAAAGGAGGAATTAACTACCTGGGTGGAGGGGGAAGATTCCAGTCATCTGTATTCTTTTCTATTTTACATACAGTTTTACATAGTTAATGCACTCGGGTTATACCTTGAGCTCACACTGGATCCTCTAGAATTCTATTTTCTGGCATTTCTTTCTCCCATTTCTAAATATTTCAAAAATGAAGACCTTCCACTGGAAATATTTTAGGAAGTAGCTATCTATGGGTATTGCTGACAGCTATCACACAAATTCCACATCCCGCAAATGTGATTCAGACTGAAGGATGACAATTTCAATTATTCTAATAGTATATCAAATAATATTTTATAAGCATTTTAGCTCTAATCCATCTCTGAGAAAATACACAGCATTTTCATCTTGAGTTGACTTCAGCATCTTGCATGATGCAACATTATTTGCATCTTTTTCCATAGAAAACTTTGTCAGCTTTATATTTTAATTTGTATGAACCATAAATAGGACAAAGATGTCACCTCAAGAACTCTAAAAATTAGGAGTAAATGCACTATTTTTCAGCCAGCAACTGGTTGCTCTTCTTGTCTGCTTCGCCTATTTAAATTGGAAACTTTTCTGCTGGCATTTCCGTGCTGGCAAAATATCTATGAAAACTCAGCCATGCTTGTACATAGTTTCTATACAAAGTTCCTTAGAAGATGTTTATTGCCTTTGTAAGTATCAATTATAATTTCATCTTATTTGTAACTATAAATTAATTTTATTAATAACTCAACCAGGGTCAGGTTTCAGGGTCAGGTGAGCACTAACACATGAAAAATAACATGACAGTTTCTATGTTTATCTTCCCTTCCCTGAAGCCGTAATGGTAATTGAGAAAATGAGGAGAAAAAAATATCTGTAATAATATGCAAATCCCTTTCAAGAAATTCATTTCAAGCTTGTGTAAGTGGGAAAGGTAAATAATGCTTATCTTTTGCAGAAATCTTTCTTTGTGTTTTGGCAGATAAAATTTCAGTTATTTAGAGTTCCTTGAAAAAAATCAAATCACTTCTCTAATGACAACAGAATAGTATGTCTTTATTTTCACTTAATGTAGATGACAAAGATGGCGTATAAATTTATCAGCGATATCTAACAACTAGTTTATACAAATAGTGTTAAAATTGGAGCTTATCTGTCAGCTTCCCTGCTGATATTGCCTCTGCCACTGCATTTGCACATGGCAGCAGCAGGGACCACAGCGATACTGCGCAATGTGGTGCCTGAGCTCCTGCTGCGCAGAAACTGCACTAACGTCAAGCTCCTGAATGGACAGTTAAAACTGGCATGGCACCACTGGCAAGAACCTGCACTTAATGATTCATTTCAAAGCTAATGGATTTTTTTAAATTATTATTTCTTTCCTGGCAATTTGTTTAATGTTCTGACACAACTTGCTTTGAGGGAAATGGAACAAGGAACTGAACAGCGTATTGACTGCATTGATACAGATGGTGCTTGATATACCTACTTCTAATGCAGATATTCCCACTCAGGTTCTTCGTACTCTTGCTGTCTATGTTAAATTCTCCCCAGTCATCCTAGACCATGCTTGGACTCCCCTTCCAAAGAGGATTAGCGCACAACTCAGACCACAAAATAGCATCACAGGAATGAATGTGGCATGCATAACCAAAAAGGCTCTTTTTCTCATACTAGAAATAAATCATATTTTTCCAGCCAAACTGGAATGACCACAAGGTGAATGGAAAGCAATCTGGGCTGGCAAATTCAACAGTAGTCAGGAGACCCAAAATGCAACAAGCAGGCAGTTACTCCTGATTCCTCTGAAGGACTGATACTGGGACTGAAGGTCTGTTGATTAACACCTTCAATAATGACCGACCTGGCACCTGCTAAGTTTGCTTGTCTTGGATGCACACAGAGAAAGGACAAGGTGTAGGAGATGCAAGCTGTGGCACACAAAATTCTAAGTAGACAAGAAATTCCTTGGACACACATAGGAAAAAGAAAATCACCATGAGAGAGGTTAAGCACTGGAGCACAGTGCCCAGAGAGGCTGTGTAAATCCTTGTAGGTTTTTGCAGTTTGATGCAAGGACTTCAGCAACTTGATCTAGTTTCTAAGTTCAGTCATGATTTCAACTGGAGATAAGATCAAATGACCAGCAGTCAACCACCAGTCATCATTTTGGAAGATTCTAAAAGACTTCTGAAGTGCAACAAAACTTTCTTTTTTCTTATTAAAGTTTTCAAAAACAGACCAATTAACACCAGATTTTAGAATCTGGGACTTTATTTCATTTTTTTAAATCTTGAAGACTTCAGGATTCTGTGTTTTTCTTCTGTGTTTAAGACCTCTTGAGATAGCAGAGGATTGGCTTTGAAAAGGTGATGAATTAGTAAAATTTCATCTGTAGCTGCTTAGTTCAAGCTGTTCCTGTGACTCAGCCTATGTCTGGTAGGGTCAATCTTTCATTGAAGACTGAAAGCTACTGCATTAATTTCTGCTTTTGTGTTAGGTACTGAAGAGCATCACATAACCCTAAGTCCAGCCCTCTTGTCTTCTTTAGCTTAACCCGGAAGTTCAGTTAAATAACAGCCATAAAATAAGCTAGTAGGAGAGAAAATAAATAGGATACCTAGAAAATAAATGTCATCATGTTATATGATGGATGTGACAAGTATAAAATGTGACATGTTTTTTGATGATACTTTGGCAGTTAGCAGTTGCTCATAGCACAAATCTCTGTGCTCAAAACAGTCCTTTCCCACCCTTTATATCATCAGCACTCAGGTGCAGAAAGATGAAAATGCTACCTTCAAAGAGGAACAGAAAACATCTAAAGTCAGCCCAGTAAGATTTTTTCCTGATTTCCCAGCTACCAGAGTGAGGGTGCTCAATGGAAGATTCTGCACTCAGAGGACTTAGGTACACGTCACCCAGGAGCAGAGCAGGCACCATCCCAGGCTGTGCCCCATCACAAATAGGGTGGTCTTCCACCCCACACTATGCTGTCCATATCCCTCAGTGCAGGGAAAACCTGGCTGGTTAAATGAGCCAGAGCAGCCTAGAGGCATCTCCTGTTTGGTAATCACGTTACATGAACATCCTTCTGCTTGAGCGCAGAAATGATGGAGTTGCTAACAAAATCCTACCGAATCTCCAAAGACCAAAATATTTCTCTCTCCTTGGACAATCTACAGCATGCACTGCACCAGACTACAGGTTCATCCCATGCTGCACAAGTCAGTGTTCCCAGCACCTGGAGAGATGTAGTCTCATCTACACTATGCTTTTTCCTTCTAACATTAGTGTCAATATATGGTGCTTTACTCAATACCTGAGGGAATCAGAGTGTCTTTTTCTCTGGGATCCACAGCAAATACAGGCCCTAGGGCATTACTCCAGGCTGGCGCTCTGGGCACTGAACTAGTTTTTTCAAAAATTAAAATGTAAATGTAACACAAATCATGAAACAGTAAGAAATAAAACAAGAAACAGTAAGAAAAAAAAAGAAAAGAAAGAAAATACAGTAAATTTGTCTTGTCTGACATGCCCTATGATACTCACATATTAAAAGACAGTACTTTGGCCACCTGAAATCAGAAATCAATCTCCTAGAATGTAAAAACTGGACATATGAATACAGAAAAGTCAAAAAATTTTTCATTTGTACTCAGCTTTTTTTTTTCCCCCCTCCTTCTGGCTTGCTTTAAGTATCTGTAATGATACTGCCTTTGGCTGTCTCTTCTATACAGTTGCTTTTCTAGACCTGCAGAGGAATGCTTTAATTGATTTCTATGGGAAACAGTTCTCTCAAGATCACATTCTAAGATTCCTTGCCAATGTTTTCCTTCCTTAAGGTATACAGTTAGGGTCAAAGCTGCAACTCGAACTAGATTGTTATCTTTCCCTACTTTGTGTTTTTAGTTTAATACAGTTGTTTGGCTCTTTTTACAGAGTAGGTTTGAAAAGACAAAAAACATACTTGTGCTTTTTTAACTGTTTTAAATGGAATAAATACTTTTTCCACTATGTGGCAGCAAAACCTTTTAAAAGGAAGCCTATAAAGTCTCAAGAACTTTTTGCTAGGTCAATTGAAAATCATCAACAGCTAAAATCAGTCTATAGTCCTAAATGAATTGGATTCTTTTTGGAAAACTAATTGCTCTAAAATTTTAAATCTAAATTTCAAAATAAATTTTAAAGTTTTTCTTTATTTTTTCCATAATAAAACTTTGAAACAACAAAACAGTAAGGATTATGTATCAGATACAAAAATGACACAGAGAAAACATAGCAAAATTGTGTCTTTTTTTCCTTTACCAAGTATTCTTCTCTTTTTACAGATGAGCAAGATAATGTACAAATATAAAAATCTAACTCCTGAAGAACCATAAATGTTACAGCCTTACTCGGTAATCCTCTAGATTCATAATCACCACTTGAAACAGCAAAAATCATAATGACATTTCCATGGTCAAAGGCTAAAAATCTTGATTGAAGCAGTTTTAGCTCACAGTCTTATTCCAGCTTTTCAGCTCAGTTTAAAAGGATTGCTTTTCAGCTCAGTTTAAAAGGATTACTTTTCCTAACTTCCACTTTCCATCTTCTTCCAGATTTACTAGACAAAACTTATCTTCACTTTTTTTTTCTCTCCTGTCAGGTTGAGACTATATTTTTGAAAACAGCACCTAGACTTTGTTCACCAGTTAACTTTTTATCTTTTCACAGCAATTCTTAGTCTTTACTGGTTTATCTTAAAGCATGAAATTCTTTCCTAGTAGTGACTCACTTCCTTAAGTTTTAGGAGAAAAGTGTTGCTATCCCTGAAAAGACAGGAATTAAGATTTCAGGGAGATTTAATAATTAATTTCTGTATGTTTTAAAGCAATGCATCAAGTATAGTATATAATGTAATATATATATTAGTATGACAATGAAATTGATTAAGGAACCACGGCTGTATCAGTTGAACAGTTATGGAATGAGGTTGATTCTTTTTCTACAATAGACAAATGTATGATGACAGTTAGTATATAATGGAAAAATGGCTAAAAACATAGCAATGTCTGCATTACAGTGAGGTAGCTAAGAACAGAATTTTAGATGAGGATCATCCTATGCAATATTTATGGTATCTATACTGTGTATTTTTTTTTTTTATAATGAATGATGAAGCACATCAGAACCAAAACCACAATATTGAAACCACTAATCTCTCTTACATATTTGAATGCGTGAATATAGTTGCATGTGTATCAGTTGATCCTACTGGTAGGAAATTAAGTCTCATTATGCTAAATTGGGATGTATAGAAATTCAAGAAAAGTAGAATGAACATGATGTGTAACATTAGAGCATGTGAGACTTGCTGACTTTTGATTTAAATATATAGTAAATAAATTACTACTGTTAAAGAGGCTAAAGTGTGTTTCAATCAGAAGCTACTAAATTTTAATGTTTAAGGTTGCAAGGGGAAATAGTATTTGTCTGCACTCAAAGCACGTTTGCAAAATGATAATTTTTTTGTAATTAAAAATATGTATTTTCCTTCAACTTTTAATCTCAGCATTGTGTGTCAACTCTAAATGACTCACAATATAAGTTTCTTACAAACTATTCTATAGCTTCTAAACCACTGCAATTTTGTGGTAAATCAATACCGACTTGGTTTTGTCACCCTCCTTTATCTTCGATAATGGAACAAGATCATCTTACAAGGATAAATCTGACTATCAGTGCTTTCTTCTAAGTCCATATACTATAAAATCACTACTACAAGGTCATTCCTAGCCAGCACTCTGCTATCATATATTATAAAATACTTCAAATTAGTTTCAGAAACATTTAATGAAAGCAATTAAAGGAACTAAGCGTATGTGTTGTCCACAGTTATTACATGTCACTGTATCTACTGACCAGTGAGGAAGGTTAAGACCTATGTGGAAAGGCTAAGATCCCTTTGATGTAATTTGAAATAGACATTTTTATCTTTTTAGCTAAACTCTATATAAGTTTACTAAAGGTTAAGTGGTTACTCTCTATAAAATCTCCTAATTTAACATGATGATGTATGTGCAATGTTTTACAAGGATACAAGTGGTAGTTTCTACTTACTCAAGGTAGTTTGTAATAATCTATAGACAGAATCACACACTTACACATTTGTTGTCAAAAATATATGCATGTACACACATTTGATAGCTGTAGACCTTTAACAAAACAGAACATGGATTACTGGATTATTTCATAAATCCATAAAATACTGCCTTACAAATATCTTGCATTAACTTAATGGTACTAATTTCTAGGTTAGATACTTAATGCTATGTAATTTATAAGTTTTATAACTAAGGTTCTTGCCATTTGTATGTATATGCATAAACAAATATAATGAGATTTTTCACAATTCTAAGGTACAATTTCATGTAGGTAAAAATGATATTGTGGTAATTTATGAATTCCTGGAAGTCCTAAAGTCCTAAACACATGCAAAAGAAAATTACCAGCAGCAACTTGAGGAAGACAAAATCCCTCAGATCTGTTTCAGTAGGATTAACTAGCTCAGCTTCATGGTAGATGAATCACTTCAGGACAAGGTTTAGCAGGCATGATGCTGATGGGTTTATGATCGGGCTTCATGATCTTGATTCATAATGATTTTATGATAATCTTTAGTCAAGGTAACCTACTTTGCTTAAGTTTGGTATACAAGCCAGTGAATCTGCTAATCAAGGACAGCCATATGCTCTGTTCAGTCCTTCATCACAACACACTTCCTGGAGACTTAATGCAGTCCCCTGCTTCAAAATTACTAATACTTTTAAAAAATAAACACACAAATAAGAGAACTAGCATTGATTACAGCTGGCAGACAGCACAGAACACAGATTCAGGAGTACTGGGAGAGGTCCAGATGTCCACTCCTCTGATGACTGACCTACTTTCAGTATCTGGAAGTTTACTCAAATAAATAAATAAATAAATGAGCTCAGTTTGAAACTTATTCAAGTCAAAAAGTGGATTACAATTTTTTAACTTGCATGAGGAAGAACTTAAGACAATGTCAGAGAAAAGCAATTAGCAAACTTCCAGAATTCTGAGAAAACACTGTAATTCCTGTAGAGAGGAATAAAAATTCCAGGGAACAGACATGATGGTTTAATGAGGTATGAAATTCTCCTGTATAGCTTGTATGCATGTTTGCACACAAACTGAAAATTCAATTTTCTTTTATTGGTTGGTACTGCCTCCACAAATACACGTTCAATAAAGCTATAGACCTGTGGTTTATAGCGTTATTATAATTCTCCAACCACTTTCACAACATAGAAAATAAACTAGAGAATGATACAAAGGTAAAAAGCAAGTCAAAATGTTTTCTACAGTGCCAGAGATATTTTTCAAAAGAAATTTAGTCCTATTTAGTTCATTAGGTAATACTGCTCTATTATTTTATGTATTTATATTATTCTGATATGTACAACTACTCTATAGAGAGTTCATCATTACAGTAATAATTTTATGCTTCATCAACTAAGAAGATATTGTGGAACCATAATTTTGAGTATGTTAGGTTATGCTACCATCTTCTATTTTGCTAAAAGCTATCTGCCTCTCTCAATGCATTGTTAGACCATCTTTACTTTTCAGTCCTGCAATGTCCTGTCTTATCTTTAAGACATTTTCTAAATTTTGCATTTTGCACTCATATTCCCTATGGAGACATAGTCAGTGATCAGACTGGAAAAAACCTAAAAGCATAATTTACTCTTTCTGCCTTTCTATTGAAATATCTTTCAGCCAAAGTAAAATAAAATGAATTCACCATCAATACAATAAGAACTATAAGAAACCTTATAACCTTAAACTTGATAAAGAAACTGAAAGTGCTTGAGTCAAATATTTTGCTGTACATAACCACAAATAAGGGAGAAATAAGCAGTGCAACTTTTAAAGAAGATACAAGATTTCCTTTCTATTTTTCCATAAATGAGATGAGAAAGCTACGACTAGATTTTGCAAAGCATTACTTGAGGCACATCTCTGAACTCTTTAGTTTGTTTTATTAAAGTTTTTCTGCTTCAGTCAGTCTTGACTTAGTGTATTTTGTATTACATTATTTCAAGTGGACTGCACCAAAGAAGAAAACCTTAACAACTAAACAGTAATGTGGAAGGAAAAGGATTTCTGAAGCCTAAATTGCATCTCTGAGTCATAGTTAAAGAATTGTTCTGAAAAAGTACCTTTTAAATTAAAGACAGATTTATGGTCCTGAGGAAAATTAAGGAAAGAAGTCAAGACTGAGGTGGCAGAGGCATTGGTAAGATAAGTATTTAGGTCCAGCTGACTACTTTGAGTGCTTTGGAAAATGAATAGTCAAGGTAAGTATTTCTTGACAAGTAAATAGACCACCTTATATTTTTACTACATTTATTCATTGAAATATTCATTTAAAAATTTCTAGTTAATAATTATCCAGAAAGAAGTCATTTAAAATTAGAAAGTCTCTTTAGAAATATTGAACCAGAAACACACTCTGCAAAATTAATGGCATTAATTCTCTATAAAACATTCACCTTCACCTATACCTGTAGTCAGAGATCTATTGTCTAGATTGAAGTCAAAAAAAGAAAAGAACAGATAAAATCTTAGAATGCATCAGACTTTCATACTAGCATATCCCTCCTACAGAGTTTAAAACTTAGCTCTTTCTCATGGATGAATAAGCTGCTTAACATTTATCAAGAGGATAATAATACACAAATGGGAAATTACTTTGTTTACTAATTTTATGGTATCCTGACTCTTAGTAACATTTAATGAGTCCTGAATTTCGCTCGTCGCTTTTCTAACTGCAAATGCATCAAACAATTCAAAAAATAATTGTATATGTTTATGTTTAATTAAAAGCACATTAGTAGAACAATTAAGCTCACAGACACTGGGAAGATGCATGCCTTTGCAGGCTTGGTGAAAAAAATGTTACAGCTGTATAAGCATCGGTACGCCTTCAATATAAAAGGGAAAATATATACAGTAATCTAATAGAATTTGTTTAACAGTTCTGTCAAGGATCTGGATGGATTATGAGTACTTTGAATTTTCAGAGACAGTTTGGGGCTGTCCTGTCTTCTCCATCTGATGCATAGAAGCAATGCTTGGCCAGGACAAGCCACCCAGCCAAGACGAACCATAAAGGACAGACAGATGATACTTCTCCATAGCCTGTTACTGATAGTAATAAGCATCCAGGTTTTTGTTACAAAACAGGTATATGTTTCAACATGGGAGACAACATTCAAGTTGCCACCAGCACACTACCTTGCACCTTGCCTACAGAACACCTGCCCTATAACTTAAGAGGGTTTAGCATCCTGCATTCCTACATTCATGCCATCACATATTTGTGAAAACAGATGAATAAATAGGAAGTGTTCTTAAATATTTTCCACACTTTTTTCTCTGGAAAAAATACATAGCTAACCCATATTTACTTCTTAAAGATGTGGTAGGAGACAACATGACTACCGTTCCTCAAATCACAGAACAAGTCACGTTGTACTCTTTGGAGGCAGAGAGCACGGAGCATGGAATTGGCTTACAGCACACTCGTCTACTGCTGATCACAGTACAGTCATAAAAGTGCTTTATTTATAGCATATTACTGAGCCTGACTGACACTGTTTGTATCTCACAAATTATGCTCCATAAAAAATGACTAGCTTTGTTATGAGAAAACACGTCTACATAATTGATAATAGAATACAGGAAGGTGCTAACAACTATCCATTTCTGTTGTCAAAAAGCAGCTGAGGCTGAAATCTGTTGTTTAGAGTACTAGTAAGATTTTCTGAGACATATATAAAATTGTCTAAAATCTCATCATTTGGAACCAGTTCTATACTTTCTTTTTACAGAAAAAAATAAACCTACAATACATACTAGGCTAAAGCTTCAGAAATTGGTTCCAACTCTCTACTTATTGGAGAGAAAATATGACTTTTCATATATAAACCATCAGATTAAGGAAATAGTTTAAAACATAATTGTGTACTTTAAGTGGTTGAAGAAATTAAAAATATTTGTTGCTTTTCTCTTATGAATATTTACATATTGGATATTTCATAGTCAGTCTTTCATATATTGAATAATAATTCAAAGATGAAGTTTACTACTATCTTTGTAGTAAAAGATGAACTGACTTTTTTCTTCTTAGACATCTTCTTAATGCAGTTAGATTTCAGACGTGTGGCAATCTGAAGAATCTCATGACTGTGCTGCATTATCAAAACCTAAAAATCCTTGGAAACTTGATAAAAAATTAACTGCTTTTTCTACCATGCAAGAGGATATAACTTAGCAAAAATTACAGTCTTTTTTTAATGGCCGCAAACTATTGAAAATGCTCTGAACATTTTCAATAATCAGAACATAAGATTATTAAACGTATTTTTTCTTTCCAAAGTAAGTTCATATTTTATGGACTCTAAAAGCTGGGTTTCCATCAAGGACACAGAAAGAACCATGTACAGGTCTATCTGTGATTTTCCATTAGAAAGTAGTCCTGCACACTATTTCATTCCATGCTGCTCATGAAAGGAACAAATCCCTGGAAGAAAACCTCTAACTCCAGAATTCTAGTCCCTTCAATATTTTTTATCTGCCATGAGAAGAACTTGATTTCTCTGACAAACTGCAGCCTCTCATTTTCACTTCATCTTTCACTTACCAGATAGTTCTGTTTTCTTTACCCAGAATATTTTTTGTGTTCATTTAACCTGTGCTAACAGATCAAAGAATCTTATTTATCCTATCAAAAGTCCTTCAAGGAGCAAAGACAAAGTTACAGTGAAGTTATGAAGGAATCAACAGCCCAGAAAAACCTGAGACACTTGCCAATTTTAAGTTGGATATGAGTACAGAAGTCACTGTAGTAACAAAATCAGTGACAGTATAATGGAAAACAAGGGAAGGAAAAAAAAGTATGTGAAATGCAAAGCTTATTATCAGGTTTTATATTCATGGAGTATTGGTTACATTTTTAATTAATATGGATGGAAGTCCATTCTGGGGTTAAAAACATGCTCTTATTCAAAGTGCATGCTCGTGAGGAAAGGCCAAAACTACTGAGGAAGCATTTACAGATGCCTTAGAGGGATTCCCAAACAGTGTGCAGAGCAGAGGTGAAGGCACCCAATCATTACACACTGGACATTTCCAGAAACATTCCTCCCACCTTAAAGGAGTACTGATGTAGCTGAGTAGATCACTGTTTCACATGCAAGACATGGAAGAAAAGAGGAAGAATAAGAACAAGCCCATCAGGCAATCAACCATTTAACACACAATCACAGAATGGTCGAGGTTGGAAGGCACCTTTAGAGATCACCTAGTCCAACCTCCTGCTGAAGAAGGGACACCTACAGCACGTGGTGTAAATGTGGTGGTGATAGTGATATATTTTCTGTATTTGCATAATTTGGCATTTCCTCTGGGAGATTCAGAAAAATTGCTGGGAGCTACAAGTTTCCAATAAATACAAGAAGGAAAAGATCTGGCAATATGACTTTCTGATCATGGAAAGAAAGGTTGAAAGGCACAAATCACAGTATCACAGTATCTTCAATGTTGGAAGGGACCTCTAGAGATCATCTAGTCAAATGGAAGCTCTGATCCAGTAAGAACCAGAGCTGTTGAACTAGGGCTAAATACATGCCGAAGTTATATTGTGGCACAGAAACAAGCGACTGTGCAGCAAGTTAACACAGAGAAGTATGGCTAAGTAATAGCTAAACTGAATCTTTCACCAACAGGATTAGCAGAACAATCCAGCACACTCTGGAAACTCATTAAAGGTCTTCTCAAAAGTAGCCTGAAGATAAATATGTGCAAGGCTGCCAGAATTTACTGGGGAAGGTTATATTAAAGGTTGACATTATCACAATTAAAGGAAAGAAGAGGCCATATTATTATACCTGCATTTGGAAAGCTCCAATGTATTAATAAACAAAAAAAAAATTAAAAAAAAAAAAGAGGCAAAAAAAAAAAAGAAAAAAAGCCACAAAGACAATAGAGGGGAAGAATATACAAAAGTATAAATGAGTTTAAAATTGCAAGAGACACAATAAACAAAAAGAAGAATTTTAAAATAGCTGGTATATGAAAAAGAAGGCAAGTAGGTTAGTGGTAACAAGAAAGGACAGCACATAATGAGGTATCTAATATCACCACTCAGGTATCTAATACAACTTTCACTCCACTGAAAAAAAAAAAAAAAAAAGAGCTGTATCTTGAGAATACATTCAATAATACTTTAAGAAGAAAATATTCTGCAAGCCAAAATATAAAAAAAAAAATTTAGATAAGATGCATTCCAATTGGCTGTGCCTGATTAAATTCACCTTAGAGAAACAAGACAATATAAATTCTCAATCATAAACAATTACCTCGATGAGCTTCTGCAGAAGGCAGGTCCCAGAGAGTAAACAAGTTCGAACAGAGCATCTTTCTCTTAAGGGGGGAAACCAAGGACTAATGGAATTACAGACCAATCAGCCTAATTTGATTCCTGTAAAGACTCTGTGAAAAATTACTAAAGCAAATGTTTGGTCACTGAGAAGGTAACTTTAAGTTCTCTCCTATTTGAAACCATAACTCTAAATAAATAAATAATTCAAAATCTAAACCCAGGAAATAGATTCATCAAAATAGACCATTTAAAGTTTGTCGAAGTATGGTTCAGTTCACATAATACACAAGGTATTCACAAAATACCTTGTATGTAAGAATTTTGTGTTTCAAAAAGATGAACAGGAGCATTATTGCCCTCATTACAACGCTGTGACTTAATGGCAGGGGCGAGCTGAGTGAAAGAAGATGGGGAGAGGTCTCTTCATGGTAATTTTTTATAAACTGGTCCTTTATCCAGTAAATAGCGACCCTGCCATAGAATCTTATTAAAATCACTTTATATATTAATAAAACATTATTATTTCAAAGCAGAAAAGCACTCACCCATATACACCACAGTTCAGTGAGGCTTCAACAGAAAATACGTAAACAGAAATATAATACTCAATTACATTAATACCAAAAATACATACCCATAGAATTATTTACTCATAGAATTATTTAGGTCAGACAGTTTTAGGAAATGATCATAAGGTAAGCCTCAGATAGTTCCAACTAGCAAGTTGGGTCAGGTTGCTCAAGGCTTTTCCAACCAAGTTCTGAAAATCTCTGAGGATGGATATTCACTGTCCTTCCAGGCAACCTGCTCCACTGATTGATCACCTCAGTGCTAAACTTTTTCCTTGACTTTGTTTTGCCCTACTGAAACTTGTGATCTCTGCTAGTCATTTCACCTTGCATGCCTAAAAGCAGTCTGGCTCTGTCTCCTATAAACTCACCTTTAACATTTTCTTCTTCAACTCTTCTCAATTGCTCTTCAGTGTCATATAGCCCAGCCCCTTAAGCATCTAAGTGGCCTCAGCTGGCCTTTTAAATGGTGAAGTAAATTTGTATGGATTTTAACCATCATAATCACTATATTTCTTTAGACTACTATAGGTGAAGATATTAAAAAAATAGAATTAGGACTCTACTTGAGATAATATTCAAATAAAAAATTGTAACCAAAACACTCTTTTTACTACTTCAAATAACCCTTAGACAAAACAGCGCAAAAAAACCTCTAGTAAATTCCCAGGTCAGTGGGAAGAAATCAAGCAAGATGATCATTCAACCTGCTAAGCATCTCCCATAGCAGGTCTGTTAGGAGGCAACGTGCCTGGGCCTTCAGTCGCTAAAGGACTGAATTCACAATAACCTTTACAGAGACATGGTTGAAGTATTAAAGCTCACAATTCATGACTAAAAGAAAAAATAACTTGTCTCTATTTTTAGAATCTGTCTCAGATTCTGTCTGTATCCATCCATTTATATTTGAAACTTTCTATTTGCTCTCAAACATGATTTTTGACAGGGAAACAAGGCAAGGTGAAGAGATGAGACCATCAGCTTGCCATATATGTTAATTTGCCATGATCCATGCAAGCACTAATAATATTACACAAAACATGTACTTGTGTAGTATGCAGTCCCTTCGTAAAAGCCAAGGAAAGTTCTAGGAAATCTATAGAGATTTGGAATCAGCATGGATTGAAGGAATAAAAATACAAATGTAAAACACCAAGACCACCTGGAAGGAAAGCAGTCAGTTCTACCTCTAAAATATTTTCAAGCTGGAGTACTTGGCATAGTGCTGTTTTACAGTAGAACTGAAAATGAATTCAATTCTTTGTGGCCACTTCCTAACCCAGACTATAGAAGTTATTTTCTGCTTCATGTTAAATTTGCTAAGGAGGATATTTTTCCTGTACTCTCATGACCTAACACAAAGATGTAAGACTTCTTTGTACTGGGATAGGACAAATACCCATGGAACTCAGTATCCAGACTCCACTGGTAGACAGAGGTAGATGTGTAGGGAAGACTGTAAGAGTGATGATCTGTTATCCCTGATGCCTTCAGTTTGGACTTCTAACCAGAAATGAAATTCTAGGCTTTAATGCCTGTTGGATTTCTCTTCGATGAATGTATATAATTGCTTTTTTGAATCTTTTTAAGATTTGAGCAACATCAACATTCCTTAGCTTTTCAAGGCAACTATGCATTGCAGTGCGATACATCCATCTCCTTTGATAGATCTTTGAATCTGTCACAAGGTAATTTTACTCCTCATATTTGAATTCTGATAAACAGTGAATTTCTGTTTTCCTTTATGTCATTCAAAATTACGTAACCTCCTACATCATCTCCTTCCCTTTCTCTCTTTAGTGATTTTTTTCAACACTGAAGATACTTGATATTCTTAGACGTCTTATGAAAAGCCCTTCCATACCTTTGATCATGCAGGTTGCCTTTCTCTGTTCTCTTTCTAGTTTTATTTTGCCCTTTTTTGAGGCACCAGAATGACAAAAAGGATTCTAGATGAAGACAACAGATTTATGCAGAAGTATAATGATATTTACATTTGTTCTCTATTCCTTACCTAATAATTCTTAATGTCATATTTACTTTTTTGATAGCTTCTGCGAAATGAAATGACACTTTCAGAGCACAACCTATTATAATTCACAGGTCTCATTCCTGAGCAATAAAATCAAGAGCAGAGCACGCTACTGTAGATATAATGGGAGGATTGCTTTTAACATGTGTATTGCTTTACATTTAGGAGTACTGACATTTTATCACCCATTCAACACCCTTCTTCAGGTCTTCAGTGTTTGCCTTGTGATCCTCACAAGGAGTAACGTTTCCCTTCTATTCCCTTTAACCAGGGCTGGAGTAAGACCAGTAAGGATGAAATTCAAATTTAAGGAGGTCATTATATGAAGAAAAGTGAAATGTAAACTAAAATCCTATTGCCTGTCTCATTAATCTGTACAACATTACAACCATTACAAGCTATTTTCATCACTCAACAAGATGACACACTTTTCCAAAAGAACACTATTTGTAGTAAAGGAAAAAGTGAAATCTAATTTAAAAGGTACATAAACAAGGTATCAGAAACACCTTTAAAGTGTAACTATAAATAGCACTTCTCATTTGGAGAGTTAATTACTAGTTGATCTGTTTCCACTCTAGCAAGAACCTTCAATCAATATTTAAGATTAAGTGACACTGGCTTGCCAAGTTCACTAAAATTTATTTAATCTTTTAGTTTAACTTGCATTAGCAACTCCCCATCTAATAGCCTCTTCTCATAGCCATGCCTTGCACTTGTCATTTCTCACTGCCAGGCCTCCAGCAATTGCTCCTGCTGTCCGTGCTTTCAGCTGCACCTTACTTAAATAACCTATCCCATTTAGCTGCAACCATACTGTCCAAGATATTCATTATGGCATTAGAAACATAGAGGGTTCTTGCTGTTATCTAAAGTATGTGCTCTCCAGGAAAAGATAAAATTATAGCTTCTGGATTTTTCCAGTTACCTGCTTGGGTATGTTGAATATTAATTTTCTAGTTCTCACTTTTTTTGAAACTTTATTTAATGATGCCTTTGTTCCTCTTCAAAACTTCTATAATGTGGTGTTATGGATTTTTACTAGTCTTTAAATATGACATTTCAAAATTATTTCCATTACATCTATAAGACTTTTATCCTTTTAGATGATGCTTTAAATTTTATTCAAATGAACTGCTCTTTCTTTAAAAAAAAAAATCATCTTCTCTAATGTTTGAGAGCAAGACTTTTTTCAGCTAGAAACACATTCTGATTGAGTTGTCCAATGTATTGATGCTTATTTTATTTTGGGGATACATGAGTAAAACAAGACCTTAAGAATTTTATACTAAGTTGTCCATTATTTTAAGCTTTTCTACATGATATTCAAGTTTAAATAGATTTTAGAAGGAACAGATCCTTCCTATGGATGGCCTGGGGGCAGGTACCTGTGTGAGGTGTGAGCAGGTGGAGGACCTGCTCCACATGGTAGCTAAGAGATGAGGTGGAAAAGTTAAGGAGAATTTCTAGGTCAGCGAGAGAGAAACAGGGACAGGCACCAGGAAGGGCTCAGCAGCAGCAAGAGGTTGGTACAGGTCCCATCCCCAAGCCAAGACATAAGGATGGTAAAGAACAGAGGAATGGGTGGATAAAAGTCCAGGGTCACAGTGGTAAGGTGGAACCTTCTCCCATCGTTTTTTTTTGTTGTTGTTGTTTGTTTTTGTTTTTTAAAAAATAGTTTTTTTTTTTTTTTTTTTTTTAAAATACCTCCTTTTAGAGGCTTGGAAGTAATAAAATCAGTTCTGTTTTTCCTGTAAAGATGCTGAATCTAAGCATACTATAGGGACCAAAAAAAGATGTAGACTAACCCTGGCACTAGCATTTTTAGCTATATTTTTGCACTATTTGAGATGAAAACAAAATTTTCTTCTCAACACTTCCTGAGCAGCTAATACATGGGACAGTCATTTGAGGGGTTTAAAAATTTAAATTTAGAACCATATTTAACTTATAATCAGAGGGGATAATGTAACTTTTCCATTATAATTCTATTTTTAAGTGGCATGTTCTATGACACACTTGACTGAATACCTTTCTTTACCTCAGATATTAAATACTTATGTCTGAAGAACCTCATTTGCTTTTAAAAAATGTTTTCCAATAGGGAACATACTCTTCAACTTTTTCATTAAATTTAACAGAAATCTCTTACAACTTTGAAAGTACAGCCATATATTTTCACTCTCCCCATTTTCTTTGCACCATTCTATTTCTGCTCTTTTTTTCCTCCTATTTTTGTTTAAACTTTGTAATTAGCCTTGATTTTCATACCACCACCGATTGAATCAGGAAGAAAGAAAAAAAACTTTTGTTTTCTCATATTACATAAAGAAATGCTAGGAAAATATGTGCTTATGTGCTTGCACAAGTATGGTCAGCTGATCTTCTGTTTTCTGGTTTAATATGCATCTTTTTCTTATGAAAAGAAATTGCTTGTGATTTCATAAAGAACCCAGCATGAGCATAAGCACATATGTCACTACACCTTGGCTTTGAGTTGTGTCTGCAATGAAAAGATTGTTTACCTCAT
>JAUBOD010000924.1:2740192-2773859 GCA_032353885.1 Nothura maculosa
TTCTTTTGGTAAAAATGGACACCAAGAGTAGGTCCCTACTCTCCTACAAAGGCTTGTGAATTTTAGCTAGAGTTTTTATTGAATGTGTATTTAAAAAAAATCACCAATATCTGAATACAAATATTCATCCTTTGAAAAATGTAAAATGTGTCAATCTTTGCTAGATTTGCTTCAGTCAGTGATCAAACAACAAAAAAAAACATTTAATAAGCCTAATGACGTATATGACAAAATCATTTTCTTAACAGCAGCCAAGATGGGAACATGGTTGTAAGAGAAGGGACACATTTCTGTAAGAGCAGAAGCCTGTTTGAGAAGGGCCTGCCCATCCATGACAATATATGCACCAAGTCAGGGAAACTGCTTCACTACCCTTCAAAACACACAGATCCTGGGCCTTACTGTAATCGTGGTGTAAACATCTTAGGAAACATAACTGGCTTAGAAATATGGAAGCTTCTCTAAAAGTTAACAAACTTTCCATTAACATGGCAAATGTTGCATATGGAATCCAATTCATTATATATTCTAAAATTTGTAAAGTTTAGATGACCAATTGTTCAAATCGGTTTCAGGCAACAAAGTGGAACACAAGTATTGTCTGTAAAGAGAATAGGTTTTACCCATCACAGTCTTCCAGGTAATGTTTAGTCTCTCTGTTACACTAGAATCATTCAAAACTAGATTTATGGATTCTGGGTAAGCACACAAAAGCACAACAGTTACTTGCAATAGCTGATTTTCTTACTCCCTTTTTTTTTTTCTCTTACCAAGCAGTTTAAAAAAAAAACACAAGGAGTTGAAATATGCTGAAAAATATCTAGCGGAATAAGCCCATGAAAACAGCATCTGCCTTTCAATTAAAAAAGCTCAATTTTGACACCCCTAGCTGTATCGATTTTAGCCAAGCCCCTTTGTTACAGCTGTATTTCCTCTTTGCTAAATTCTCTTCAAGAATGATTATGTCTGATTTTCTGTCATCCTTTACCATTTTCTTATTGCTCTGAATGCTTGAATATTACCAGTCTTCACTGTAAGGAATTTGGATTGGCAAATGGACAAATAAGCACAGGAATGAAGAATGTCAAAATAAATCAATATCACTTTAGCTAAATAAAAAACTAGAAGATTTATTAAAGAGTTTCAAGCTGTCTCTCTAATCTCACATCACGCCTCAGAAAAAAAATGTATTATAATCCCTATAGCAGCCAAAAATCAAAAAAAAAGGTTAGCCCACAGAGAATAATTAATCTTGAATAGCTAATGTCAGAGTCCTTATGTACAATGCAAATGTGTACTTCTGTGCCATCTCACAACGTGTCTCTGAACAGTTACTGAAAAGGTAAACGAGTCTAAGCTCACTCAAAACAGATAAATAAATCATATCATGCAAATGTGCCCAAGGGACAAAGCATTTTATAACATCATTGACAAGCCAACTATTCATTGTAAAACTGATGAAATAAAGAGGATAAATTCTTCATCCATATTAGAGACTGAATAAAGAGGAAATCTAGGAAAATATTCAAGAAAGTATTTGTTCCCCATCCAAAATTTGTCTTCCACAAAAGCTAAGAACGTTAATTTTAAAAGTATAAAAGGACAGTTTCAAAATATCTGCTACTAGTGAAATGAGTTTGAAAAACATGAAATGATACAGCTAAAGAACAAATTTTCTAAAGATTGGTCCTAAGTTCCAAGTATCCTAAAATATAAGACAAACCATATATACAGTTTTGATTTATAGAAAAAATAAGAAAAAGGCCATGTAGAAGGGCAAGAACTATAATAAAACAAAAGGAACAGGTTTTGTATGGAGTATGACAAAATATAATCAGAAATGTCAACCTGGAAAAGAAAGAATCAAAGCAAGATGTTATGGAAATCTATATATTCATGAATGTGAATCATGAGCAGCGGCTCAGGAACTCTTCCAACAGTAAAACTCTTGGACACTAAGTGAAAACAAGAGGCAGAGAAAGAAGCATTTTCATACAGTGATGCAAAGCCCTACCTCTAAATTTTGCAGCTCTAGACAACAGAAATGCATCCAAGAAGAGATGCAGAAAACAATGGATGAAAAATATGCCAAGGGCATAAAAGGACACCACCTCTTGTTTGGCCTTTACATTGTAAATTGCTCGGAATGTGAGAGCATTCCTATCACATCTCACTATATGCTTTACATATTTATACCTGAGAGAAATATCTTGACCCCTCACAGAGACAGGATAGAGAACTAGATGAACTTTAGACTGACTTACAAGAGATTTTTATATTCAGCCTTTCATTTCTTTTTTATGACAAACTACAATTTTATTATATTCACATAAAACTGCATCAACTTTTCAAAATTTATTAATTCTCTTTAGAACATCTATACAGACTATAGGAAATTAATGATACTTAACAAAAAAGTTTGGAATGAATTATAACCTATAGATTGCTGATATCATAACAGATTGCATAGCAAGCAATGTGCAGGTGATAGAACTGCTTAAAGTTAATATTATATTACCTGTAATGTCAATACGATATCAGGCTGTAGATAAACGTATGTCATAATTTAGCCCGAAATGTATAATAACTAATGTATTTTGTGTTGTGCAATATAAATACTATGCTATTATGCTCTGTATGAAGTACACACTGATATCTCTGCTAACATAGCATAGTCTGGCACTAATGTAAAAAGAAGTAAGAGGAGCTTACTATGTTTTGAGTCAATTTCTATCAATAACTGAATAGACAGAAGAAATAAAGGACTCCTCTAATCTTCTTGGATCTACTGAAAATGAATGCTTATTTGACTAATCTGTAACTATGTAACTGTGAAGCCCAAAACTTAAGTAAATTTAACACAGCCTACTGGAAAAAATAGGTCACTTTATTTGAAAGGAAAGTATTTAAATAAAAAGCAATCTGTGATAGAGATAAAAATTCTTACAATCAGCCAAAGATAAGAAGCAAGCGGAAAGACCATGCACAGCTTAGTCTTTATTCATCAGGTATTGCAAATATCCTGTAGCATTTAGAATTGGATTGCTTTCATACTTGCTTGCAAAAATAGTTTTTGCACTACATGATAATGAATAACTGTGATTTGATTATCAGCCTTATTTCTTTATTTTCTATGAGTAAAGAAAGTCTTTGTCTAACACTTCTCATCCCATGCTGCAGCTCAACAACAGTTTCTTTCTCCATCATTCCTCAAAGAGCTTATTCCCAAAAAAGTATCCTTGAATATTTGCTGAACACCTTACAAAAAGATCCCTAAACAAAGGGGCACAATCTTTGTCATAATTTTCCTATTTCATCATCACATAACACTTACCAAATCCCCCTCAAAATCATTTTTAAAATATTGCATTACTGAAATGAATCTTTAATCTTGTTGGCAAAGGTTGTTTGCCTGCCAGCAGCATCAACTGGTATTTTCACTTGCACTGAGGGTGGTGCTGACCCGGTCACATCTAGTCTCAAATGCATGAAGCAGTTGAGCATTTTTGCGGCCATATGCCTCCCTAACAAGGAGCATCCCAAGATTTTCATGGGCCTTCCTCTTATGAATGAAGATGGGCATCTTGTTCCTTCTTAAACACATTGAGAGATATGCAACAATACCACGACTAAGCCACTTTTAGCATTAGGAATCTGAATTATAAAGTGATATTGAAAAAAATAGTTAAGGATTCAGAATTGTAATCCAAGAATCCTGTAAACTCCTGCCTCATTTGTTCACTCAGCAGTTGCCACAGGAATATGCTGGCTTAAATAATAAATCAACAAAACTAACGACATACATCCATTATTGCCATATTATGCACAAAGACCAATGACCACTCACAGTGATTTATTTACTTTCATTCAGAGGAGAATCATGGATCAGTTTTCAGAAAGCAACATCACAGTGCTCCAAAATCTTTCAAGGACAAGGACAGTCAGATATGCAGACTGGTTTCTGTATAAGCACAATTCATTTTGGAAGAGATCTTGAGATAAACAGGCAATCAAGTACACTCCATGAAAATACCAAAAAACAGGTTTAAACCTGCTATGTGAAATATTACCTGCCCTAACTGCTTAAAAGACAAGGAAGTCCTTATTCTGTGTATCATAAAATTCATTACAGAATTCATTTTATCATGATGCTGTGAGGCCAGAAGTCTAACTGGGTCAAAAGACCTCTATCAAAACAAGAAGTCCTTAAAAAAAAACACCTCAAATCCAGAACATTCTGTTCTGACCTTCACCTCATTCACTGCAATTCCTCCTCTTTCTCCTTAATATTCTTCTCAGAATTCGTCTTCACTTGAAAATCGTTGAGCCACAAAATTTAAGTGACAGACATCCCCCATTAGAAGGTTTAAACTAGAAACTCAATTTTAAAATCATTCTCTACTGAAGAGTATCATTTTACATGAGATGCATGGATTAACATTGCAAATTTTAGAAACATGATTACTGTATTATCATTTAATGATTTGCATTTTACAGCTAACTTTGTAACAAAGCTTTTCTCTATTTTACCCCAACACTGCCTGCTGACTTAGAACTATACATCTAACCATTTTAGAATGAAAATAGCACAGAAAAGTCTGCTCAGAAAGAGAAATTACCATATTCATGCCTTTCTAAACTTTTCAAAGTTGGAGGAGATATAATTTGAATTGAAAAAGTTATTGTCAAATTTCCTAATTAAAGGGACATTTCCTTAAAATAGCAGAATTTGTTAAAAATATAAATGAGAAGTTGCTTAAAAGCAACAAAAACAAGCTATAGATCCAATAGTTCTAAGAAACAGATACAAGTGTTAGTTAGCAGAGAGATTTATTTTGTATGTGCATATCTAGTCCATTTAAAGCCTGTAAGAAAGGAATAAAAAGGAAATATGTACATTAGAAAAGCAAAGTGGACAATGAAGAGCCATTTTCCAAAGATACAATACTAATCATTACAAAGACTATTCAAATACAGGTCTGTTGAACTATCAGGGTGTAAAGCAAGCAATTAAAGAATACAGACTATTCAGCTTTCTGAAGCACCACCTCATTGCCCTCCTTTATGTTTCTCTTCAAAAGCATCTCTACCATGAGCTAGTGAAAGGAAGTATCCTAAAGCTGTATCATAAGACGCTGAGATATTTGATTATGCTATTGCTTAAGAATCCATTTATATTCAGACACTTTGTACAACAAGATAATTAGAACACCTCTGTGTATTTGTATCACTTTTAAAGTCACAAGTTCAACATCTTTAAGGCAACATACACAATAAGAAAGCTTATCCTTCCCCAAAAATAAAATTCAAGGACTAAAATCTCAAAATGATCCTTTGCTAACAATTATAGTAGAGACTTTTAAACTTATCAAAATGGCTTTTGTTTTAACATTTCAAGCTTTCACCACTTAAATTTCCAGACTAGTGTAGCAATCTATGGGCAAATAACAGACCAAAGAGAACACTTGGACTGCAAACACTGCTGAAAAAATTACTTTGTATCAGCAATTAGATGCAAAAAACATCTTTTGCAAGTGCCCCTTTAAACACTTTTTTTTGGTTTTGCCTTGCTCAGTAGTTAGTGGCCCACACCTTTATTCACTTCATGGAAGAAAAACAAAACCAAAACAACAAAAAAAACACTACCATCCTTACAGGCTAGGATCACTTGACAGGGGATGAGGTAGAAAAACAGAGATTTGGGGCACCTATGCTTATTCATACATCCCTCTGCTGTGATGGGAACACAGGGAACACACAAGCTAGCACATCTTTATTACTGCAGAATGGTTCTATAGTGAATATTACTTTATTCAGTCCATACTAGATAAGTTCTTTCTTACTGTTCAGAATATCAACATAGTTCGAAAAGAAAAGTGAACTGTGACAAATCAGTGTCTCTATTTGTATTTTTCATAAAATTGAAATTGATAAAACACCTTTTAAAAAGGTGCCAGTCATTTCTGGAAATGACTCAATTCACTGAACAAGGTTATTACTTTAACAACTAAAGCAGACATTCTCTCAAGTGAAATTTATGTACTGTGTCTACAGTGCATTTTCAATTTATTTTTTATCTAACATATTACACTGTTACCACACTTGCTGATGTTAATGTAAACCTACAAACTGAACCAAGTTTTATAAATAGGTTTTTCTAAGCTGGGTTTTTAGGTGAAGCCTGAAGCTTTTAAATAAAGCAGAAATCTTTACTTTTGCAGAAACTTTGCATCAGGATTTCTTCCCTAAACCAACTCGACTCCTCCAATTTTGAGAATGACGCTTCCAGCGTTTGCTCACGCTATTTCTGTCACTACAACTGTGTAAGAAGCACCCTCCCAGAATTCATAAACAATGAAGGCAGCCACAGTTCTACAGTTCACAGTTCTACATCTGGACATAAAGGCTGATATATACATTATCTTTCACTGGCACTATTCCATATGTTTTCCTTAGCAAACTTATGAAGCATATCTTAAAATCTAAGGATTTGACCTTGGCTCATGAGCCTTTGCTCATTCCTAACTTCTCCTGTCCTCCAAAATATTAGGTGGTTTGACAAACCTCGCATTAAGTAGGACCACACATTACAAGCTCTGCTCAAGCATAGGGCATCAGTCAGGGGTTGCCATTGAGTTGCAACTTGCGCAAAGAGCCAGGGTGCTGGGACCTGGGGAGGTAGCAGCATCAAGTTACTTTTTGGGGTATCATCATTTGCCAAGATTTCATATGTGAAGACCAAGACCATACAGAAAGTATGAGGACTGCTTGTTGAGAAGAAATTATATGCAGCTGCTGTTAAAATTTTCCTGAGGGCATTAGGCAGTTCATACTAATAAAGTACCTACTTACCAAGATGCAATGCTAGGCAGAGGTTTACAGGACTAGAACATGAAAGATGGCCAAAACGTCCAGGTTTGCTACCTTGACATTATTCTAAGATGTTAGGATATTCTTCCCTGACATACTGAATTGGAAAGTAAGGATTTAAGATGCTTCATTACCCAATACATAATTAGCAACAATGATTCATTTGCATAATGAGATTATGGCAGTTTCTTATAATTTAAAATGACTCTTCTCATTTAATTTTAAATAAATGTATTCCATGGCCAGTAGATAGGACAAAAAATACATACATTCAACTCATTTCTCCTGTCTCATTTATGACAGTGAATACTCAAAAGGCATCCCCCCTATCCCATGACATTTATTCATATATATATATATGGAAATACAATATAGACATTTACTCTTTCCCTTCAAGAAGTTCCCAGAGAGGGAGATAAAGGCTTTTGATATTTCATCAACATTTCAGTGTTTGCAAATGTAGTTATGATAAATGAGAAGCCATACTCCCAATATGAACAGCTTCGCTGGACAATTTTTAACTGCATTAGGTTTTTGTACTTCGAACCTTTAACTAATTTGAACCTTGCTAGCCTAAGCAAAAAAAACCCCAGGCCTTTCCTGCTGTACATATATATAGAACACTTGTTTCAGTAGGTTCTTCTCAATATATACAACACTTCACTGCACACTGTCACCGGGGAGAGGACAGCAGAACAAACAGCAGATGACAGATGTTAGTCACTTCAGCTAACGGGCTAGTGGCAGACAAGCACATTGCAGATAGACATGACCACAATATGACAACTCATACACACCAGCACACCCTGATAATTCAAAGCACAGCATTGCCTCACCCTTATGTAATCATGCAAGGTATAGTGACAGCTAATTTCCAGCTGATGTAATATGTTCTCTCCTGTTAGCTTCTACTCCTCCTCAGCCATAACGTGGTACTCAGAAAAACAACATTTTTGCTCATAAATCAGTGGAATGTCTTCCCTGAGTATTGATTTGTAGGCACGGAAAAACCCACACCTCTGTTAGCAAATTCTCCCATCCTCTGAAAAGTACAAATGCACAAAAACTGCCTGTTCAAAACAACCCCTGGGTACCAGTACAGGCAGTCAGCTCCCAGTGTGTGGAGCATTATTCCTGGACAGGGAACCAACAGATTACTCTCTGAAATAAACTCTTTGTTTTGTTGTGGGGCAATGCTCAAGTATTTTAGCTGGGCTGTTGCATCAAACCAGAGCCTTTGGTGAGTGAGCGTCTCATCATTCAGCAGAAATGTTGCATTGCTGGGAGTCAGTTGATTACCATTTCAGTGATAGTATCTTTCACAGCATTTTAATGCTATAGATAAGAAAAAAAAATTGTGAAGAACATCTGTAGGTATTGCAAGTAATGGCTAAAGGTCACTGGACGTGTTTGATCTTGTACCTAACACTGTTTCTTGCATATAATATACACGGTGAAACAACCCCAAACACTTCTATATCTATTTGTGCTTGTAAATCTACAAGGAGCAAGTCATTATCTAGAATAATATGCATGAAAACAAAGAAAAAGTGGGTGATTTAGTGTGTCAAAAAAAAAAAAAAAAAAAAGAAATAAAAAAGAAACTCATTCCAAAAAGCAATAGGCCCCATGGACACAGACACTTAACAGCAACAACTCATCAACTACAGATCTAAAAAGGAAGACTGTGATATTCCTATGTGGTATCTCCAAAGGTCAGATTCAAGTGGAATCATTTAGATTAAGCAACAGGTCACGAAAACAACCTTTGAGTCACAAATCTGGCAAGTAGCACTTCAGTGAAAGTTGCCAACTTTTTGCAAATCTTTGTTTTTATTTTTTTTCTATTTTTTTTTAACAATATCCTTTTGGTGTTCCAGCTTCTTTAGCCATTAAGCTAAAGTTAAGCTATTAAGTAAAAGATTTCTTTTTTAAGCTGTGTACTTCAAAGTACAACAGAAATTTTATTTTATTGAACATGACCTCCCTGACTGAATTCATCCAGGTCATCTTTGATCAACCCTTGCTTTTGTCTATAAAATGATTCAGACAAATGACATAGTACAACACTTTTCAGCAAGCATTACATGGTTCAAAACAAGCTCAATTGAACAGGAACATAAAATTGATGCAATTTTAGATAACTGACGGATAATCTTAATTTTCTTGGATAGTTTCAGTCCACTTCTTAAGGAAGGGCAGAAACAGCAACACCACTCTGCTCCCTTCAGCACTATTCCCATTAGTCAAACAAGAAAAATAAGAATTAAAAATATGAGAAATGGCATGTTCTTAATATAGATGGGACTGAAATAATGGCATAAATTATTCCAGTTTTCAAATCCAGGGCCTCAAAGCTGCTGCAGATCATTCTGCAATTGCACCTGCCTTATGTATTGGCTTCCCCTACACCAATCTCTACATTAATCACATTTATAAAGAAAATGCAATATTTCTTCTTTATCTCTTCCTTCAGTAAAAAAGAAAGAAAATTCTTAGTTGAAGGAAAAAACACAAGGAAGTCTTATTTCTGTCTCTAAAGCAATCTCTTTGCTTACCCACTGTGCCAAACTACATATTTTTCACTCAGATTTTTTCTGAGTAAGCACACATACAAGGGCAGATCCAAGCCAACTGCAATTCTTGTAGATGCCTTCTTTTCTATTACATTGATTTAATTTTCAGGTGTTAATTCTTTCAATTCAGTAAATGCAACAATCTCCTCTGAATTGATTTTGCAATTTGAAAAGACAATTAAGAATCATGTAACACTTGACATATTGAAAAACAATGACCCTAGAAATATTTGAACATTGAACAATATGTTCGATCTGAATATAACTCAGAATATCTTGCAAAAGCTGCCCTTTTCTCTCACTGCAAAAGCGACAACTTCATTACAATACAGCAGTATATTCACATTTCACATTTAAGAATAAGATTTCACATCAGATCTTCCTAACTTTTTTTTCTTTTTTTTTCTTTTTTTTTTTTAAAGAGTACAAAAGTTCAATGTCTGTGAAAACGGTCCTGCAGGTTATAATCACACCAAACTTGCTGCTCACTAGTTTCATCATTTTCTGGAATTAGTGAATCTAAGCCATTCCAAAGGAATTGGTTTTATTGAAACTGTTATTTGTCATGTTACTGATAAGCAGATGACATATTAGCAGAGAGCCAGACTGAGCCCACAGAATGCAAGACACTATTCCCAGCTGTTCCTAATACAGTCAAAACCAGCTTTGACATACCGCAGTCTGAGGTGTACTAAGTATGTAGAACTATATTAAGTCAATTCAAATCTACTCTCAAAATTGCAGATAAAAGCATTAATTTTCCCTCTATAATAAAGATACAGGATTGCATTGTTCTGTCCAGGAGCTAAACCCCCTGTTTGCACAATGAAAGAAGTCGAAAGAACTCAAATACTAGATACGTACATTCTTTTCCTATTACAAAAGTTAACAGAATGAGGAGAACAACGAAAGAGACTCCAGTAAGAAGTACTTTTGTCCCCTGCAGCTCCTGAAGACTCTAGTGTGAAATAGTCTAAATCCACATCTATAGTGTGCATTTTAGTATCAGAAAATCATAAACTAAGCATTTATTAAAAATTATTTAATCAAATGGACTAGCATTTAACCCAAAATTACTTTGATCATTTATGGATTTAGTGCATGAATGATTATAAAACTGCAACATTATGATGTCATTGACTTCAAAGGCATAAACTCTCAAGAGTTAACCCAAGACTGAAAACATACCCTTCAAGGACATTTGCTCTCCTCTTAAGACACACCTGACAGCTCACACATATTGCTTTCCTGGTTGATGAAATGCTGCTCCAACTTTCCTACTAGCAGAAAGCATCACTTCTTTGAAAGTGAGAAAAGAACTGCCCTGGCATTTCTTCTCTATTTTTAATGACAAGCTTAAAGAGAAGCTACGTCACTGCGAAAGGGCTGAACTAAACACATCTGAAAGGAAAGCCTAGGACACTACACAAGAATCAAACAGGAAATAAAGTTGTCAGGAGTTTTTCTTTGTTTTTCTCTGTTTGTATAATTCTGAATGTGATTCAGATTTTCTATGAAGACAAAAATTAGGCAGAGGCATTTATTTGCTGTGGACCTAAAAATGCTATTTTATGTATGTCTACCAGAATCAGTGATTCTTAAGTGATTCTGAAGTAGACAGTCCTGGACTTTACAGTCCATAACAGGTTAACTACATGTACCAGCAGACGTTTGGGTGTGATGGAAAAGTTAATCACTGGGAAAAGGTGCGTTTTTTTTTTTAATCTCTAATCAAGCATGTAATATTTCCTGCATGAAACAGTATATAAACATAATTAGTTTTGTGTACATTTTCAAATTAAATATTTATTGAGAAAAGCATATAATGCTCAAACTTCCCTATTTACCCAATTCCTGATTTTTTAGTATGATCTTGCTTATACAATTAAATTTTTATGCCAGACGAACAATTTTCTTTATTTTTTCCCCACCAGTAACTCCACAAAAACACTGCCATCTAATCTTTCAACTCTAAAATAAATTCAGAGTAAATCTATTATATTACAGTTGTTAGCCTGCATCCTACATTTAAAACTAATGCTTAAAAAGAAAAGTTTTTATTCTAAAAACAGAAATTAAACAAAAACAAACATACACACAATCACCTTAACAGGCACTTATCTCCTGTGGATTATTAGCTCTCCTCCAATAGCTCGTGTAACACACACAGGTTTTATGATTAGCTTGAAAGCTGTAGGAGGCATATTATCACTTTCTTAAAGAGCCCATACACACAGCAGAAATTCGAAGTTAAGACGTGTCCCAGGCTTTTCTGACTCCAATAGAAATCAAAAAGTATTTTTGCAGTGTTTTTTATTCTAACTCCGATAGAAACAAGAGCAGGTAGATTATTGGAGGCAGTGAAAAACATAGACAAGGGAGGAAACAAATGGCTGTTGTACTCAAGAGGAACTTTTATAATTAGAAGCCTTTACATAGTGTCAGAAAAGGTGAATAAAATTTCAGCTCATATGAGCCTTGGTAAGTGATCAAAAAACTAGTTTGCTCACTAAGATGACTTAATAAATCAGATAAAACAGTTCAAATATAAAGGGGCATTCTTCAGTCTGAAGGGCCAAATTTTTCCAGTATCTTCCCATTCTGCAAACCATTATAAAACTGTTCTGCCTCTTACTTGACATAAGAGCTCAAGAGTCTTCTTGTATTTTTGCACATTTCTCTTTTGCTTTCCAATCTGAGTATTTAATACTGCACTTTTGACTGGAGGCGAGTTCAGGCCCCGGTGACTAGAATGTAATAATTCACGCAAGCCTGAACACACGGGTCCAGCGGTTTCAACTCACATCCCTATGATTCATTACTCCCACAACCAGCATGAAAAGCAGAACCTTTCAGAGGTCCTCTGCATTAAGGGAGCACCAGAACTGCAGATTCACTGAACAGACATCTACAAATACATCCCAGTTAAAAATCTTAAATTCATCTGAAAAATCAAACTGTTTCCTCCTTTATTTTTTTGTATTATTCAAATATCTATTTCCCCTAAAGAACAACAAGAAAATTAAGAGCAACTCGAAGTCAAGAGGACAGAGAAGAGTATCCTCAGTGTTTTTAACCAGGGGAGAGCAATGACAGCCCATTCCTCCTACCCTGGTCCTGCTCCTAGACATGCAGAGATTTCATCAAATCCCTACCTTGCCTTTCAGCAAATGCTGCTTTACTTTCCATAAGGCTGAATTCTTCATCTTGACTCACTCAGTGGAGATTAGCAGGTCTTGAATACTCATTTGTATCTGAGACAGTGTCAAAGCTTTCTGTAAAAATAGTTTCCAAATTTAGACATGGAATGAAACAGCCTTCAGCAACCAAGCAGCCTACTGCTCAATATTTTCAGGTAGTAATGGAATATATGCATATATCACAAAAATTCTTAGGTATTTTCAGCATCTTAGACAGCAGTTGCAAATTTTGCCCCTTGTGTAACAGATCTGTGAAATGATTAGGGATGACAGAAGTAAAATTTCAAGGGAAACACTATGTCCATAATGACAGAAAAAAAAAAAAAGAAAAGAAAAAACAGATGCCAGGTGATCTGCTTGTGGAAATCAACTCTGAAACATCACGTTAAAAACTTGGCCACAGTGAAATCAGTGGGAAGACTGCCAATGCCTCACGCTTCTAGATATAGCCTTAAATATTACTTGTAGGCATGAGGTCTACAAGGTCTACAAAATGTTAAATGCTGCGTGAAGTGACTGAAATCCTCACAGGATTTAGAAATGTAATCATTAATGCTATTATCTTACTCTTGCTAGACAGGATAATCCTCAGTGACACTTGCAACTTCCATAAACAAATAAAAAAAATCCTTCTGGTCTGAAAAATAAGTCCACTCATGCAAGACTAATCTACATTTCCCAATCAAAACTGGCTCAAGGGGATTGTGCAGTTTTCTTCTTTTGCAAGCACTCATCTAGCAGATGCTGTCATTTCCAGCTCCTGTGAAGTGATTCTTACTCTAACTTGGGCATCGTTACACTGTTCTATTCCTCTTAGCACATCCTTTTGAGTTCTAGGGAAGAAAAATCACTACTGCTGCCAAGCCAGCTGCTAAATGTGAGAAAAGAACTCAAGAAGTCATTCCACTGAATATTTTCTATTATAGCATCTGGGCTTGATTAGCCTGCCATCAAATTTAACAGGTGCAGACTGTTCAATATAAAAATTGTTTTTATCTACCCAGAGACACACACACAAAATCACTGGCCAGTGCAGCATGACTGAGATTCAGAAGTAATCCTGAAAGAGAATAAATAAGACAGATTTTTAATTAAGTCAGACAAGAATAATGTGCTGTTTGAAACAACTGCTGAGTAATTAATAGACCTGATCTTACACTTCAGGAAAGAATTTACTATGGATACTCAGGTTTCTTTTGCCTTATCAATTAAGCCGAATTTTCACCAGGAGGAAGTGAGAAGGGTGGGATCCCCATGCCTTCTTGGGAAAGAGCAAGAAAGGAGAGCACTTTGCAGAGGTTTAGAAGGAATTTTGGGCTGTGAGGACGCTAACAAGCACAAGTTCATCTCTCTCTTTTCAAACAGGGAACACAAATTGCCTACAGAACAACTGTCTGTAAAGCACAAAATTAGTTCTGTTTTTCTCAGGCTGTGTATCAGCCATACATGTGATAAGGAATATTTAAAAGACCAAAATACACAGCCTCTATCACAATATCATACATAATGCATATAGTTTCAAAAACTGTAGTTGAAAAGAACAGCAATATTTAAAATACTGAAAGCTAAGAAAAATAGATAATGTAAATACATGCATGTAAAGGTAAAAATACATATTGTCTGATATTTTCATTCAAGAGAATGAAAAGTTTGGCAACTACTTTCTAACGTTATCTCATTTTACCAATTAAAACAAAAATTTGAACCCTTTAAAAGGGGGAAAAAAAATCAAGCTTCATTAGAAACATGTCATCTGAATAGACAAAACATAGAATCCATAGCTATATAGATATAGCCTAAGTAAAGATTAACTACACCTAAGTTAGCAATTTCTGTAAAACCACTTTACAGGGCTTGCATATCTTTTGCTTTAATAGGAGTATTTTTTTTTGCTAAAAGGGTATCTTTCAGTTGCTCTGACAGGTTTATCTTCATGATATATAGCACCACTGCCCTCTTTTGCATAGTACAAAAGAGACTATAGAAGAAAATTTAAATAAGTGAAAGCAGCATTAATGAATGTTACTAGTTCATTCATTGTACTTTGTGGTGTATATTTTAAAATAAAGGTACTGAACAACACAGGCACATAAGTGGTAAACTTAATTTACTATTGAAGATTAATTAGAAGAATTTTCTAAGAGAAACTTGGATGAGGCTAAAAGTTAGATATCATTTTTATAGAGCTGCAGTTAGAAGGATCAAACCACCCTCTGCTTCTCCCATCGAGACAATAAGAGGTGGTGACAGAGGAAGGAAAACTACGTATGTCAAGTGAAGCTCTTTCCCCTAGAAGCAGCTTCTTTCCCCAACACCTAGGAACAGGGCTAGAATCTCTGACACAACTTGCCCAGCCAGGCTCACAAGCTGTGCTGGGCTGCTTGCCCACAAGGCTACAGCCGAGAGCCAGCATCCCAAAGGGAAACCACATCCAACCACACTGCATCTTTTCTGCTGCAGGGCAAAGAACACCCGCCTGGGAAGAACATCGTGCCACATATGGAGGGCAGGAGGCTGCAGGAGAACTCAGTTTCTAGCAACACTTCACTTCAAAAGCAAGCTTTACTTTTTTAACCATCTGAAACTGGCATTTGGAAGTAATAATACTGTACCCTGACAAGCCTGAGAACTATCCCAGGAAACCTGCTTCTAGTTGTCCTTAGCACTTGTGGAATTTTTCCTATCTATGATTTATGGCAAGCATTATTTACCTATTCACTTTGGAAATACTAGTAGCTTAATTTATTTGGAAAGTTTGAATCCCATGCCTGTTCTCAGGGCACATGATTTCTTATTGTAAGGATATAGAAATAAAACTTTTGATTATAAAGATTTATGAAAATGTAAATTATTATACTTATGAGGGGGAAAGACATAATATTTTATTTTCTAATCAACAGTATAGACAACATCCAGCCAGAAGACCAAAGAAATCTAAGAGCGCAGCAGCACAGCCCAGACTAACTCCCTGCACAATTCTCTAGTTCTCAGAAATCAGTTCATAAAGCAATCCAGCTCAAGAAGTCAGCTGAGACTGACAGCCTTTCAGAAAAAAAATATCAACCACAGTGTTGCAAGCAATGCTCATGAATTTATTAATGTTTAGCTCTTGCCCCCATTTAACACATCAAGCCTTCCCATGTGTTCCCTGACATCTCTCTCTGAATGGCACTTTTCTTCAGATAAAATCCACTTAGATAACCAGAGGGCAGGCACACAATTTTCTGTTTTCCTTAATCTTAATAAATCTCCATTCCTTTGTATGTTCCTTCAGTACAGTCTAATGAAAATTCATGGGACATATGCTCATTTTTAGCTAGAACAATTTCTACCTCAGAAAATTTTGGTTTTATACTTAAGAAATAGTGCAAACAGTTCATTCTACTTAGAGAATAGACTTCTGTATTTTTTTAAGATCTTGTTAGTCTAGTTGTTTTCCCAGCTTATGAAAATCTGTTGCCCTTTTCTGATTCTCCAAAACAAGGCATAGATCCTTCTTTCACAGTTCCCTGATGTTTTTCAGGCCAACTTGAAGAGCCATCTGTTCTCCTTGGCATACGATTCCCATTATTTCACTTTAAAGGAAACACTATTTAGTTCCAAACCTTGAGCTTCAGCTATTTTTCCTTCATACTTTGAGATATCCCATTCATCATCTTTTAGATGTGTTCTACCTTATGACTTATTGTAATGTACTTTTATTAGCCTTATGTTAGCAGGCAGTGGCTTAAATAGGTTCATGTATTTTATCACACACATGCCCATGTCCAAACAGCAAGTAGTTGTCTAAAGTAAAGCTACTACTTAAAGGAAGTCAGCTTTTCCTTAGAATACAAAAGAAATTGTGTTTTCTGGTTATTATTTACACTCTTCAGCAGATATTTTCCTGTAAACCATACTCTCTCAAGTGAGAGCAAACAGAAAACAAATAAAAATGAATACCTTGTTTAGTGTCAACGGTAATCTCAACTTCTTGATTCAGTTATATGAAGACTATGTGAAATCACATGCCAATAAGTATAAAAACTTTTAAGTAGAGAAAACAATTATCACAACACTAAGAAATACTATAATACAAGAAAAACAATTTTTTTTCATATATTTGCTACAACAAAGTTGAACTGAGTATCAGTCTCAAATCATTCTTCTGTGCTTATTTCAAACACAGCTACGTTTGGTGAATTTGCACACCATGAATTCTCTGCTAAACACTTCAAAAACATGCTAGGTGCTAGTATGAAGCACAGGCATTAGCTCACTGATGGTCGAAGTTTGGCTTATTCCTGAGCTACACTGCACACCAGAAATGTCGTCAGCAGACAAAATACATTTTCCCTACAGCATAGTTGATTCATATTGAACCACAGAATTATTCAGGTTGGAAAATGATCTTTGGAGATCATCTAGTCCAATCCCACTGCACATACAGGGTCACTTAGAGCATGTGGCACAGGATTGCATCCAAGTAGGTTTTGAAGATCTCCACGGGAGATTCCACAACCTCTCTTAGCAACCTGTTCCAATATCATCCTCATTGCCAAGGCATTTTTCCTTAAGTTCCTGTAGACATTATCTAAAAAGATTAAGTTTCCATTGACACTAGTTACTAAGGAAGCAAAGTTTTAGTGGGAGGAAACTATGCAAAGTGAAGCAAAAGGGTCAAAACTCTATGCGAAGGGTGTGCTAATTCAGGGTGCTCTTTTAGTGAAGCATCACTAGCATTTCGGTAACAGATGTGCAGTTGCACTGTGGAGAAATGACCACAATATTCATCCAATTAACTGGATGCCTCGAACAGAGCCCTCATTAACCCTAACATTCTCTATGGAAATCATATAGACTAAGAGACACCTTGACAAACTATGTCATAAAAAGCATACACTTAAGACTGAAGAAAGTAGCATTAAAATTACTTTGAGGCCCGATTCAGAAATTGTAAAAAAATTATAGTATTAATTGTGAAACTAAATGAGGATTATTCAAGATTTTTTCAAAGGAATTCTCTTATCCAGAAAACTCTTTAAACATCAGGGAAGTAGTGGAATTTGTAGTAGATCTTTTTGTCTTGACTGTTCACTTAAATTTCAGATCAAAATGAGAAATCTATGCAAAATAATAATAAAATATCATCTAAAATATTGATAAGTCATTGAGACTTCTTTTCTTTCTCAAAAATACTACAGTCTTATATAATGCTGGAACTAGTATTGTAATTTTGTCTTGAGACAACATGATTCTGTGTTGTAACTTTCTTGGAGGAGGAAGAAAATACATTGTATTAATACTGAGGATATCATTACAGCAAGGGCTCTCACATATCAGGAAACAGCAGAATCAGTGAGCTTTCATGTTGCAGAAATACAAACAATTTTTTGACATAGAAAGGAATAAATCTCTTCATTTTATCACATTCCAAACACAATCTGCCACCTTCTCTGAGGTGTTGTTTAATTTATAGGATTTCTTTATTTCTAGGAGCCTGTAGAAGCATTCAATCTACACAGTCCTAAGTGTACACTTTTTTTCCAGACCAAAAATAAGCATTTATTCTACTCTACTTTCAAACATACAGAAATATGACGCAAAGCCAAGACCTCATTCCAGGTGGCAGTAGGAAAGAGGCTTTGTACTCTACTCTCTTTTCTAGGTGTGTAAATTCTTCAAAGCAGTTTCCAGTCCAGAATTTGTATTCTGTTTACTCTGCCTTTTCTTCATGTAGATTTCCATCTGCTCTTTGCATGACAGGATGGCCACTGCCAAGGCACTCTCATCGACCTTTCTGCTTTGAAAGCTGCTAGAAGCACTAATGCATTCTCTCTATCTTACTTTTTATCAGCACTAAGAAGCAAGTTCCTTCACCCAGATCTCAGAGGAGTAATTGGCCCCAATTAAAAACTGGCAAAAAGCCCAAGCCTGCTGACTTTCAAAGCATCCACAAACAGACCAGTTGTTCACATCAGGCCTTTGAGGAAGCTAAATGAGGATAGAAAGTAAATTAAAGGGCAGGAAAAAGCAGTGCAATCCATCTTTAAGAAAGTCTATATGAGAGCTGGGACAATTTTCTGCAGAGGTTAGGGTTACAAATCCCTCCAAATACACCAGGAAGAGGTCATTGATTGACTACTTGCTTTTAAGTGATTTCCAAAAGCAGTTAGTATCAAAAGTGTTATAAGAAAATAAAATCATAGCTAAAGGAATGAAGTGAAAAAACTCTTGAGATGAGAGCACAGTAGAATGTTAAAAAAAAAGATTTTTTCCCTGAAAACACAAAGAATAGGATCATAATTGACAGCAATTGATTCCCAAAGGAACATATGGTCACTGTAGTTTTAAATTAGCTCAGTATAAGAGCTATAATGTGTTACAAAAGAAAAAATAGTATCATGAAGGCATAAGGAAAGAATCGTAAAATAGTTGATATTGTAAGGGACCTCAAGAGATCATCTAATCCAACCCCTCTGCCCAAGCAGGGACATCTACAGCACGTGGCACAGGATTGCAGAAGAAAGAAACAACATTGTTCCATCTGTACCTCTTCTAAATCCAAAGAGGGATTATCAGTTTGAGGGATTGCACAAACTCTGGACAAGACAGAGGATTGTGACACAAGATGAAACAAAGACTAGCAGGAAAGACCAATAACTTTCTCCAAGATAAAGAGCGTCTTGATTCAAAATTAAGCAGACAGAATGAAGTACTCTTTGCTCAAAAAACTAGTCCTGGAAAAAAAATTCCGTGAATGCTTAGCGTAAAGCCAAAAAGTCTAACCCCCAAAAAATAAAGTTAGCAAATACAATAAGATAACATAATGATATTGCATAAATTCTAAGTTATGGTCATATTGCATTTTAATTATTTTCTACCAGGTCCAAAATCTATTATGTCCAAATTGCAGCTTAAATTTAAAAAGATGATTTTGTAAGATCATCATTGCACCCTCACTCACTGACTAGGTCACAATCCTGAAAGCAAAGAACATAGCTATTCATGTGAAGTGGTCAGAGTTGTGCAAGCCAAGGGGCTTGTGCAGCAGCAGGGGAGTACAAACAGTAAAGAGTCAAAAGGTGAAACTTATCGTTTGTGGGCACTAGTTGAGGAATATGTGAAATTTAAAGATGACTAGCAGCTGGAAAAAAATGCCATTACTGTATTAAAAAGCAAGGTAAACTTTTTTCCTTCTTCAATCAAGTAACTGCTCATGTTGAAACAGCAAGGGACCAAACGCATACAAAAAGCATTTCAGGTAATAGAGAGCTCTTAAATGAATATAGCAGAGAGCTGAAGCTAAACCACCCCGAAAGTAAAGGTCAGACATGCAGAGAACTGAATACTTCATTTCTATTTAAAGTTCAGAAAATCAAGTAGATAAACTATGTGGAAGCAGAACAATTTTTGTAAGTCGCTTTTGGAGCACAAGAGATTAATATCTTTCTGCTACACCAAATACTCTGTGCAAGTCCATCAGGAAAACAAATTACTTGGCTAAACTCAAGTTTCTTTTGCAATTTTTTTTGTTTTTCTCTGAAAAAAAATTGTAATTCTTAATTGAGTAGTACCCTTGGGTTAGAAAACTGGACTTGACTTCAGTTAACAGCTACTTAGTAGCTACCTCAAAAATAAGAACCAACTACAAATTTTCCCCAGGAAAATGAATAGAGAAGTATATTATCTCAGGAGTAGAGAAATCTTAAGATATATTAAAAAAATGTTGCAAAAACCTGTATCCAAATGCCCAACAAATTCCATGGCTTGTAATCTGCATTAAAATACATCCTCCGGAGATTTTTCCTAGCCTGAACTTTATTAAACTCCTTGATTTTTATTTCCAGTAAATATTTGCCTGGTGATGGCAGAAAGAAATTAGGATAAAATATATTACCTTGAGAGAGAAGAAAAGCAGAGAAGGAGAAGGGAAGAAAAGGTAAAAGACTAAGTTTTCTACCCTTTCCTACCATTGAACTACTTTTTCTACTAGAGAAATAACTTGAGTTTCTGGAAGCAACCTCTTGTGCATCAAAAGAAACGACTGCTGCTTCTGACAGCTTACATGCCCATTGCATCACGAATTATGGGTCTTTTTTTTGGTGGTAGGGAAGTAGGCGGCAATGGGAGGGTCATCTATCTTTTCTTCAGAAACACTACACTGACTTGGTGCACACTAATTAGATATTTGAGAGCAAAAACAACCTGCCATTTTAATGGCACTTTGTAGCTTGACCAAGGAAAATATAAAACATATATATACATATATATGTAAATACACACACACAAGCAACTACGGCCAACAAACATCTGTTCTTAAGAATGTGGAGAACAAACAAAACCAAAGGGATGGTTTCTGTGGGTAAAGAATATCCCCTAGAATTGTTTCTTTCTTACTACAATTCTATACTGCATACCTATAGGAAGACAAACATCAAAATGCTGATCTTGATTATGGGCCCATATTTCATTACTTCCTCCCTCCATGCCCACAGTGTAAAAACATCTTTCCTCTCTGTAACGACACTCTACGTTACAATGGTTCCTAGAACAGAGAACATTTATGGACGAGTGAGAACCAAAAGAGCATTCACAGGAATTAGTGAGAGAGGTAGATGCTCTTTTTCAGCAACATACTAAAAAAGAAAATTAACCCCTAATTTACCATCAGTTCTACAATTCACAAGTCTTATCAGAACAGAATTCTTCATTTTTTTATTTTACTTTTAGAGTTATGATGCAGTGTAACAGTTCTTCAAAGTAAGTATGACAAAAGTAATCTTCTAAAACCCATGACCAACATGCAAGTCTAAAGGGAACTTTTTAGAATATATGTTTCATTCAGTTTTTTCCCTTACATAGTTTTTCATTCACATAATGCTTATGCAGTAGAGACAGAAACAAATTAACCTTAAACCTTAAACATCCATCTGCAATTCAGGATGTTTGATTTGATTTAGCCTTTTGTACAAATGCAAACTGGGTAATTTACTTCAGCAGTTGGTTCTATGCCGGGAAAATTTTTATAGTTTGTCATGAAATTTAAGTAGGCAGAATTTCCAAGAGCCACTGCTGTCAGCTTGGGGAGGAGTAAGGAAACAAAATCCCTCCAAAAATTGTACATGATGAATTTTAAGTAGCATTAACATGGAGGGCTTTTTTGTGTCACTAAGATAGGCTACGGTGCAACAGACTAACTATTTGATAGAATAAAAGATCAATAAACTAGATAGTAAAGGCAAGACTGTGTGGATGATGCTTTTCTGATAAATGGTAGATGTGGGATTCAATAACTCTTCTTAGGACAAGTAAATGCTGTAACTACATTTCATAAAAGCAGTTTATCTGTCACTAGTGGATGAAAATTGTCCTGGCTACTTTGCTCCTTATTAAGTCTCGTGCTCCCATGCACAAACAAGTACATTGAACACATCATCTTGATCAGGCTTTTCAGGACTCCAGCACAGAAATATTCATTCCTTAATCCCACCACATGAGATAGAACCAGATAGCTTGGTACCTACCAGGACCAAGGGATCAAAGCACAAGCATTAAGGCAGCAGTTCTGTGATGTTTTCTTGGAGTCTGGAAAAACATAGGCAGTTGAATTCCCTTTAAGTTACTCATGGGCCCAAATGACCTCTTAGTAGAAAACAAAGGGGAAAAAAAGTTTGTTTTTTTTAAAAAAAAGGAAGGAATAAAAGAAAAAGCTCTGTAAAGTGCCAATTAAGCAAATGAATGGCCCACAGCTGACTGGAGAAAGTAATCTCTAGGGGGACAAGTCGCCTGGCCTGGTCCCCTTCAGGGCCTGTGTGGAAACCCTTTGATCTACATTCACTATTTTAATAGACTATCTACTCTTAAATGCCTTAGTTTTATTTTGCTCTGTCTGCAACTCTGGACAGCAAAAAGATTTATTAAGCAGGATTTACAGATAAGGACAAGGACAGTGATAAGAAATGGGATAGATATCAGGCACAGGAAGGTTGCAAAAGAGCAAGTCCCTGGGCAGGCAAGGCTAAAGCTCCTAATGTTCAACTTCCGTAAGTGTTCTGAAAAAGAGGATGAATAATGCAGGTGACAACACTGGCTTGTGATGTTCAGTCCTTTACTAAAGTAAAGGTTTATTGCAAGGCTTGCCCAAGTCCTGCAGTGAAGAGATGCTGAAAGACAGCAGGCGGATGGGAAACCATGTAGATAAATTTCACAGGGTCGGTCAGGAAAAAAGCAATTTTGACTTGCACCAGGCAGGGCTAAACTCACTGCTGACTAACCATGGGGCAGGGGAATACCTTTAGATCCTACTGCTAAAATATCCTACCTTTCCCTGTCTGTGACTCAGCTTTAGACCTCGGCTAAAGCCTTAATGCTCCATAGCCCCACTAAGACCTATTAGATCCATAGTTGCTCAACAATCTCCATTTCATGTTTCTGATTCAACGTGCTGGAACCATTTCTGTTTCTTATCCTTTGTCTTGTCAAAGTAGGCCAAATGCTTTCCAGCATCTCCAAGTGGGCATACTCCTACAGTGATCATTCCTCATGCTTTACTCCATCTATTTTTTGTGGAAAGCCTTATTTCAATGCATAGCTTCTAGTGTTATTTTAAAGCAGCTGAGTTGCAGCAGGAAAGGTGTGTCATTCTTTCCAGATAGCAGTTGTGTGGTTTCCAGCTACGGAATGAAGACTTCATGTCTACAGACTGTCTTAGCTGCCCACCACAATCAGTGCAACGTTCCACTGATGAGTTCTTATACAAACAAATTCACTTCTACAGAACTGACAGCCAAGAAGGTGCTCTTTGGAAAATCATAATCCACATTGACAGAGCATGGAGCTACGCCAGTTTCCATCACAAGAACTATGTGCGAAGCAAGACCTCATATAAAAGCTTCATCTCCACCTTTTCTATATTACACTACTTTGGGACTCCAGAGATATCTGAAACAGATAATCTAAATAAAGAAGAATAACGTTTAAAAAAAAAGCAACCAGAAGTCCCTGCTACAGCAGAAGGTAATTTAAAAATCTTGCATTTCCAGGAAACAGTACTGTTGTAAAAGAAAATATCTAGGAAAAATTCATTTTTCTTCATACACTCAACACATACAGAAATACAAGACATACTTATGGGTAAATTATGACAGACAAAATCTAGATGTACTCATATCTAGATTTGCTCACCTAGATCAACACCACAACTCCGCATGTTAAAAAAATATGTTTAAAGAAGGCTCCTTATTATACCATAGTAAACAGTCAATTTATAGGCAGTAGTAGTTCTAGATACTGTATTTTCTTGGTTCTGTTTTTCTATAGTATTCTTCTGGTATAAGGCAAGGTAACTTATACTCTAAATCTAAGATGACACACAGAAATTGGCTTACTCAGGAAGAAGACTATTACTTTGAAGTCATTTTCCTTCTTCATGAAACTGAAGTCTTTTACGCTATGCCATGACTAGATCAACAAAGACACTTCAGCAGCTTGGTCATAAAAGTTCTGCCCTTACTCCCACATCATCTGAAAAGGATGACATTTCAGTTGCTGACACAGTATGATCCTGTACAGACAACTGGTAAGTAATTTAATAGATCAGTCCTGAACTTCCTGTATGCAATACAAGCAATTCAATTAGCTTCTCACAATAGACTACAGTGGTTATTTGATGAGCTTTGAGCACTTCATCTGGCAATTCTTCACAGGGGCAGGAATGCCCTGCTGTCCCTGTTCACCTCTATCAGTATGGAGGTTTCAGCACTCAATGAATGGGGACAGTGGGTATGTGAGCGCTCCCAGAGACACTCATATGCAGCAGGAGGGTGATAACCATGATTAACTTCCCCAACCCTAAAGTTCAGGATAGCAGATGTGTCAAACAACTGGAGCAGTGGTCACCACCTCCACAGACTCCAAAGTGTTCCCCAAACCAGATTTGGGTTACTCGTCCAACTGTGGACAGTAGTAGTGTCTGTAGGATTAACTGTTCATTGAGGTTTCAGTTATTTAATAACAAATGTATGACCAGAATTAAATAAATCAAACCAAAAAAAATCCACACCACTTTTTACCAACTAAAATCATCTAAGTGCATAATAATATCTGGAATAACATGTTTACTGACATTTTTGTGCCAAGTACAAAATATTTCTACCCTGCATTTAGAAAGGAAAAAACCCAACAATTAACTTATTACACAGTAATATCAGTTTGTCAATGTCTGTACAAAAAAAAAAAGAGCATTAATTTCTATATGCCTCATTTCTTCATCTTCTCTCTTCACTCTTTCTTATGCTGTATGTAAACTAAATGTTTAATGTTGTACTTCAGTTAGGTTTTCTCAAGTCATGACTATTTTTCCCTACTCTTTAGCATTAACTTACATGTAGTTATCTTTGTATACTTAAGAAGTTATTAGTTAACAAAATTTAATATACTTTTCCCCTCATTGAAAAGTCTTCACACCTCTTAAGGGCTCCTGAGAAGCTACACACAGAGGCTAGCTCAGTTAAGTTAAATATTAATCAATAAGGTGGAATAGTTAAAATTAATGCAATCTCTGTAAAGACTCTCTCATTCTGAATTAAAATAGACTTTGTTTGGTTTAATTTGCCCAAGAAATGAATTATGCAAAATTAAAGTAAGGTCACGTCAGTTCTGATCCTTCTGAAACAGAGCTGCTTTACTTAATTTGAATGAAAATCTGCAGTTGAATACAATTCCTTAGCTAGCCACTATTTTTTTTCCCTCCTTCTGGACTTAATTCTGGACAGAATTAAGTTTTAAAATGTTTTGTTAGATTCGTGGAACTCAAGAGCAGGTTTTTCGTGCTCGTTAGTATTCACTAGTCTGGACACAAACACACAGCTTTGGGTAGCTGGCTAAATAATTATAATCATTAGACTTACATTTATAGCAAATAGTTAACTTCAAACATACACTCTAGAGAAAGTTCTGTAGTTTGACACACTTTCTAGATACACTGATGTTACTAATGTGGCTGGAATTCTGATCACAGCTAACGCAATAAACCTTTGAATACAAATGCATTTAAAACATAATGTTCAAGTTTAACGTTAAATTTCCACACATAATAAACACATCCTTTTCTTCAAACATGCAAACATATATTATTAAATGTACAAGATTTTTGGAAGAGTTTGTTTTATTTTCATATTCAGTTTATAATTCCATGAAAACTACCTGTTCTAGACTTTAGGTGGACGGTAGGGAAGAGAAAGAGGCTCAGAAGAGAGAATTCACTTAAGAACTTTTTTCTCTTTTTCAAGAAGAAAAAGAGAGGTTACAATGATTAAACTGAAGGACTAAGATCCTTTGAAGTAGTCATAGTATCCTAATGACAAGGACATTCCTTTTGACAGAAACACAAGCATGGTTCAGTTGAGGGCTCCATCTAAGCCCACTATCAGGCTTCCAGTGGTGGCCAAAAGTAGATACTCAGAGAAAAGGAGCAATGGGTTAAGCATATATAATATTTCTCTGCACTAATTTTTTACTTTCCCCAAACTCTAGACAATTTTTAGCTCAGGTGATATTCTAAACTCAGTACAGTTTTACCTAATTAGATCCTCAGTGGATCTGTCTTCCACGCACTAATACAGCTTCTCCTTTTGACCGCAAAATGAAATTTTTGCAATTATATCATCCTTAAATAAGGAATTTCAGTAGTCTATTCAGGTTTCATTCCTGATTGCTAGTGGTCAGCTCATCACTGGCATTTTAAATGTAATGCTCATTTGACCCAACATGTATGACTTCATATTAATCTGCCCTGATTTTTTTCTGCCATTTTTTTGTCCTTGAGAATCCCTGCATAAATTCATTTGAGATAGAAAAATCCCTGTAAAACAAATAAAACTGCCACAACCAAAAAACAACCTGCGATGGAATTTATTGCAGCATGCACCTACATTCCCTGAAAAGTCTCTTCTACTCTGAGCATACTCAGAGCATGCTCTTCCTGCTTCTATACTGGGCTGCTCCATACAATGGAAAGGAAAAAAAAATCCACACAATTAACAACACCTTATGTTGCATAAAACTCTTGCTGCCCGATGCTGTCATTGCCTAACATTTTGCATGCATAACCTTCTGTTTAAAAATACTTTAAAATATGAATGTAAATACAATGTCAACTCCTGTGTCCTACATACAAGATGAAGTTTTTATAAGGCACAGATTCCTACAAAAAGTTTGGCTTCTTACTAGAAGGTTACAGATTGTTCAACTTCCAAAGAAAGATCATTAAAAATGGCTCTGAGACACTTTTCACTCTATCATTTGTCAGAAAAGCTGAACTGTATCTTTCATTATAATTAAGATTCAAATTTGGAATGAAAGAATAAAAACTCAAACTACTTTTCAGTAGAAATAGTATCCCGCATAGTAATTCTAATTTTGCCTGACCTTTTCCCTTAACATATTTGAAGTCTTAAGATTTCTCGGGCTAAGTCTCTTTCAGAAGGATCTTGAAGAAAAGCTTTTTAAATAGGTTATATGATGGAATTAATGTGTTAAAAATATAAGGCATTTGAGTGAAATACTTTCAGAGGAATATGTTTGAAGATTAAGGATTTGCCTTTATATTCTCTACTTAAAGATAGCTTTCTACCCACACAAAGCTTTCATTGCTGCTTCAGTTTTCTGTGGTGTCCAAGCAGTCCTAATCAGGATTTTAAAATATGAAGTCAAAAAATTTTTTACAATATTGAGGTTTGCTATCTTGCCCTGGAGGAGCAAAGTAACATGCAAATTGGGAGAAATGGAGTCAGTACTACACAGACTCTCTGCTAAGAGAAGTTTTGTTAGTGAGTGATGAGCACTGATTTATTATCATGTATTTTCTAATTACAACTACCTATATCTTTTAGATTACATAGAGAATGGATTTACTGAATTCAGTTAAACAAAATTATAACAAATTTTTGCCATAGTGAGGACTTTTTGCATAAATTTGAGTTTGTATCAAAACTATTTTAGCAAATAAAAACAAAAAAGCATTTGAAAACATTTTTAAATCCATTTTTCTATTATTGTCATTTTAATTTTTATCCATGATAATGGCAAGCTACAAAACCCCTATAGAAAAGATTTAATTTTAAATCCTAATTGTACAAGCTTGTTCTCTCTGCATCTGTCTTATCTTAGTTCATTGTTTAAGATTGTCTGCCTTAATTTCTTGTATTTCTCATTTTTATTTTATACTTCTTTTCAACAGATGTTAATGGAATGTTATTAATCTGTGTTCAAAAATAATAATTCGGTTACCCTATTTCCTTATATTTCTTAACCTCAGAATAGTGAAGTGACCTTGAAGAAAAATTTCTGATTCTAAAGCTTTCCAGCCATTTTTCTTCCTTTCTTTATAGATTTTGTCTGTCTTGTGCAAGTGCTCTGCTTGGGCTGATCATTCTCTTTCTTCAGTGCTAGATGCTGAATACTGAACAAAGTCTTTTTTATTATAATTTTGCTCTATATTTCAAAACTTCATCCTATGAAATCAAAGCAGAGAAATGGAAGAGATAGTAGAAATTCTGTAGTTACATTAGAACAGATGAGGAATATTTTAAAGTGTCAGTGGAGAGATGGTGCTGAGAACTCATTAAAGCAAAGTTTCTTCACTGTCTGCCTTTTCCACTACACACCATGCCGTTAATTCAGCAGCACTAGCTTTTATGGATTTATGCAGAGAAAATACTGTAGATTCTATTCTCTCTGGAAAATGCCTAGTGTGTTTCTAAAAAACATACAAAAACAAAAAAAAAATCCTCTAAGCTAAAATGTTTTTAAGAAATGAAAATTCATTACAATGCACATAGATCAGTGCATCAATATTTTCATTATGAGATAATCAGTTAATGCTTCAAATGGATGTGGTTAGGGAAAAGAAATAAAGCAGCATTTTTTACAGGTTCCTGTAATACAGACTCTGATCAAAGACACTTCTCCTCTTAAATAGGTCAGTGTATTCTTTACACACACACACACACACACACACACACACTTTTCTCCTGCTTTTTGTCTGATGCTTAAAAACACTAATAAAGAATAAAGGCTTGTAAATACATTGTGATAACAAAGGTATGGTTAGGCTAGTCCTGACAGGAGAGTCTGGACATGCTGCAACATCATCTGACCTGCAAGCAGCACATCACTGTGTCACTGCAGAGGACAGCACAGGGACTGCTCAGCTTTCGGGGCGACGCAAGAGCACAATTAAACTGCTCATTTGATGAGTCTCTCTCTCCCACTTCATCAAATTCACCCTAGAGCAGAGACAGTTTCCCATTAGCAGTACTGCAATCACTGCAGATGCCCAAGCGGAAAAGGATGCACACACCACATGGCCTGTTTGGAGCTTGGAAGAGGGCCTGTACCAGCTCATATGGGTCAATATGGGAAGAGGTTTGACAAGTCACAGCTGCAGGTGTCCCTTCCCTAAGGCCCTACAGTGGCAGATTCATGGGGCTTGGCGCCCAGCACATCCTCTCATTGCAGCATTTGGAAAAGAAAAGGAACCACATCGAGGTCCAAGAATAAAACAGGAACACTTTTGGTAAACATCCAAGAACTGCAATACAAAGTATTTCATCTTCTCTGGTTTTACAAGCCTTAAGTTACCTTAATAACACCTTAATTACTATGATGAATTTGGCCTTCTGCAGCATGATCGTGATTTTTAAGTTGAAAGAAGTTATGCAAAGACACCTGAAATAGAAAAATCCTTAAATGCATCTGGTCTATGATTTAGACAAGGGCATGTCTAACATTCAGATCGTCTACTTACTCCTTAGGGGTTGACATGCACCTCTCATAGCTTATATGTTGGCACTTCAATAGCAGTAAGTGAAAACAGAATAGCATTTGTAAGGTCTTTCAGCTGAGAGGGAGAGAACTTGTTTTAAAAGCCATTTTGCCCATATAAAGTTGCTGGGCAATCTCCACTTCCGCACTTTGTGGAGTGGCACAAAGTGATGCTTCTTTGCAGCTCCTGGGAATTATTTTCCCATTTCACATTCTCTCATGAATAGCTGCAGCTCTTACATAATTTCTTTCAATCTTTGCTTCCAAAAAACTTAAGCATATTCCTGGGACTCAGAAGTGACCTTAACAAGAGAATGTAATTTCTTATTTATTTTACTGCAAATTAAACTAGTAAATGAGAGGAAAAAGAAAGTCACTGCAGCTCTTTGAGTAGGTTACATCACCAATACAGTTAAAACTTAAATCAAAACTAGAACAAGATTTTAACAACTTTCTTTTTCCTTTTCTATCAAGCCCTTATCCCATGACTAAATCCATTAACCAAATGATTCACATTATTTGCTTTTTCTACTTTTCTAGCTTTTTAATTTCTCAAGCTCTTAGTATTTATCAGAGGTGGATTACAGAATCAAAACTCGGGTGATGAAAAAACAGCATTCTCCCTCCAGAAATTCCATCTAAGTATTAAAAGCAAAGTTTCAACTGATGTTTCTTTTCAGTTCATTCTATCGCTTTCAGAAAAACCGTAGCAAGAAAGCTTAAACAATACAAAAACTGAAAAAATATAAATCCACTCATAGATCGCAATTCTTCACAATCCCTAAGGTCTCTAAAGATAGATAAACTCAGGGGAAGATGGTAACGGACCATTTCCTCTGCAATCATGGTATTTGGCCCAGCTTTCCCACATTGGGCTGGACCAGCACCTCAGCAGAAGCACAAGGCATGAAGTATTTTAAAGAGCTCAGACATTCAGAAGACTGGAAATAGAGAGCCAATGCTTTTCATTTCCCTGCCTCAGTCAAGAAAACCATACTGGGATATTGCTGGCCCGGAAGACCTTTGGCCAATCCAGCAACCAACTCCTGAACCTGGCAGCTTTGGAAAAAGCAGAATGGGTGCCCTGGCTGCCAGCAGGGCAGGATCTGAGAAACAAGCAGCTCGGACATCCTTAGCAGCAGCAACTTTATCAGAGAGAGGCAGGTGCCTAAAGACTGAAACTGCTGCAGCCCTTTGAATTCTACTCTGCACTGCTTGTCTGCCAGAATCTCCAAGTTCCTCTGAACTTAATTAAGTAGCATGTATTAAAATTGGCAGAATGTATGGAGACTAGCTGCTCTGAGTTCAAAATGCTGTTACACAGCTGTTGCCAGCCCTAAAAGGATTTCTTTTTACAAATTCATAAGAACTTTGCATCTTTCAGTTAAGAATCAGGTAGAATGTCTTAGGAATATTCACCTCAAATCACTTAACAGTAATTCCAGATCTTTGAGTTAGCTGAATATCTTTTGTGACCAATTACCAACAAAAAACATTAACAAAACATAGGGAAAAACCTCACTATTGGAAAATTAAAGCACATTAATAATAACTAATTAATTTAGTATTATTTCCCTCATTCTGTTAGATGATTATACTTTAAGACCAGAAGAGGCCATGCAAGAAACAGACTGATCATAGGTTCTCACATTATTCAAAATACTCAGATTTTCAGCTCACCCTTCATATGCCACATTACGCATTTGTAAATATCTGCCAAAGAAATGACTGCATAAAGAAAGGCACATTGGACGCTGTACAGAATCAGGTTTAAACAGTTATTAACACTAACAGAAATGACTCAATTGCTTAAATGATTTCACTGATAATATTTCTGATGATTGTACACTGATCACATAAAGGATGTTTTCAGGTCCTGTGATAATTAAAAAAATAAAAAAAGGGAAAAGGAAGAAACAGTAATATAACTCAACACAAAAACTAGAAGTAATTAGTCTTGTATTCTCTTTCTATATATCCTCTAGGTTGTAGAAGAAAAGTTAGTAATGGTAGCTAAATGTTCCAGAGTAACTACACTATTATATTCTTGTTAAATAATTAATCTTAAGATTTTTTCTAGGAGACCACTGAACTTTTTGCAGCTTAATTAAGAAAAGAAAGAGTTGATAATAGGACAACATTGCTCTATAGGCCTCAGGCTTCAAATTTTACTCTGCTCAATTCAAATGCAGACCACATCTACTAAATTCTGTAGGAAGCACCATGCCAAGAGCAAAAATACTGGCATTACCCTGAATTCTCAGAATTGCTCCATCAATGCTTCTTTAACATACATGCCTGAAACTGAGAGCTGAGTTCAAATGTTTTACTTTAATGAGCTTGGAATCCACAAGCAATAATGGAACTAGAATCAAACTGAACTGAAACACTGAATTTATTTGGAATGAAGGAAAGAAAAGGGAACAAGGCCCATTAGCCTCAGTTTCCTAGCCTCCCTTATGGATTCATGAAATGCAGCACTTCCTTTGGAATAAATTAATCCATCCAGAATGCAGAGAACTAAATTATTAAGATATCTCCATTTGTCTGGGGCCGATACAGCCTTGCTGCTCTCCTAAAATTATTAGATTATAAGAGTGGGAGTCCTGGTTGACAAGTTAACTGAGTCAGCAGTGTGCCCTCTTGGCCAAGGCCAATCAGATCCTGGCCTGCATCAGGATCAGTGTTGCCAGCAGGTCAAGGGAGGGGATCCTGACCCTTTACTCAGCTCTGGGAGTGCTGCCACCTGCAGTACTGGGTGAAGTTCTGGGCTCCCCAGGGCAATTGGGACATGGAGCTTCTAGAGAGGCAAGAAAATGATTAAAGGACTAGAGGGACTATCTTACAAGGAAAGACTAAGCAAGCTGGGCCTGTTTAGCCTGGAGAAGACTGAGAGGAAATGCGATCAATATGTCTAAGTACCTGAAGGGAGAACATAAGGAGGAACAGGCCAACCTCTTCTCAGTGGTGGCCAGTGATAGCTCAAGGGGCAATGCGTGCAAATAGAAACACAGGCAGTTTTGCCTGCAGGCAAGGAAGAACTTCTTTGCTGTGATGGTGACAGCACTTGTCACTCACAGAGCCTGAATAGCTGCCCAAGGAGGCTGTGGAATCTCCTTCTCGGGAGGTCTTCAAAACCCACCTAGATGCCACCCTGTGCTACGTGCTCTAGGTGACCCTGCTTGCTCAGGGAGGTTGGACTAGCTGATCTCTAGAGGTCCCTTCCAGCCTTAACTGTTTTGTGATTCTGTGATTATATTTGTTTTTCTTTGGTTGTTGTTATTTTTAATTGAACGATTTCATTGAATGGAATTTCAAATCCCCTGTCTACTCCCAGATGAATTTCCTAATTATCCCTCCATTAACTCTCTTTTCAGTCCTGCCATTTTTATGTCCCTGATTGTACAGTGATTCAGGAAGAAGTAGACAGGGCTCTTTATAACATGTTTGGGATACCAGAACATTCCCCTGGGGCTTGGAGAGCAATCATGAGGTTCTTAAGTCTAAGAGGAGTCAACTGTCACCTTTACTAGCACACAGCCTGACCAATAGATACTACATATCGATCTCCACCTTGTATTGATCAGTTCAGGACAGGGACATCTGCTGAGTCTATATACCAAAATGTTAGCAACCTTGGAAGGATTCCATAGTAAACCACTGTCTCAAACTGAATTTGGACTTTAGGCACAGATAGGCAGGATTTTGGTGATCTGTAACAGTCAAAGAATATTCATCTGAGTCACTTTATGCCTCTGTTCTGTCCCCCTCACCTTCAGAAAGTTATCCACGCTCAGAGGACACCTCCCTACAAGCAGTAGCCATTTTTTGAGCACAAATAGGCAAAACTAAACATTATTTTTCAATAATATTACAGTTTCCCCAAAGGAAAGGCTACTAAAAGGCATTTCTAGTTTACAGAGAGAAAAATATGCCTCTAAAACATCCTATGCTTGTGGCAGCCTTATCAATAGAAACAACAGATGGAAAGCCACTCCATGGATTTATCTGTATAAATCTGAGCGAGATTAGCATCAGCTTTTTGGAAGGACAGTATAATTGTCCCATCAGAACTGTTCTCACCTTCATTCTTTCTGTGAAACACATACCAACTTGGAATTTAAATGTGCCCTGTAAATTCTAGCCTCCATTATGACAGGCATTTAATATGAACATGTCTGACAAGGGATACATACCTGTATAAACTGAACACTG
>JAUBOD010000924.1:2777420-2804668 GCA_032353885.1 Nothura maculosa
ACACACACACACCACTCGTGCACACACACAGCACACACAGCTGGGGTAGTGGGATATGTAACCCCCGACTCTGCCAAAACCCCCCGACTCAGCCAAGAAAAGCGCACAGACCTGTTAGAAACAGCTCGGCGCGCTCAAGGTCAGAGGGACAGGCCCATGCCTGACCTGCTGCTGTGCAAGCAAGCGGGGAGCTGGACGTGCTGTCCTTGGCTCTGCCAGCAGCACCCGCCGGGCACACGCATGGTGCCCTGCACCAGGATGGGACACAAGGAGCGAGTTGCCACCTGCAGCTTGAGAGGCCACATGTACCTGGGGCTGCAGAGCTCCTCCAGCTCCCCAGCTCAGGTGAGCAGCTGCCTCTGCCACACATAGTAGGGCCTGGCCCAAATGAGCCCCTTAGGGAAGCTCCATGCATCCCTTCCTATGCCCCTGTAAATGCTTCTGTCGACAAAAAATGCTCTGAAGTCTTAGTTCATGACCAGAGAACCAAATGAATGTTTTCCTTTCCCTTGGAGGAAAAGGAAAACCCCTTTCCCTGCCCTGTACAAACACAGCACAACTCCGACTATTGCATTAGGTGCTGATGCAGTACATAATGCCTAATTCAGTTAAAAGAAGGCAGAGAATCCATTAGGAAAAGCTTAACAGAAGAAAACCACTGTTCATCAGATCTAATTTAATAGCAGCATTAACCAAACATTTTGGCAAATGCCTTTTTAAAATTGATCTTCATGATCTTCAACGTATTCTTGGTAACATGGACTGAGCGAGGTAAATACAGTATAGACATAATGCATCAAAGCATCCAAGTTACAGACAGGTCTCACTTTCCACACAAAGTAACAGGATCTACAGCCTAAGTGTGCAACAACAGGAGCCAAAATTAAGCAGCATCTGGAAGCCCCATTTTCAGCACAGCTCAGAGTTTAGCTGGAACTAGGCAAATTTCAATATTTCATGTTTACAACACTTTCTGCAGCCACTCATCTTGAGCAACAACTATTCCTCTGAGGAGGATTAGGAGCATTCGCCAAGAAGAGTTTGATAGAAGACTTCCTAGGCAGCATATATCACAGGCTGCCTTACAAGTTTAGAAACTCCTTTTGTCTCTGAAAAGGAAATTCCTTAAATAGCGAGTAGAGCCGAATATAGATTCTGAAAACTAGACACTGAAGGATCTCTATCGTAGATGAGGACAGAAGATGTCCATGAAAAAAGGTGTTTTACTGGACTCCCAGAGCTTTGTTAATCCTTTGACATTTTTCATTTTTTTTTAACCAAACTTTCACCAGCAATGTTACCTAAAAATGAAAAACTGAAATATCAATTTTTCAAAGCTTTAAACAAGGATGTTTTTACCACACAGTTTTTCCCCCCGCTTCTTGAAACAAAGCAGTATCAGTTCCTACACATTTTCTTAAGCCTTTTACATTTCAGCAAAGCAGTGATGGAAATTGCTGCATAAGAAAGTGTTCCTGGATGGTATCTGACCAGCTTCACTAAGTGGCTTTTAAAAAGCAGTTCAGTATTCAAACAGCTTGGACAGGACTTTAGCTCCCATTATTTCTGTGCTCAACACAAATGAGCACTAATTGCTGGAATAAAATTGCTTACCCCAAATCAAAAAGAGCAGATCATGGAAAGAGAGAGGATAATTACAATGGTACCAATAATAATAATAATAAAGCGTGATTGACAAGTATTGTAGAACAGTGTGAAAGATTGTTGGGGCTGGGGAATACCAACATATCTTATGAATGAATAATAATTATCTTTTTTTGTATTGATGGGACACTAAAGACTTCATGTAGAAACAATCTCTCTTTGCACCATATTTTAGATGTATTAGCAATGTCCACTGAGTAATTTCAAATCCTGAAACAAACAAGAAAATTCTTATCAACATAGGAGGCATCTGAAACAATTCCTAGGAGTTCTGAATTCAGAATTACACATCTAGAAATAAAAAATTAAAAGCTGCTATGTAAGGGAAAAGATAAAACACACACATGAAACAAAATTAGGTTTTTCAGATAGTAGGGAAAATAACGTGGAAATACAATTTTAAGCACTTGGATTTTCAAATGAGTTTACCCAATTCAGATGATAGGCATCCCAGAACAACATAAACACCTCAAATTAAATACTTGGGAGAGATCAAATGAATGTGAATATATGTATTTTTAATATCATACTTGACAATAATTGGCAATTGAATTTAAGTACAAAGTAAAAAATTCTTCTGGATGTACAAAATACATCATACGGATGTTAAGAAATTAATATTGGTCAAAGAAACAGCCAGTAATAGTCAAAGATTTTTAAGCAAAACTGCAAATTAAAACATCTCTTGTGCCATCGCAAGAAGAAAACACATGGACAAACTGATTGATTTGATGAAATCTAATTTGAAAAAGTACCCCAGCTGCTCCCTAAATGCAAACTCCATATGAGTTTTCAGAACTAAAGTTAAGGTCTCAGTAACACTGCCCTAGGCACCAAGCACCCAAAGTGTAGGAACTGAAGTGCACACTAAGCATATCCCAAATTGGGATATATAGCTTAAATACTAGTTTACAAAAACGGAAGCTATGTGAATCCTTTGTTCAGTGCGAGTCAGTATTAGCAGAAATGTATCAGCATTTCCTGTACAGGTCCCTGAGCAGGAATAGCATTGCACTGCAAAGAAAACAGTCACAAGCAATCACAAACAATCACAAGCAGAATTCACTCATCAGCAATAGGAAATCTTTGTAAAATAAGCAAGTCAAAAAATGACTTCTAAATTGCATAGTCAGGTAAGACAGTCCAGCCCAGTGATCCTTCAGAAAACCATACCTGCAAATGAACTGCCAGTCTCTGAACAGAGCCCTGTGATTGTGTGGCATTAAATGGTAAATAACTTTGAGCTAGATAACATTTCAAGAGAAAAACGTAAAGCACAGATCATATTTTGTAATAAAGCAAAACTATCACTTGTAAAATATATGACATTCAATTCAACTGTCATACTACCTAACGATAGCAAACACGAGCAGCACAAAGCAGTGTAATGCTTTAAGGAAACAAACGTACAGTGAGAGGAAAGGTGACAGTGCATGCCTGATGAATATGCCAATCTGATAGCAAAAAAGTAACAGCATGAGTTAAAATGACACAAGTTGATCAGACTATGTCCCTCATACATTTTTTTTTTTATTATGTACAAATATTTAAACATTCTGCCTACTTTTAAGAGCACAGAACTCCTTCCAAAGTAGCCTCCTATGGCTAAGAGCAAATCTGAAGCTTCTAACAAACTCAACCTCATTAAGAAGTGCAAGTGCAGGAAACCAACCAGAAACACTGACAACTTCCAGACACTGGATTTCCTCACTGTTGATTGAAGACCAAAAGCATCTGCAAAATGATCTTGATGCAAATGTTGAACTCTATAACCAAGCATTTTATTGGAGGCTTTCTAGCCTTCTTATTTCAAACGGAGTTAGTATTTCCAAGCGAAACACGTGGCAAGAAATAACAGATGGGTAAAGGGTGAACACAAGGTATCAGTGAGATATTTATGATCAGCATAATAAACAGCTGCCACATGTAGATGACCATCATTAGCTCTTCTTGCAGTAGCCCCTATCTGTCTTACACCCAAAGTGTCTTCCTAAATTATATTTTCTAATCCATTCATTTTATAGCTTGTCTCTGATTTTTTTTTCATCTCAGCTCCACGGTAACTTATACCAAGGCATCCAAAGTTGGGCAAATAATTGTGAAGGGGAGATAGGATCTAAGTCCTGCATCAGGGATTTCCCTGGAAGCTGCAGTATTAATTCAGAATTATTCACTGTTTGTATGAGCATATCAGCCACATCTTAGAGCAGCAAGAATTCTTTGGCACCTCAAGATTGAACCCTAGATAACAGCACAAACCAGTGACAGCTATACTCTTGAATGTGAGACTTAGCCTGCAGAAATTAAGGTACACATTCCCTTTCCTGCCACTTGATAGCAATGTTAGGTGATGAAGTTTATTGGTTTAAAATAGCTATTGCTCGTTGTTGTCCATCATGGATGTTATAGGTCACTGTAATAGCAATTTTTTCCTCTTCCTTCACTCCATATCAAAATAGCTGGGATAGGCCCCAGTCTCATTCACTGCTGTGAATTTTGCAGGAAGGACACTTCCATGGAGCACTGGGACAGAAAGCCAGGGCATTGTCAGGGCTCCCAGTTAGGAAGGCAGATTTTCTTTTATCAGTGATGGCATAATGAAAAATTTTCTAGTATCCCAACCATTGCTTATTCACACTGTAATACAAAATCGTTATCCTGTCTCATGCCACCAAAGATTAACAGTCTTTCTGCTTTTTGTCTACATTTGACTCCAACTAGAAGTACTAAGAGTAATGTGCTCAAAAATCGAGCAGCTCTATTGCTCTGCTTAAAACAGTACTAGGGAAAAACGACTGCTCTCTCAAGCGGCTTGCATAATAACAACAAATTATACATGTGCTCCACTTTAATAGCTAGTACCTCCATAAAAGATATTACTTCCATCACTGTTATACTACCAGCCTCTACAGTTTAAAACAACTTTAAATTACATTTTTGGAGTTTAAAAATAAAACAGAGTGAGGCTTAGCCTGTCAGAGCACAAAACCTTTGACCAGTGTAACAAATAATAAACAAATATTTGTTTCCATTATTTCTAACTCCTCCATAATAAGCTGAACAGTGCTTTTTTTTTTTTGTCTACTTGATGTCCTTGAAGCTTCTCCAAGGATTCATTTTCACACACCAGTCTAAGATTATACTGCAGACAGTCAAGTAGGAACTGCCACAGCCTTAACCTCCCACACCGCCCTCACCAGCCTAATTAAATATTCATCACTCCTGCATGTTACAGTGTCAAACACAAGCAACTTCCCAATCTGACCTTCCCCAGTCTGCTAGAGAATTATGCTGGAGAATAAACAAGCCTGGGACTCACCTCATGAAACATAAAATGGCAAATGCAGTTTTCATGTTACACATTTAAGTTCTGTGCATGCTGTATAAAATTCTCCCTGCAGTAGCTATGGCACTTGGTCTTTTACTGTTCAGTATAAATTGAATCTCTCCAGGCAAAGCTAACTTTAAAAACCTGCATGAACAGTGCTATCAATCTTTCTGCAAAACACCAAAATCTTCCTTATTTGATAAACACATTTTTGTATATGCAGTAATAAATTCTGACTTAAAGAACAAACTTATGCAAAGTATTGTTTTATAAACTAAAAATGATTAAAAATACTACTGTCAACAAGCATTTGAGATTTGTGTGCACATGTGTACACACACATGTACTGGGGGGGCTTTAGACTCCTATCTTAATTTCAAGTACTCCATTCAAACGTTTGTTTTGCCCTCAAGACAAAGGACAATTATTTTCTGTCATTAATTTCAAACTTTTCCCCTTGTGGAAAAAATATCTGATGTTTTTATAATTTGCTTGTATTAGATTCTGCACACATTTAAACATCTCCATGTAATTGAAGAGACAAAGAGAACACAAAAAAAATCAGAAGGAATTAATGTCTCTGCTATAGAAACCATAGCCTTAGTAGACTATAGATTCAACGTGTACTTCAAACATCTCTATATCACGTCCATAGAAAACAAAAACATGAACATATTTTGCATTTTGACCCTAATGCTAAATTGAGAATTGGGTACAAAATATTTCTTATTCATGTATCCTATGCATGCGGCATTTTTAGGAAGACTGAATAGTCATTTCATTAAATCAGATGAGAGAGTTGTCTAAGTACAACAAATATCCATGTATAGATCAGTAAGTAAAAAACTTCAGGAAACAATGTGTATTCATTTAAATACATATAATATAAACTTAGTTCAGGCATAATCTGAACATATCCATGGGGCATCCACAATGTTCTAGACCATGGAAATTTGCATTCCCTGCCAAGTAATACATGTGTAGCTTCTTCACATCTCATTTCAACTGGCACAAATTACAATGCATCTGGGTGAATATGATGCAGCTACATCAGATAAAAGGACAAAAATCCCTAGCAAATTGAAGGAGGTCTCAAGTTTAGAAATCAGTCAGTGAGAATTCACCTAAGAAACACGACAGGTAACATCCCAAAAAGAGTTCTTCAAAGCCTACTTCTCACCTGTGATAATATTGATCCAGCTGTCCGTCATCCAAAATTATTGTTAACTATTTTAAAATTTAGAAGTTACATATCCAGTACCAGCTTGATAGCAATTTCTACTAGCATGGTGCCAGCCTTGTGGTATATGCCTTTTCCCTCATACAGGGGTCCTGCAACATCATAAATAAAAACACAGTCTGCACATTCCTATGAGAATCTATAGGATGGATAGCTAGGATGAAGGTCTTCTGGAGCATGTGTGCTGTTACTTGTCCATTTTCAACTTCACTCTGTGAAGCAATTGCAACACCAGTGCATGAGCTCTCCTTCCACACAATACAATTGATTAGCACTTGCAATGTAGTTATAATTTAACTCTCACAAATGAGGGGAAAAAAATATCAACCTAAAACAGTCTAAATCCACTTAAAGTTGATCAAACCACCCACATAGCTTGAGCTCAGGTTTATTGAGCTTACTCACAGGTAATAAGCTTCACATGTGTCCACAATTTGAAAATTGGAAAGTAAATCAACTCTATTTTGTGCATAAAGTTGCAGACAATTCAAAACACCTTCCAAAAATATGATTTAATGACTATTTTAAGTCAATTTGAAATTCAGAGATGAATTAAAGAATGAAATAGCTACTCAGTAGGAACTTCAGATAAAATGATCAAGGATGCAAGTCAGAGAACAACATACCCATTTAAGTTTGATGGCCCCATAAAGGAAACTTCTGAGGCAATGTTAGGATCATAAAGTCATATACTACACCCAAATGCAGATTTTGATAGCCTTATATAACATCTGCGTAATATATTTTTTTTTTTCTCATCTCTCTCCACTTTCTTTTGCCACAATATACTTAGCTCCAAGTCAATGGAAGCTCCTTACAGCTTCAGGCAAGTCTCTCTTCACTCTTTGTAATGCTAGTTTACAATGGTCCCCAAGGACCAAAGATAGAAGGAGGCAGAATGGAAGTGAATATCAGAGATTAAAAAAAGCAAGGGAATAAAGCAACCAGGGAATTCAGTCTCATGTGTGACCTACAGGCACTGAAAGACAGTCCTTTGATTCCTAGTTAGGAACACTCTAGATAGCTGGGTAAGTACTTGGGTACCTCAGAATCTGAAAAGAAAACACTGCAGTTTCTTAGCAGTATCACAGTCAGACATCTGATCTGATAAAGGTCCTAAGCATCAATTCAAATAATCTTTTAACTCCATACCCTAAGGAAATCCAGCAGTTTCTATGAAATGTTATGTTATGTTATGAGGTTGCAAGTAATCCATAATAATCTGTATCTGGTCCAGTAGAGCAAAATAACATTTCATTGCTTGACTCAACTCCAACATAAAAGTTCAGAAGAGGAAGTTAGCTGCATGATTGATAATGACATTGGAGCATCTCATCTCTCTCTTTCCCATAGACTGGCACAAAAAATATGTGTGCTCCTAAGCAACAGTGATCAAAGACTGAGGAATACCATTATTTGTTTCATTGTCAGGAGCAAGAAATACTACTAATACGAAATTACTCCCCCAACACTAGAAGAATAATAATGCTTTTAAGATCTTACATGGTACAGAGAGTGAATGTTCCTTTCATAGGGTATAGACATTAATACAGGGTTGAATACTTTTCTTTCAGCATCCAGTGCTTGAACTGCACACTACAGGTAGAACTTCAGCCACTACCAAATAGAAGCCATGTTATATTACAGAAATTATGACTTCAGGCTCTTCCCCCAGCAGAATAGGACAGCAGCCACTATGGTAGGAACTGTATTAAAAATTGAAAAGATAAGCTGCTCAGTTAAAAATATTGTTAGAACTACCTTATGTTCAAGGAACTTGATTGGGAAAAAAAAACCCTTACAGAGGTTACTTGTCAGGTATGAGCATCTTAATTGCAAAGATACCATCACTAGTTTTGGTTAATAAAGAATTTGCTGCATTTGTACAACTTTAGTTCTTGTCTCTTGATTAAACTGGATAAATCCACTCTCTTTAAAGTTGCCTTCAATTCAGTAATCACATTTTATCCTACGCAACTGTAAATTATCATTAGCCAGACTCACTCGTCCGTTGTCTCCAGAGAAAACCCAGGTCAGTCATGTATTACTAGCTTACTTCCATGTTTTCCACTAAGATAAGAAGAAAAACAAAAGAGATAAATTGGGAATTTATTGTTTTAACTGGTTGACTTTTTCTGAAAAATAGAATATTTCTCATGAAAACACTTGAAAGGATTTTCCTCACATTTTAGTATTACAGATTCTAAATAATATACCAGTTTGATTTCCTCAGAACTTCCTTTCCAGAAAACAGGAGGAAAGTTGGTTGGTATGGCTCATATGGCTCTGTCTTGAAATAATTTATATAATGTAGAAGAACAGCAATAGGAAGGACCCTTATTTCAAAACAATCTGCATGCTCAAAGCAGGTTATGGAACTGTTCTGGGCAAGGATGAGATTTAAGTGAAAATACTCCTGAAAGTCTCCAATTGCTGATCTCACTGATCATTGTATTAAGAAATCTCATTTTAATATTACTGTAGCTCGACAAATACTGTCTTTTTGTTTTGTTATTCTGCTATTACTAACTAGCCTAAAAATAAATTTTTGGTTCTATAACATTTGGACGAGCTATAGATTTAAATATATTCTAGTACAGTCTCCCTTTTGCCAATAGGAAGATGTCTCTATCACGAGGGTCTGTTTTTAATTGCTTTCTGTCTAAAACTTTTATGCGAAAGTCTCCTCACACTAAGCATTTTCACGTTTGGGGGATAATACTGATTTCTAAACTTGCACAGCTACATAAAAACCATCATTTCCCAGAACTTCCACCTTGTCTCCACTCTGAACTTGCAGTTCACTCTGTAGCACATGTATGTGCTCATGCATGGACATTGAGGAACCCACGACAACAGTCAATTTTTTACCTTAGATTATACACGACACTCCTATACCTGAAGCAGCCAAGATATCTGAATGGAAAAAATGCACAGTTTGCACGTGATTCTAGATTTTCACAGTTAATCAGATAATTCTCCTCAGATGAGGCTCCTCTTTGTACGGCCCTACCCTGAACATCTTGCCATGGTTTCTCTTTTGGAACATGGGAGCGCCAAAGCCATACTCTCTCCTTGCAACAGAGAGAGAGTTCATTTTTGTTGATGTGTCCAAGCTTTGTTTACTTTTCTAAAGATGCTTTATTATATAACTTGACCTAGTCCTTTACTAGTTAATCTATTGAGTAGTTATTACTGTCTGGCATTTGAACAACAAAAACAATCTGGTTTGCCCAGAGCAATTGCTTTCCTTTTTCCAACGGTGCTTTATTTAAATAGAATGCAATCAAATTTTCATGATCCTCTTTTGTTAGCTTAAACCAAGTGCAAAAATTCCTGCTGTCACTTCTATTGTGTTTAAAGGATATCAGAAATTAGCAGGGGTAGGAGAAAGCCACTTACTCTGCAACTGGACATAATTAGGGTCAAGACATTTTTCCTACAAAAAAATAACATTGAGACAGACTCACATTAGAAAGCAGCATATAGAATGAAAGCAAAAAGTATTTTTTCTTTTTTAAATAACAATCTAAACTTCTCCCTCTACACACACAATGAACTCATGAGAAAAGTTAAGACCAGACTAGAAAACAAAGTCATACAGGTTGTCAAGTACCCAATATATCCTGAATGAGCCCAAAACTTCTTTTTCTTTTTGAAGAGAAAAAAAATTGTCTCAAGTCATGTTTTTGGGGTATTTTTGTGGGCGTGTCCCCCTCCCCCATGTCTCTCTCCCTCTCTCACCTCGGGTCTTATTTATATATAGACCATGACAAAAACTACTCCAGTCTACAGGTAACGCTAGGAAAGAAGATCAATGTTTAGCCAACAGTATTAGCTCTTGTTGACTAATGGAGTCTGAGAATTCATGGAGTCTGAGAATCTTGAATCTATCACACTGCCTGGACTTTAAAAAGACTATTACTAGATGGTTTGGCCACCAAAAGATGCTCTGTGGTAAAAAAATACAAAAAAAATTAGCCCAGATAAAAATTTATACTAGTCTAAACCAGTCAAAGTGCTGTAAAATAACATAGCACATGTCCTAATTATGCTTTAGGTATGCAGTAAAAATATAGCTTATCTCTTTCATGTAGTTTTTTTTTTTTTTCCTGAAGCTCAACTAGAAAGCAAAGAACTGCTACAATCTGATGCTTCCTTTAATTTCCTCCTTGGCAAGGCAATCTTTCATTGTAGCTATTACATTTTCAAAGTCCCAACCAAATCAACACTGAAATGGAGTTTTCTACACTTAGTGCATCTTTAAGGAGCTTTCCATGAAGAAAAATTGCATGCTGTCTCTCCTTAAGAGGGAGGTAGGGTTTTGCATTACAAGATCTGTATCACTGAAGGTGCTACAGCACAGCACCATATTTTGGCAACGTATCATGAGTTATCCCAGAATTACTTCCTAAATGTATTAGGCAAGAGATTATGCCAGCTTCTAGAGAAAGGGAGAGATATCAAGGCAAATATCACTAACAAACTACACAAAACAAACTGATACATCAAAATAACAGGAACTTTTGTTAAACAGTTTTCCGGATTGCAAGGCAAGATAAAATCAGCAATGATTAGAAGACAGCAAGCAATATAGGGATGTAATTTTAAGCATTGGGAGTCAAGACCTTTCAGCTGTTCTAGGCACACAGGTTTAAAGTGGGTAGAAAGACTTGCAAATAAAAATAAATAATAAAAAATGATTCTGTCCATTAAAGAAAAGGGAAAGAATAGCTGTGAATTGCTGCTGCTTGTAACATTTTTGCCATATCTTATTTAGCCTAGGCAAGGTTAGAAGACAAATACACACTTTTCAGACCATTCTTTCTTAACTTCATTTTTCCAAACTTCAGTAAAAGCTATTTCATATAAACATATTGTATCTAAAAAAATTATCAGGACCTGCAAACTTTAAGAATGCTGATGTGCAAGCTTTGGGAAATTACATTTCAGCCTACAACAATAATGAACATGCAAGGAAATCGAGGGGCTGGCAGACTATGGCAAGCTGAAGATTTACTACCCATAAATGCTAAAGGCAAGTTTCTGAATATAGCATCTCAAGAAACAAATTATGTGAAGAGAGGACGAGAGAAAGAAATTTTCATGCTACTATCAGTTTGTTTCTGCATGCCCAAGACCTTTTCAGTGCATTTTAGTTTTGAATCCCAGAACAGTGCTTTTAAACTGCTTTCTTATTTCAGGTTTCTTCTAAATGAATCTGTCATTGTTCACAATTTATATTAGCCCAATTAGATCAACTCATTCCCTCAGGACTCTATTTCTCCTACTGAGAAGTAGAACAACAGATACCTTCAGAATTCAACTTTGTTCTTTTATATTTTTATGGCTTGTACTGCAAATATTCCTATGTTTTAGGGAAAGTAGATAAAACCAGAAAATGAAATTACATCCCAAGAGAGATACTGAGCATTAAACACCATCGTTAATTTTGAATTAAAGTGAAACATTTAACCACTGGAGGAAAACTCCATTTCAGTAAAGCCTTGGGGATATTGCTAACCTGTCCTCGATTGTACTGTTGCCCCAAGGTTCAACAGTATGCAAAGAATGTTTATACTAATAACCTGTGGAAATTCACTTCCTGCAACCAGCAGAATTAAAAACAGTACCAATAGATTCTTGAAAAATATCTGAAAAATTAAAGTGTTCTGACACGTAAAGCCTTCTCTATTTTCATATGTTCCTAGCTACATATTAAATTTTATTACACAATTCCATCTTTCTGATACTGCTTTCTACCTCTAATGCAGCATTCACAGGCACAAGAGACTTCATTACAAGAAACAACTGGCAATCCTAAATTCATCTGGCCTGCTTGCCTATCTTTCCACTTATCCTTTATTTAATCCAGTACTCCAAGCTTTCCCTCAGTTTGTCTCCCTTCTGTCCAGATTACTCAGCTCTGCTGCTCAGCTCTCATCATGCAGCAGCTCAACCACCGTTTCTCTCCAAATGGTCTTACAAAGCCCTCCCAGTACATTTTATTCAGCAATGAGGTTTTCTGGTAAGCTCTGCTACACTTAATGCAGGTTTTGATAGAGATCAAAAATATATAAGTATTTGATTATCTACTTAAACTTATACAAAATACTAATCAAGAAGTTACACAAAATTTGTAGAGAGCTATAACAATGCACTGTACATAACATGGCTGTTATAGAACACAGTTGATTACTCTTGTAAGAGTGATCTTTAACTTTTCTAAGTCTTTTTGTACTCCTGCATATTAGGATATATATCTCTAGGATAACGAAGCAAAGTACATGACTATGGGTCTCCTCAAAACAGAAAATACTCCAAAGCATTCTGGAATTAGAGACACAAGTCAAGGTTGGGAAGGGAGACTCAAGGGGAAATGGAGTTTCAGCTTCCAGCTCTCTCACAGTCTTAGAGATTCTCAAGTCAGGCAGCACTTGGAACAAAAAGTAACTGAATAAATCAGATATAGCTTTCCACAAACCTGAACATCCAGCAGATCTCAAAGATCACATGTCTTGAAATAGCATTATCAGTTCTCCTTAGGAGCTTCTTTCCCTCTGGGGAATTTTATTCTAGTATTTTCTAGGGGAAATAAGAGATCCAGAGATAATTTTTACCTCTATCCTTCCTTTGACATTTACAACACGTTAGGAATGCATTTGCTCTTCAAGGATATTTTCATCTATTACAGAATATTTATGAGTGCTGCTTGAAAGAAAACCACTGGAATGAGAAATCAAGCAAAAATAGAGACAGGGAAGATTTGCATTTGCAACTATTTATAGGTTAACTGGTGGCAAGGCAAAAAGCAACCCTCTCTATAATGTATTAAAAATCTGTGTCAATGAGGATGGCAATGCATGGATTACATACTCTTTATCTTTTCAGTGTTTCCAAGTTGGCTATTAGAGTACATCTAGAAAATTTACAAAGTTCAAAATATTACTATGATTTAAGTGGGAAAATTAAATTCACATCATCAATTAAAATGAAAACAATTAAAAAAATTAAACATTAAAAAGAGAAACTTTATGATTGTTCTGCAAAAGTTCAGAGCTTCTTCATACACAAATTTGTGACCAAGGATTTGGAGCAAAAGGGATATTAAATAATTTCACAGAAATCTTAGAACTGATTAAGAGAGTATCAAAATAATGCCACCAGCCTCTATCTGAGGCCATACACCTCTAGAATAAATCAATAAAAATGTTTGCACCCTAGACATCAGAGAAGCATCCGAAATATCGATTTAGAGGGGAGTGCATAACCGCATGTAAATTTCTGAGCCTCAGAAATGAGAAAAAATATCTGTGATAGAGTCTAGCAATTTATCTTCATTCACTCTGACTCCTGTTACAAAAGCGTTAGTTTACTGATCCCCCTATGAGTGGTAGGCTGGCACTGGAGCACTGAGCTGCTCACCTCACCAGCCAGGTCCCCATGAACAGCAAGTACTAAAGAGAAATTATGTCTCAGGGAAAGAATAAGAAAGTGGCTCTTAAAAACATTCAGAACCCAATTTTCCTATTGCTTTCCTATTGCTTGTGGTACTGCCATGCACTTCCTTTTTCTTTTCTGTTTTGAAAGCAATAAAAAAATTAATGCCTTTTTTGTTTAAAAAAAAAAAAGGTGAGAGGAAACCAAGTACTCCTATGCATTTATAAAATATTTAAGAACTTAAAAATAGCAGCCATTCACACTTCTAAGTCTTTGGGGGCAGAATATCTTATAAATCAAATAAAAACATAAAGAAATAAAATAAGAGTCAACTATTTCTGGTGAAGTTTGAAAGCCAATGAAGATAAAAAGAGCATACTTGGCATACCTACTTGACTCGGAAGCTGGCAATGTTTGTATCATGAAACACACCAGCTTTCTGAACAGTTGGTGCACTGACATTTTAATGCCAAACCTAAGAACACTGTTTCCAGCAATGACATTTCTAGGGAAATTGTCAAAACTTCACATCTTAAGAGGCAGGTACAATTTGTTGTTCTCCAAATACATAATTTCTTTATTAAGTCAATAATCCAGAATAGAGAAATTGATGTATTGTTAAGAACAATACAAAAATCATCTTGAGAATGATTATTCACAACAATTATCAAAACCCTACTGCTCTCAAAACAACACTACTTCAACTACATGATTTTTAACATTTAACTAGATATTGCCTACTAAATAACAAGTCTTCTCAATAGCAATAGTGTGTGTGTGTGTATATACACACATATATACACACACATACAAACTCAAAATTAAATGGCCAAAAAGATGCCAGTTCATATGGTTTTTATATATTGTTTGTTAGTGAGATTTCTATTTAAGAAAATGCTGAATATCCAGCTTTATAAGATGCATTATGTTTTTATTTTGATAGAGAGCATTTTTCAGAGTTTTACAATCAGGTTTATAAGAGTCCTAGGTTCTTTCATAAAATAGGAATGCTTTGATTTTTTTTTACCTAGCACAATTATTTTCTTTGCAGCAATCAAAATCCTACTAAGCACTTTGCAAGTATAATCACAGTTAATAAATCTTACAGAAATGAAAACATGCAGAACTCAAACACTGAAAATTAAGATGTATGAGGGCCCTAAAATATCTAATACTTCTATATTACTGTGTTTTTATTCAAGATGAAGCAGCTCATACACTCATATATCTAAACCAATTTTCTATTATAGTGAAAATGAAGGAAAAGTCTGGCCAGTACTGCTACAACAAGGATTAGACCCTGCATATTACAGCAGGGAATAACACATGCCTTGCTATGTACAGGGCTACCTTTGCCCAAAAGTTAAACAGCCTTTAGTGGCTTTGACCTCAAGGAAACAGTATGTGTGTTTTTTTGCTTGTTTTTCAGTGGTTTCTAGAGATATGGAAGTACATGCTTTGTTTTTCCAAAATAAGTCTAGAGGGAGAAATACACAGTCTGAAAACTCCAAGAGTCAAAACAGAGGGAGACATGCTAAGAGAAAGCACATAGGTGCACATTTTACAGAAAGCCAGGTAACACCAGAGAACAAAAAATAAATCTACACATTTAATATAATGCTCTCCTGTGTTCTTGAAAGAGACTGCAAATAGAAGTTCAACTCAGATAAATTGAAGAATGATGAGAAATACAAGTGAATGGCAATCATATATATATATATAGATTAGATTATACTTGAAATTGTGATAGTTTTTTTTTTTTTTTTTTCTCTCTCTATGATACCAGTCAAAAATCAGAGTTTAATGAGGAATTTGAAGATTTAGTTTCTGGGTGGAGTCTATTGTTTAAATGCTTTTAGAGGTCTTTGGAAAAAAGTCAGGTGTGACAAATATTTTAAAGGGCAGATTGAGTTCTAGCTGTACATGCGAGTCAGGGAAAGTAATTATTTTTTAAAAAGGCCTCACAGTGAGTTATATTTTACAAGTTTTTGTATTATTCAATACTTGCACATTATAGGCCCAAAATCAAAATTTTCAGTCTTAAAAATCCCAGTATTTCCAGCGGCAACTTTGGTCCCATTTGAGCTTCAGACAACCTACAGAGCATGTATTTCACATGTAAATAATGCAACATTTATTTTATTTAGGTCAGTAATGTTATAGGAATATCAAGGACTCAATAAATAATAGATTTATTCAATAAAATTTCGTGGGCAACCAAATTTGTGAAAATTGCTATATTTCCACAAAATGAATATTAATATTAAAAAAAGTAGAGAGATAAAATACAGCTTGATTTTACCACTGTACCTTTCACTTAAAGAAGGTAGCATAGCTTTAGACAGAACCTTGATAAAACCACAGCATTTAGGGAAATATGACTTGAGTAATAAGTGTCAGACACTATCAGAGGTAGAGACTGTGACAAGCTCCAGAAAAGGGCACTGCTGAAGGCTTTTATTACTTTTTATGTACCATCACCCAACTGTTGTTAAGGAAATGCAATTACCAATTGAAGGGTCATTTTTCCAAATTATTCAGTGCTACAAAGGAAACCTGACATGTAAACAATTTAGATAAGGGATCCTAATGATCTGGCAACCCCAATTGTCTGCAATTTATCACGTGCAATACTTTTAAAGGTAAGCCTTCAGTGCCCTTGGAGAAACCAATTCTGTTAAACACAAACTGCAGTAGCTGTGAAAAGAATAGATATGTTTTTAGCTCAGTTTTAGAATTTATCAGAATCAGAATTTTTCTAGCTGTAAATATAGTTATCAATAAAGAAATATTTGAAGGGTCCCTACTGCACTTGGCATTAAGGTTGTATATTGGATGAGCCCTTTTACTTTGTTAGCGTTTTTATTGTAAGTATATATTTGCAATATATCGATCTCTATGAACGAAATCAAATATTAAATACTTTAAAATAGTTGAGTCTTGTTATTGAGACATTGTATACCTGCCCCCAGCAAATATATGAATGACCTTTACGTGTCTCTGCTGAAGCAGGCGGATCGGACTAGATGATCTCTAGAGGTCCCTTCCAACCTTGAATATTCTGTGCCCTGTGTACAGAAGCCATTTAGATTCACCTTTGAATTCACAAGATCCTCTGTCCTTCACCTAATTTCCTGCTGTCAGGGGAATAAAGCCACAAGCACACCACATACTACAGCTATAGATGTTTTTAAATATCCAAAAATCCAGCTATGAAAGCTGAACATAAGTACTCCCTTTTTCCTTTGGCCATTGATTATTTGCTAACAATTTTGGAAAACAGCAAATACAGAAGCCTCAAATCCTCTCCACTGTTTTGTGCTGCCACAGGGCTCAGGCAGATGGAGTTGGACCACAATTCCCAATGAGAAGCACCGGAGAAGAACTCAAGAGCTTCAAGCATGGGTTTGCTTGAATGAAGTATTCACCCAACACCTCATCCAATCCAAAGCATTTGATGGCTTCAGATGCCGGTGAAGGGGTAGCAGGGCACAAGGAAAGCACAAGCAGCACAAGGAAAAACTTTGCAAGAGCAATGCAGCATATGACCTCGAGGCTCTTTTCTACCCATTTCTCTTTTGCTATTGATGTAAACAATAATCAAGAGGTGATTTTTCTGTAACCTTTTTCCATCAAGGGACCTTTGAAGCTCAAGTATTCAAGTGACACAGAAAAGAACAAGCAAGTGACTGAAATCACAAGGACAGTATAACATGCTCTGACAGTTTATTGGTGAAAATAAGCTAAATATCTAGAAATAGTAGTTTTTCAAACACTTTAAATCATTTGGCAATAAGGATAAAGTAGTACACTTTTGCAAAAATAGGTATTATAACAGCATTAAAAGTAAAGAAGTTAAGATGCAATGTTACAACTCCAATATATAAACTCAAAGTTCCCCAGGCATGCTACTTTTGACCAGAGCCGAAAGTGAGAGAAAAAGCATAAAGCAAAATACAGATGATTTTAACATAGTTTAATCTTGACTCATACATAGAATGTTTTCTCAACAAATTTTATTTTGACATTTCTTAGTATTAGATCACAAAAAACTATTAGTAATCCATAGGAATTAGGAGTGTAATAAAGTGATAATCAGTCTTAAAAAGAATGCAACAGGAAATTCTGAAGAGTAAGTGTGAGTTACAAGGAAACTGTATTTGCTTCTATGTCACTATTATCATTTGGAAATAGTTTTGAGGGAGAAACTGTGGTAATCTCCAGAAGGTACTGGCAAAACATTAGAGAGCTTGAAATGGCTGTTTTCAAAAATAGGCAGTTAATCAAAGATTGATGATGCCAAAGGGTTTCGCATATTTCAATTACATTTGTATATAGAGGTTTCAGCCAAGATTAGAAATATATGAGAGACTTACAGTTTGAATACAATTTTCAGTTTTATTAAAAATGCAGATATACCCACTTCAGCATGGTAAAATTGATCTCACTTGGAAAGATAAATCAGATGGAAAAAACACTTCCTAGCACTTTGGCACCTAATCTACTTCTCTGGATTTGGGTAATCATCCACAGTCCCAAACTGGACCAACAAATGTTTCTTTAACACAGAGAACGGAAAAGATAAAGCTCTTTTAAGTGTTTGCAGAATAAGAATCCATATCCATAAACAACTGAATATCCTAACCAAATTTGCACATTTTAGCCCTACATTTTCTCTCTGAAGTATCATCATAAGTAGCTTTCAGTCATGAAAATACTCCCTACTATGTATTTTCTAAACTCAAAGACACTCAGATTTTAGCTTGTCAGAAGCTAGGTGCACATTTGGGTTGAAATGGTGAATGAACTCTTTCCAACAATAAAAAGCAAGTGAAAAAGGACTGAAAAGGAGGCATGTCATCACGACATTTTCAAAATTAAGTATTTTGACATTTTTGGTTCAAATTCATAAGGACAGAGCTTAGCATGCTGTTTCAGGTCAAACAAGAGACCTCTTTGGTGCTAGTTTTTCATGCGTTGTCAGTAAATCAAAAATGTGGCCAGCTCTGTTCATCCAAGGCAGTGAAAGCAAATGCATGCACAGACAGGAGGCTTCACAGCTGCATTCCTATTCTAGGAAGCAAAGCATATACACTACTAAAATTTATATGACTGCAATATAAGCATAAATTAAATCTCGTCTCACAGGGGCATTGCAAGGATTAATTATCCTGTAACATGTCTTAAGTCTTTCCAAAAAGACAGGGTTGAACTTTTACAGGCAAGTGTAACCACATATCTCACTAACAAAGACAGACCATGGCTCAGTGAATCTTAAGCTTCTCCTTTATAATAAGTAGGACTTTTCAGAAGAAAATGACCATTCTTCATTTCAATGAGATCTCTTTTCACTATAAGAAAGCAATTTTAATACTTCTTTTCAATTTTAAAATAAAGAACACTAGAATATTCATGCAAATTGGTAAATCTGTACTCACAGCTATCTCCCATCCATGCTTTTGCCATAAAGCACACAATTCTGCCAGCAGCTTAACTGTGCTAGTTAAACTCACTAAGATGTCAGAAGAGTACAACTCCCCCACAAACACACACACACACACACACACACACACGCACACGCACACGCACACGCACGCACACCTCTCAGTTCTATTTCATACTCTGGCCTCAGTGTTCCTTTCTTCTCCTGTTTTCCCTTTTTAGCTGCAACTCACTCTAAATAGAACCTCAAAAATCACACAAATAGCAGTGCATTAATGGATCTTAATCCATTTATGAGTTTTACTCCGCATTTCCACACACTATGTTCTGTTGGACAAGTCATTTTACCCTAAACCTCTTATTCGTTCCCCCTCAATCTCTGGCCACTCTCTGAATTGCCGAGAATGACCAGATATGGTCCCCAGAATGTGGCAAGGGCAAAATTTGCAGATACCAGAAAACACAACTTTTGCCTGCGACTTGCCCACGATCCAGATGAGAGATTCACAGGAAAAACTATAGAGTGCAGTAAACAACAAAAATAATATCAGGCCAATGGAAATGGAGGCAAATGCACATAAAAACCATCCACTTGAAGGGGCAGCTTTGCTCAGTGCTGTTAGAGAAGTAACTAAGGGCACTGACTAGGCTGAGAAGCACCAAGCTATATATCCAAGTCAAAAATAACAAGCTCCATGGAAGTCTCCTAGGAGCTTGACATCCACACCAAGCTGCTGCTGCAGACAGCACTAGTCTTAAAAGCACCCAAGGAAAGCATCCAGCAGGAAACATGCAAGACTGAGATCTATTTTCCTGTTAAAGCAAGGGAATATTAGCAAGTCGTTGCACACACAAACCAGATCACAGACAACACCATCAACAAAAATCTCCTTGCATATTTAAAATAAATGCAATATTTACCTTTAATAGCTTTAAGGATTCAATATAATATCTTTACATACCCAAATCTGTTGTCTTTGTTCATTTTATTTTAAAGACTGACAGACAGGAGCAGAAACTGAAACGATCTTGAAGATATCCGAGTGCTATTGATTTGCCTTTTTATCCCAGTGCATGCTCGATGAGAAAATTAGGTTAAATCAGTCAGCTAAATATATTCTTGAAACTGAGTTGATGTGTTTAGCTATTATAGTAATAGAGGAAAGAACAGACCAGAAATGCACATTGCTTTTTAAAATGTCAGTGAACTGAATATAACTTTTCTTTAAAAAGGACTGAGGATTTAGTACTTCTATAGTAAAATTGTGCTGAGTTATGTCTAGCGTTACCATAATAGTATAGCATTAAAAGTGCTGTTTTTTCATAGTTCTGGTGAGTTTTGACTAATACTAACAAAAGCTTAAGAGAGAAAAGATACCAAAAAAAGGCAAAAGAAAGGTAAAAAAATATGTTTTGGTAAGGTAACTTACCAAATATGTCATTTCCTGCAAAAAGAATATTAGAGACATCAATGAACAAATTCTGAAGACACTTGTATTTAGACCTAAATTCTGTTCATACACTACTAGACAAGCAAATTTCAGAAAGTAAACACCCAAAAGCCTAAAAAAAGCAGGTCAGTAAGAGACCACATGTGGCAAAAGATCTCACAAATCACATCAAAATGACTGTTAATCTATCTGTAATCTTGTTTTTAAATTAAATAAAATGACAAAAAGCAAACTCAAAAGTCTTTCCTCAGCCTTAACATTCTTGCAAATCAACAGTTCCTGGAAATTATCTTACTAATGTGCTCAGAAGTCTTCAACAGTGTTGAATACTTTCAAATAGTGTCAGTAGCCCAGATGCTGTTTTCATATTTTCTTCATTCTCTAATTTAAAAAAAAAATAATAAAAATAAAAAAACCAAGACCATTCTGTGGTAAAAACATGTCAGTTTAGATAGAAAAAAAGCTTAACTATCTGTTTCCTCAGTTCCCTAGAGGGCCCATTGCAGACATGTTTCCAGGTGTTTTGCAGACGCCCCATAAAAATATAGCTCTGCACATCCCATGACTTTCAGAATGTTGGGATTCATTCGACTTTTCCGTTTTTAATCATTGCTTTTTATTATTACTACTATTATTATGTATCATTATACTTAACACAGTTGTTACTGCCAGGAGGGAAAACATATCTTCCATATCTATTTTGATTTGCACTGAATGCTATTTATTCTAAGCAAGGTGAGAAGCAAGCATGAGAATTAACCCTCTGTGTGCTTTTCTGCCTCATTTCAAGAGGGCTAACTGCAAAAAAAAGTGGCATAAAAAGGTAGCTAAAGCACACTGATTCAGTGCAGCCAAATGGCTGCGCCGGTGCTGCTAACTCCGGCCTCACGGCCGCTGCTGCGGAGAGGCACCAGGGAGCACGAGCTGCCTGCTTGCACAGCTCCGCTGTACCTTGCCAAGAGTTTTGTCAAGTCTAATTTTAAGCCTTAGAAATAACCTGGCTTTTATCACTTCCGTTGGGAAATGAGTCAACAGCCTATTATATTTCACTGACAACCACCCGGAGAGAGGGTATAACACTAACAGCACCAGCCCCAGAGCTGGTTTGTGGAAGAAAAAAAGCCAAGGACTTTCCTGAATAATTTCCCAATATCAGGAATGTGGTTTGCTCACCTCTGAAGAGTTGGGGATTTTAATCCATTTACACCCTCGCACCAGTTCTTCCTCTACAGTTAAAATCAGTATTGCAGCTAATGCAGTTCATACAGTAGATTTGCTTCCAGATGTGCAATTTAACCTTAAGTGCACCACTGCATCCTGAAAAGACGTGCCATAGCAAGCCTCTTACACTGAAGAGGCTCCTACTTTGCTACTACACACTGGAGGAGAGTGAGAATCCAAATGATAGCACATTTTTCTGTTACATCCTGCTAGCCAGAGCTGCAGTAAAAACACTTCTGCAGGGTCCAGAGAATGGACAACCCTTCCTGAATGGAACCAGGAACTAGATCCCACACCTGTGCCATCATAAATGATTTTAACATTGCTTGGCTCAGATTTAGTAATTTTGGTACTGCAGATTTACAAAATAGCTGAATTCAGAACAGACACTCAAATTCAAAAACAACAGATGGACATTAAACATATGTACCATAGTATACATAATCTGTCCTACACAACAAGACTGCAGAAACTGCTCCAATTTCCCACCCTATATACATGTATCCCTATACATGCATATATATAAATAGGATACAATTATATTTTCATATTGCTAACATAAGAGCATAACATATGGGCTGTATGTCATAAGAATTTCAAATTTTGGAATAACAGGAATATACTTTGGGAGACTTGGATAAGAAAAGTACAGCTGTCAAACAAAACTATTTCAAGATATTCTGAACATGCACAAGTTTTGATATAACTCCTACCAAAAATTTCAAGTCTATAATCACTATTTTAGAAATTAAATTTAGATACGTATTAAATAGCAATAATCAGCTATTCTTTTGTTATTGCATGATTGGATTATTAGACTGCATTTTTGCCAGGTTCTTAGATTCAGCACTGCAAGCAAATGCTTCATAGCCTAAAGAGATAGACACACACCTCTAAGCAACAAAAGAAAATAATAAAATTCTATATGAAACAAGTATATACAGCTTGTTAACACAATGAAACTGAATGCCAGGAGTCTTGTGTTTTATGATCATTTTTGTAATTCATTATAAGCCTTAGACAGCTTATTCATCAATTAAAGCATTAATTACTTCCAATTTAAAGGAAGCATAATTCATCACACTGGACTATGTTTTGAGGATTCACAGATGCTTACATGTTTCTTCTTCAAAACATAGGAATGGTTTCTAACAAAGATAGAAGCCACTTGTCAAAAATACCTTTTCCTTAGTTTTTCATCGTCATGCCTTTTCATAATATTTTTCATAATATATTGTACTTATTTTGTACATAAGTACATAATAATGTACTTATTTTTAAAACCCACTATTTTTCAATAGATGAGTGACTAAATGTTGTAAGAAAATATATTTAACAATGTAAAGCATTAGGTTACTGGCATGGAATGCCATGATAACAATGTTTTAGCTATTGGCTTTTACATATTTTTAGAGCAAAATTTCAGAGGATCCCAACCGCTGGTTATGTGCAGAGCAATTCCAAGTGTGCCATGCCAGCCTGCCACCATGACCACTTAAAACCTCACTAAACCATATTAGCCTTTTCAAATGATCTCTGGGAGAGCAGCCAAGACCAAAAAAAGACAGAGTTGAACTGCTGGATCGGGCCTGCAAAAGCTGGCAATGTGTTTCAAACAGTGAATAAAATAACCCTTAATTGAATGATATTTATTTAGCTGAAAACCAGCAATAGCAGCTTTTCTTAAGTGAAAGCGTGCCACCCAAACAGCAAAGAGCAAGAGGGTGCTCCCTGCTCCAAGGCATCCACACAGTTGCACAGCCAGTTGCCAGCAAGGGCGGCAGCCTTCGGAGAAGACACCAAGGTCTCTGTGCTGGTCCTTCTCCTGCTCAATATGTTTTTCCTGCGTTTCAGTGCCCTCATGGGCACCCTGGCTGCCCTGCATGGCCAGTGCTCAGCATGGAGCCGGCACCCCAGGCTACACATCCATCCATCCACAGCCCGCTTAAACAGCTGGTGTTTACATGGCAGGAGGCAGCCGAGCAGGAAGGGCTTCATTCTGGCACCTGAGTAATAGCCACATGTTTTCCCAGCTCTAGCATTTGACATTGAGGCACCACGTGCAGGAACAAAGTCACAGTGCCGGTTTGACACATGAATGTCTGCTTTGCTTGACCTTCCCTAAGGTAATTTTTTGATGTAAGAGCTTAAAATGTATCATTTATACCCAGTTGAGCACAATTGCACTGTAGCATGACATCTAAATAACTAAGCTAGCCCCTGAATGTGTAAGTAGTGGGGAACGGAAGACAGCGTGTTGCAAAATGACTTCAGTGATCTTGATTATAGAGTGGCTTTATAAACAGCACCGTAAATGCTGCAAGGGGGAAGGATCCAGGCAGTTCCATGTATGAAAACACAGCCTGAATTACATTTGATTTTGTTAATCTTTTAGCCAACATAACAATTTGGGATTATGGCTAAACTGCATAATGTATAAACAAGCAAAAATGCTTTTTGCAAAGACTGGCTAATACACCACACTAGTCCAACACTTCAGTTCTCTTGTTCCCTTGCAGGACTTTGCCACCTTCTTCTCCCTTTCCTTTCTGCTTCTAGCATCCTCTCTGAAAATGAGCTTTTATATGAATACTTTAATCCTTAAGAAAGCAATTTTCTTTGAATTTAGAAAAGTGTTAGCAATTTATAAGCTAAAGAACTGCAGGCTACTGCCTATTTATCAGAATTTAGTGGTTCACATTAAAGCTATAAATTGCTTTACAGTCTTAGGATGCTCTTTTCTAAGTAATTCAGGCCAACTAGCATAAGCTGAGACAAGGTTCAGGTTGGCTACCCATAAAGGTCAATTAAAACTATGCAAGAGGCCCAACAGGGCAGAAAGTAAGCTCAGGTGATGTTGAGAAGTGCTCTTCTTCAGCCCCTTCCTTTCTGCTTCAAGCATTTGCTTCCTATTTCCAGTATTAGGACTGGCAGCAGTTAGAGAACATTTCACAGGTAATGAGAGTTCCAAATGGTCAGAATACTAAACCATATCAAAGTTCACAGAAATCAATAAAAACCAGATGGCCTCTAATATGCTGATGTTTTCAGGAAAGGGGTAGAGGGATTTATGCCAATTTTCTTTTGGAACACCTTTTCCAGCCTCATGCAATTTGAACCACCTGAGTAGCCTCATTTTACTGCATCAAAGTAACATTTCATTATATTTTTCTGATTCATAAAGCCACACGGTATTTCATAGAGCTGCTCAGTGTAAATACATTCAGTACATTTAGCACCCCTTCCCACGGCCCAATTCCACCTGTAGTTATAGATTCAAAATTACTTAGCACACCTCAACTTCTCCACCTGTATATACAAGTTGAAAATACTAAGGCATTTCATCAACATGCATATTTTTTGCTATTGATCTGTTTCTTGCCTCAGTTTCTCCACCTTAATAGGAGATGGATTATTTCCCTAATCTACTCTGAAAAGCACCAAAGAAGAATTTTGGTTGTGTTCTTGAAAGTTTATTAAAAGGAGAATAACCTTTAATTCTATCATTCTTGGAAGGTTCTCCAATAGCGGAGTAAGTCTCCAGGACAACAGAAGTGGCCACTTTCATAACCTGCCTACCAGATCCAGCTCACTGCTGCTAGGGAAGATTTGAGAATTAATCCATCTCCATTTCAGAGAGATAGATAGGTAAGTCAAGCTGAGAGCTGCTTCCTTCAGAGCTGGATGGAATTATTTTGACAAGGTTAGGAAGGAGGCTCTTGCCCGATCCATTGCTCATACAGTTGCCAAAAGACATAACTAAACTCCTTAAGTTGCACCTAAAGAACATAGCCTTTGAGAACAAACTTGTCTCAATCTACCAGTGTTCCTGTCTGTTCTTTAAGAAAGCAGGGCACTTTCATCCCCAGTAATTCAAGATGTACTGTTTTAAACTTAATACAGATGAAGCTGCTGACTGCTCTTGAAAAACTCCTTTTTCTGATATCAGTCCTTGAAGGACTCAGTTTTTCCAACAGTTGCTTGAAGAAAATCATTATGATAGCTAATTTTTACAATGGACAATATTGATTTTTTTAATAAAAAATCCTAGAAAATTAGCTTTTGAAACAGAAAAATAATCCACTATTTTATGTGTGAAATCCATGCAACCTGAATAAACAAGCCTCTTCCGATAGCTCTAAACACTTGCCCACAGTCTAAATAATGGGAGTCAATTGTTAGCGTTAATTATAATCAGCTTTTGGAGAAGTAGCAGTCCAAGTAGACATGTACAAGTATATCAATATTAATACAATGTAAAGTTACATGAATTGCATGCAAATGTAAGCAGCTATATGCCAAGATTAGCTATAACCTTTAAAACTGAAAATGAAGCAGCTAAGCAATAACAACTGTGTTCAGATCATTAATATACAGTTCCACAAAATATAGTCCTCAGTCCCATAAAAGTTTTAAGAATATCAAAAGCATCAGCAAGATGCAGTATACTTATCAGAACCATCTACATAAGCTGATATTCATTGTTCCTCTTACCTACAGACTAAAGTTGGGGATGAGGTGTCATCTGTTATTTTTAGTTCCCTTGAAATCCATTGTATCATCTAAAATTTGCTCAAGGTCATTGGAAAGCTAACATATATACACACACACACCTCTATAACAATGCATATTCTTTTAACAGACTTTATAACTAAGGAATAAAATTAATATTTACGTTCAGGAGAAAACATTACTATGAGTAAGACTTATAAGATGGCCTAGTTATTCTGAGAACTGCAACTAAGATTTTGTTTTTCATATTGCATTCATATTCCATTTTTTGGTTGCCATAGTGTCTGAAACACAAGACAAGGTATAGAAATATCACAATATATTAACTTCAAATTATCACTTGCAAATGCTTAGGAAAAATTGAGATGCACTCATGCACTTTCTAGATTCACTTTTCCCTCTTTTTTCTTCCTGTGTAACTTTATCTTAAACCATAGGAATCTTTAGGAGAGGGAAGGAGAGAGAAAAAAAAAAAAAAAAAAAAAAAAAGAAAGAAAGAAAAGAAAAGCTGCTGAATACTGCTTTTACTTTAGATGTACCTCATATAGTCAGATGAAGAAATAGAAGAGAGACAGATTTGGGGGGAAAAGAAACTAGTCCCTGCTTGCCCCAAGTCTTCCACAGGCTCTGCAGCTCAACCTTGTTGCCTGAAGCCAGTGACATGTGACAAAGCTCATTTAAAGACAAATATTCCAAATCATGTCCGTTCTGTCAAAATATTTGAAGTCATATCTTTATTTCATTGCTCAATAAAGTTATAAGAATTTAAACTTAGATAACCTCTCATATGAGGAGAGGCTGCGTGAGCTGGGCCTGTTCAGCTTAGAGAAGAGGAGACTAAGAGGAGACCTAATTAACATGTATAAATACATGAAGGGAGACTGTAGGGAAGAGGGGGCCAAGCTTTTTTCAGTGGTGGCTAGTGATAGGACAAGGGGGAATGGGTGTA
>JAUBOD010000924.1:2813188-2838253 GCA_032353885.1 Nothura maculosa
TGCTACAGTCACATCTTCCTTTATTCTTCTCCATTAAAATACTCACAGATAATTTGAAGCAAACTCCTCCTTCATGGATCATTCACTGCAGATTGTCTCCCTCATCATTTGGGGCTAAAAGTCACACAGCTGCTGAGTACTCAGCACTCCTGTTTTTGAAGACGTGCCTAAAAAGGCACGATGGCTCTATATTTAAATCCTCACCCCCACTGCACTATTTGTAAGGCTGCTCCCACAATTTTATTATAACCCTTAGAAGCAAGGCTACCATTTCTCCTTCAGATATCCTCCTTGATGGCTCTTGGTAGATGAAGCTTTTAAAGAATAGCCAGGCCACAGTACTTTTTATCAGAATAAATCTTCAAGTCACAGTGTTTCCTCCATTTGCTCAGGTAATACAGTATCTAAAACAGACTATGATTCTCACCATCTGCAAGCAATGCACCTGAAACTGCTTGTTTATGAAAGCTTGCCCTGGAGCACACACACATTGGTCCCACCTGTGCCAAATCAGCCACTTCCATAGCTGCAGCTGTGAAACACTGCTCGGCTTGTGTGTGCATGGGCTGTGGAAAACTCTTACCACAAATGAAAGCTTTATTTTATTTTGTTTTATTTTATTTTGTTTTATTTTATTTTATTTTGTTTTATTTTATTTTGTTTTATTTTATTTTGTTTTGTTTTATTTGTTAATAAACAGACATTTTGTGTAACATTTTGTGTGTTGCTTAAAGCAAATATTTTGCATTTATGCAAAGCTGTTTTTTCTGTCAGCAAAGACTAAAGCATTGGCACCTGGGCAGGTACCCACCACGTATCATCGACTGCATGGCAAGGCTGCATCTGACCTGCCCATACCAGAGTAACACATGCTCTGTTGTGGGATATCAGAAATGCTATTGATGTAAACTAGTTGTTTAGTTATCTTATAATGTTTACTAGTGAAACAAGTTATTACTGTTAAGGTCCTGCACTTGGAGACAACCAACCTCCTAAAACCATTAAAGTTGAAAATGAGGAAAAAAGTGCATGACTTTTCCATTTGCATATTGCTTACAACTCTGTCCATCGTAGATGATATCTCAAAAACACAATGATGCTTTTTATAGGTGGAGACAAAATTAATATCATTTGATTTTTACTATATGTCCATCTCAACAGCTGAAACAAGTTGGGTTTAATTCCATTCACAAACATAACATTACAAAATTTACAGGAGAATAAGTAATAAATATGAAAAGATATAAATCACTATTTCTTTCTCCAGCATAATGACACATTACTGCACCAGTGAGGACACTTAGTGTCTAACCACTGGATAAGAGCATTGATACAACTATTTGGCAGAATTTCATTCAGAAATTTATTGGTTGAGGGAGTTGCTCTGCAGAGATAAAAACAAAATAAATTACTGAAAGTATCTGGGAAAGCAAAGGAATAGGATTGAGCCTGTATTATAGCAACCTTTGCTTGAATGTCAGCCCGCAAGCTATTTGTTAACATAACATCTTTTATATAAAACTCCTCTCTTTAACTTGCAGCCATTTGCTGGTGTGTAGTTTATAGCTCAGTGCACACGAACACTTAGTTTGCAATGCACAGGCTAAATGTAATTTATGTCAGGGAAACGAAAAAGGATATAACAGGTATATTAGCAAACAACAGAGTTTAAATAGGTTTCAAACTGAATCAGAGAAATTTCTACTTAGGCCACAGGTAATCCAACATAAAAAAAATCAATAGGAAATCAGAGTTACAAAGCAGCAAAGCACATGGACCATTCCCCAAACTGTCAGCCTTTCTCACGAAACTGGGCAAGATGCCACCCTTTCCCCCAAGGCTGTAGGCTGTACTAAACCATAACATTGAAGAGCACACGGATAAATGATAAACTGATGGGGAAAAAACAGAAAAAAAAACAAAACCAAGCCACGTTAGATAACTCCGTCTCCTAACTGCCTTACCATTTGCATTGGCCATCCCTCTCAGGTAGCAGATCAAGTCCTCAGATAAGGCTGAATACTTGATATCCTGGCTGGTCACAGTGTCCTGGATGGATAACAAGAGTACCTGGCTGGTCCTCTGCTTGAGAAGGGCTATTCATAAATAGATCCAGATGCCAGAGCAAACCTTGCACACAACTAACCATTTTCACCAGGCGAGTTTCTGCTGCTTTTCAAGAGCTGTTTTCAAAAAATAATATATAGAGAGGGAAAGTAATAAAGTCTAATAAAACACTGTTCTCAGTGAACCGCAAAGTATAAATAGTTCTGCTGAAGGCCAAACAAAAGTTGTCTGCTGCTATCATGCACCTGAGCCAAAAACAGATTTTCTTTGGAATTGCTTTTGAGAATTTTGTATTCTTACAAATCTTAATACCTTAATCTTTTTCTTTAACCTTTCTCTTGCTAGGTAGAAAGAATTAAAACAAATCTGGAAATAGAAATTTTGGTGTCTATTGTTGATAAACTGAAAAGAATACTAAACCTTTCAACATCTCTTGACCAGTCCTATTGTAGCAATCTAAAGATATAATGTTTGTAAGTATTACATAATTTCAGCTCAAAAGTAGAAAAATTCCTTAAGAGATATTTTATTAAATGATTTTTCTACAGTAAATATAGAAAAATCATTTAATATGATATATGTAAAAAAACAAGACTTTGAAATAAAAGACATATTTTAATATTTTTATAAACATTAAGTTACTTTTTACCTGAAATTTCATTCACTAAAGAAGCCAAGTCCCAACCACCCAAGTCTCAGGGTATTCTCATACTCATCATTATGTTAAGACCAACATCAATTATGATCTTTCTTATCAATCAATACAGCCCTTCTTATGCTAGCAAAACTCAAAAGTTCAAAAAAAGAAAACAACTAAAACCAATCATTTTTATTATATGGGTTTCTTTTCATTTCCTTCCACTGAAAAAACTGGTTATAGTCATTATGCATAGTCTGAGCATTCCTGCATGTCCCCTGATATAGCTTGTTCTGAATATTTGCTCATTGTTCCAGAAGCAGAAAGGAAAACGTTTTCTTCTCTTTTATTTTCCATGTTAAAATTATAATTTTGTGGGATATTTTGACTACTTTTCCTTTTGATAGCAGGAACTGTAAATCTTTTAAAGAATATGGTAGGTCTTTTCACTCCACAGGCCGGCATACTTTTGCTTTTATTGTTTTTAGTTATTTATTTATTGAAATTAGACAACACCCTTATCAGGCCTTCAGAGTTGAAAAGACTCCTTAGCCAACAGAAGCTGAATCATAGAATCTTTATGGTTGGAAGAGACAGTTAAGGTCATCAGGTACAACCATAAACCCATCCTTGGCCCCTCCTTGCTCAGAACTAGCACCTGCAACTTTCCCCTATAGACCTCTGTTTATCATCACAAAGCTGCTCTAGGAGAAAACAGATTGTTTCCTGCAGGAGAGGATAACAGTGGAGCCAAGGCGATCACCACTAAAACTACCTGAGACAGATGGTAAGTTTGACCTAAATAACATGGAGATCCTTGGGTACCCCCTGCCAGCACTTCAAACACACTGTAGGCCAAAAGATACTATCATGGTACTTCTTATCGATTTTTTTCTTTGCTGAATGATTTTTTTTTTTCTGCAGAGAATAACCTTCTGTATGTAACATATTATACTGCTTACTAATTAGAGAGCACTTGGAATATATACACTGGTGTGTTGCTATAAGAAAGAAGAGTAAATAGGTTATTAATCATACTTTACAATCATTAATTTCCTCCCACAGTCTTTAGCCACCAGGAAATCATACCAGTGTTGTTCTAAAGATGATAAACGATGTACAACTCGCTAAAAAAAAAAAAAGGACGGAAATACAAAGTCTACCTAATTCATTAAAGGAGGCAGTAACATTATGATGGACTTCAGTATAAAGCAGAAATATTTTAGTGATACCTTCTGAGTATGGCTTAGCCTGAAAATCTGCAGTTTTTCTACTCCATCTCTCTTTCTCCATCTACTCATTACAACTACTCCACAACAATTTATTTTTTTGTAATTACAGGAATTGACTGATATAGCTGGAACATCTTCATCCAAAACTTTTTTCACCAAAAACTTATGATTTGATTCAACTAATTTTGTGGATCCATGCTTACTTCAACAAAGCAATTTGTTCTAAAGAAAGAAACCAAGATTATTGTTTTTAAGGGATCTTTCTTTTTAATTCAAAGTTTGTACCAAACATAAATTTTCCTAACAGTTTATACCTGAAGAAGATATTTCTTCTGTGCTACATTAAGTAATTTTCTCAATCTCAAACAACAGGTTTTCTGGAGTTTCAAAACTCCAAAGTAATTATCAAAGTTAACAATTAGAAGTTTGCAGATCTCTACTCGCAGACGCTACTAATATCTCCATTGTGGTAATGACTAGAAGAAATGGAGATCTTCTCTGACAACCTCTATATCATCTTCTGAAGCTGTCTAGAGCTATGCCATTAGCCCTGTTTTACTGACTGGATAACAAAGATGACAGGAAAGGAAATGACTTGCTTCTCGTAGCCATCAGGTGAAAAGGACAAGGACAAAATGTGAGTATCTGGCAGGCAGTTCAGTGGCAGCAGTCTCTTCGTGCCATCTGCTGAGGCTGACATTTGTGCATATACCTTCAGGAGACCCCAACCCACATGTGCCAACAAGAAATTTAAAGCCTTTTTTTTTTTTTTTTTTCCTATTTTTGAGGTTGTCAAAGGATGAGGAGGGAGTGAGAATTAGCCCTGAGTAAGTGTATAGACAATGCATACTGTATAGCCAGTAGCTGTGCCTTGAAAACAGCACTGCTTTGGTTGTGTGGCGCAGTGCCTGCTATAGCTAGCACTGCCAAGCAGGCTAATTGGCCCCACAGAGGTCCCACACTAGCACTTCCTCATTATTTCTCAATATAAAAATATAATATTTATCATGATAAATATTATATCTTATTTATCATGATAAATATTATATCTTATATATAATTAAACTCATTAAGTATATTATTTTATTTCGTTTATTTATTATATATCAATTAAATATTTAATTTATTAATTATATAATTAATTGATTGGTTTTAATAATCATTATAATTTATTATATTATATGTAATAGAATTATATAATATTTACAGATATGAATATCACAAGGAATGTTTTTATATGTGTATTTATATAGCAATGTATACAGACATACATATATGTATGTTTGCATGTATACTTGTGATTTGATCCATATTTCTGTGAAAAATTTTGATTCACTTGATCTAAGATCAAGTAAAGAAAGAAAATCCATCCTTCAATTATGCGTCTGAATGTTAAATTTATATTTTAATTTACATGCATCAGAGGATATATTTGTGCATAAAAGAACATATATTAAATAGATATAGCTTCAGGCTTATGGCTTTCAATTTCAATGTATTTTCGTAGTCTGAAAGCAAATATTGACTTCTAATTTACAATACATAAAGTAGCATACTAGAAAGAATAAAATTATAACGAGTACACATATTAGGGAACGTAAAAAAAATCAAGTGGAAACAGCCACAAATTGAAGCACTAGAAGTTTCACAGGAAGTTTCTTATCAGTGAGGGTGACAGAGCCCTGGGACAGGCTGCCCAGAGAGGTCTCTGGAGATCTTCCAAACCCACTGGAATGCGGCCCTGCACCTCGTGCTTTGGGTGACCCTCCATGTGCAGGGGGGCTGGACTAGATGATATCTGGAGGTCCATTCTAACCTTAAGCATTCTGTGATTCTAGGTGGAAGCATTGAACATTTCCTAATAATCTAATAATCTGATACCTTTAACTTAGGTAATTATTCAGATGTGAGTGCTTTATTAAGTGCTGTGAACACTTCATTAATAAAATAGTAAGTGATAAAGATCATAAAATATTACCTGAGGAAAGTTCTCATAATGTTATGAGTTAATTTTTTTTTTCCTCCAGTAATGGTTACTTCACATGGGAATAGTTATGAATATAGGAACTTGTGAACTCGTAGAGTATTTTGATTACAAATTCTTTCCCTGAAAAAGGAAACTATAAATTGTCTCAAATGACAGCATTTATTAAATTAATGAAATTGTGAACTATGAGAAAGAAATAAAGATAACTAAGATAACTAAGTTATAAAACATTTCACTCGGAGGATATCAAAGAACATTGCTAGGTTTTTATAAATGCTACTGGGTTCAATTTCTGTGAAAGAACACCCATTTTTCCACAGCCTTATCCTTAGCAAAGTCGTTTTATCTCTGGTGTACATAGGGTGCCATTTCTCATTTGTAAATTTTTAATCAAATTGTAGAAGTGTATATTACTACCAAAAGTGGAAAGCAAAAAAAAAACCAGAACCTAAGCTCAAGCTACGCAGCAATGAGAAGTGGGAACAAAGTTCCCTATATACTTCCATCAAAGGTTAAGGATATTTTTATAGCTGACAATGAAGAAAAATCATTCCCCACTTCTCTGAGAGCACAATGCAGTGCTAACACAATCAGTTCTGCTCTGAAAAGAGATGGTACATTCTGGGCTATACAGTTAACTTCAAAATACTTATCACCTACTGAAATCTCTCTGGTTTTCATGGTATCTCTCTGGTATCTCTCTGGTATCTCTCATGTCCATATTATGTTAAAATTCAGGAAGTTTTCAATTTTTAGTCCTAACTCAAGAAATGCAATTATGAATAAGTAGGATGCAAATGCTCAATAAATACTGGAATTTATCCAAGATATTGCTCAAAAAAAATTAATAAAAAAAAAAACATAATATATCTTGCACTTAGAAACAGGACCGGGAGCCACTGGTACACAAAATGGGTTTGTTCCAGGTGCTGAAGTGTGGCTCTGGGAACAAACTGCTGCATCAGTTTTATCTGCAGTTTCCAAATTCTTTTTCAAAATTCCTCATTCTGAACTGAACAGTGTATTATGCAACTGAGGTCAGCCAAGGTCTGAAAGGCAAAGAAAAATACCACAGAATATTTCTAATACGGTCAATATAGATGATGTGTGGAGAAGCAAGGGATTTGTTTCAGGGGGAGGGGGAAGGAGAATAAAGAAAAAAAAAAGAAAAAAATCAATTTTTGCTTCAAAATCAATCTCAGAATCATGAAGGAGGTTCACACAAGTTCAAATCCCACATCGAACCAGCTTCACAAAAACAAAAAGAGAAAGTTAATGACAATCTAGACAATCTATTCGGAGCCATTAAATAAACTAAAGAATATTATTAATAGTAACAGGAATAATAGTAACTTAACTGGAACATAAAACAGCTGTTATTTCAAAGGTCCATGGGAAAATGGATCAAAGGGCTTTAAAATACTGAATGAAGAATCTTCCATACTGCTTTTCAAAGAGGAGATCACAGTCTGTAGTTTCCAAGCATGGAAAAATGGACTAAAACGAATAGGAAAAAAAAAAAAAAAAGAGGAAGATAAATAAAAGGTTCAAGTTAATCTTTCATTTCTCATGAATGCAATGTCAAAATTTCACCAGCTTTCAATCTACAATCTGCATAAAAATGAAATGGCAGAATAATACTGTGTTATCTTTACTCTTTTTCAGAATTGCTCCCTCCTGTATTTTTGTGAATAAAAAGTATTGACTTCATGATTATATTGAAATTAGTTCTATTTTTAATAATAGAGAAACCACAAAAATCAGATTTTATTCATTCAACAGCAATAACTGCAAACTTCTACAAGCTTTTCTTTCTGAAATAGGTGTCAGTATAATTTCGGTTTGTATCAAATTACATCAAGTCCTGAACAAACAGCAGTCAGAAAACAAAACAAAAAAACAAAAACAAACAAAAAAAATAGAAACACTCCAATAATATAAAAAAAATTGTTTCCTCTTGGCAGAATCCACACAGAATGGTGGTTTAATGAACAACTCCCATTAATTTGTTTTGTTGCCAAGGTTTTCATAATTAATGACGGAAAAAGGAATGACTTCAATACTAGTATTCATTTTATCAAACATATTTAAAGATAGTTTGCTAACAAGCTATTTCCTACAAATATAAATGTGTTCTTGAAATACATCTAAAATAATAATGCTCTGTCAAATATGCTGCAGCAATCTAGGCATGTGGAACAATAGCTTAATTATTTTTAGAGAAGGTTTTGTCTAACTTGAAAAGATTTACCAATTGATTTCTAATGAATGCAGCAATTTTGAATACAAAAGAATAAAATGGAATCTGGTGGCAGAAATTGGTTAAATATCAGCAAAATTCATAGTGGCAACTTTTGTCAATGGCAGGTAAATTTATTTCAGACATCAAGAAAGGATCTTGTCTAGCAACATCTTGCCAAATCTGTGACTGAAAGAACCACAATTTGTCTGTCTGGTTATGAAATTGGTAAACTATTTCTTGACCAAAATGGAATTTTAACTGCACATCTGATATTGTTCAACAACATTCACAAGCAAGAAGATTTAGAGATTAACAGATCCAAAGTATAGAGAAGTGACAAAATAGACAAAGAGAGTACAGGAACAAGGAATAGGAAAAAATCTTCTAAATCCAATACTACACTACTAGACATGAAAGATTAAAATAAAAGAAGTTCAGTAGAACCCATGCTATCCAGTGAGATCCCTCTACAACCATTAATGCCTCATAATTCTTTGTTTTAAACTACAAGGTACTCATTACTGAGTTGTTGCCTTCTATGGCATCATAGCTTTTTTTGGACAAAGTACAGTTGCACTAATATTCTTTTTCCATGAACCCTTTCTGCAAAGTACTGACTTTAATATTTATCTAGATCTGTGGAATACAAACATGTTGGTTGTGATCAGGTAAAATCAAACTTATTAGACATTTTGTAATGGAGAAAAAAAACACGTGTTCATATACTCAACTCTCTCTGTGCCAGCACATTATCTTTATTCCATTAAAGAGCCTTATGCCATCTGTACCATCTGTGATACCAGCTGGTACATTGGGCCAAAATATATCTTCAATTATAGTATACTGATTAGTTTTCAGTATAGAATCAATTGTAGTTTAACTGAATAAATCTGTATTGCTTCTTTGATTTCTGTAATTTGATTTTGATAATGAAAACTCACAAACTTCTTCTTTTCCTTCTAACACTTAGAGACTTCATACTTTGCTTTATACAAAATAAATAAAGTGGGGATATCTGTTAAATAAGTTAGGCATTGCACATTAAATATGGTACACATTTAAAATCCACAAAGTAATCCACAGTGTGACATTGTATATTCTTTTTAAAAAAAAAGATTGGCCATATTAAATAATAAAGTTATTTTTATAAATTCAATTATAAGTGAAATGATAAATTGTATGACAGGATTCTCATTCATTTCAGTGAGCCAAGACTCAACATTACATAACTAATTGAAAGATAAAGATATTTGACTGCATTCCTCACACATTTCTTATCTCACACATTTCGTTCATATCTTCAGGCAGATTTTTTAAGCAATCAAATATGTATACTCAGGAATTTAGGAGAAATTGCAACCTGATATCTGAATTTTGTGCTATAGCATTTTCACACTTATAAAACTTGCTAAATATATGTATATACGCACACATATATACATATAAGAAAACTAGGAAGTATATATTATAAGAGCTGTATGGTCATGGTAAATACTAGTATATGAAGGAAAGAACTACAGCTCTCTATAGAGTGTTAATTCAGCCTCTTTCTATATATACACTGTGGTATAATCTATTAATGACATGATCATGCATTGTCATTTTAACAGAAATTTGTTTTGATAAGTTAATTTAATTCACAGATGGTAGTCATTTACCAAATTCAGAACTTCCCTCTGCACATTTGGTGCCCCCATACTTTACTTACTGAACATTATTGAATGTCTGAGCTGAAAATAGTTTTCGACATTGTTGATCACTAGTGTCTGGGTACTTTGCAGACGACTACATTTATATTAATGGCTCTATGAGATGAGAGGGTGTTATTATTCCTACTCTTTGCAGAACAGAAGCACAGTGAGATTAAGATCAAAGGTATTGACTAATTTGGGCACTTGGTTAGAAACTCATGACGCTCATTCTCACAGTGCTGATTACACAGCCTTTCATATATGTTCAAAGCAGAGCTGGCAACGCCAAGAGAGCTCAATACTCTGCAGATGAAACCCCAAGGATTCCCACTCAGGAGCCATAGATACACAGTGACAATCCCTAGAGTTTGCTTTAACTGACTCTTCTAACATCACATAGATGCTCTGTGCATAGATGCTCTGTGGCAGCAGAAATCCAATCACTACCATAAATTATCTATGAGTACTTGTTTCCTTTTCTGCATCCTGTTTCGTTCGCTACTTTTTAGCCACTCCTAGGAATTGCTCTATTTTTTCCTTATAAATATTTCTATAAACCTTTTCATCACCTATTAAATAAAAAGTGGAGACATTTTATTTTCCCTTTTAAACAAAATTAATAGCTAAGAAACTGATAGCTGTAGTAGCTCATCATACCCCATATACATTCTAGAAAGACAGAAAAACTTCCTTTACAGATATTTTCTCACAATTGATGATGTTGAGATTCAGGAACACAGTTAAATTTCAAGTTCTTGTAGGAATATATCTCAAAATTATTTCTCCTCCACCTAAATTTCACTGTCATTTTTCACCTTCATCGTATCAGAAGTGGTTTCAAGAGCTTAATGCCACTAAGACATATAGTTAAAAGCAATTCTATTCTGCCTTGGGAAGGTAGCTTTTATCAGCTGAAGGGTACCAAGTTAGCACATTTTATCTCCCAACTAAAATGTGTAAACATAAACACAGACATTTACTACAATGCTGCTGATAGATGCTACACTCATAAACCCTACTAATTTAAGGTTTTACACCAGGTGTAGCAAGGAAGTCTGAAGAACTCAGTTATACTTGGAGGAAGAGGATGATGTGACATAGGTTTAAATCCCCAGTATTCTTACTGTTTTCTATGCTGTTCTGTTCAGGGTGGCCTTGACTTGTGCCTCTGCTTAGGCCAAAGGAGGATAATGAAACCAGCTGCACGTCTCTGTTGCCTTACCTCTTGAGTTATTGTATTGTCAGAAGCAGTTTTTTTTTTTTTTTTTTTTTTCCCCTGCAGCTGAGAATGATGATCCCAGGTCCCCAATTCATCTAACTAGCTCAGGGCCAAAGCTACCACAAATTAAAATGGTGCATTAGTAGAGGATTTTTAGAGACTTACAGGTATTATACTCTGAGGTGTTCACTTGTTACAGTTCTCCTTCTGTATATAAAGCTGGCTTCAAGAGTGAAGAAAGTATAAAAAGTGCTTAAGCTAGGTAAATATTTCCAGCATCATTTTCTGTGGCATCTACAAAACCAGGTATGCCTTCCGCTTTGCTACACAGGAAAAAATTACTGGCATTTGGCTGAAATGATCCATAAAATTCAGTTGCAATGTTGCTGCATATGAGTAATATAGCCTTTGTGCCCACAAAATGCTTAAAGGGCCCTGCAAAGAATTTCAGCTCCTTATGGACTTTTTGTTACTCTCTTGCACACAGGGAGGATGAGTAAGAAAATCAAAGAACAACTGAGAACACATCTCCTTGCCAAGAAGATAATGCTACTTGCAAGAACAGCAGGGAGGTCCCAGCAGGATGGCATTATCACAGCAAGTAAGAGCACCACGTCCTCCCACTTCCCTCCTTTTGGGCTGAAAGGAGGGGAAATTTGCCCTGTTAGAATCCTCATCTCCGAGAAAAGCTGTCAGGACCACAGTACAGACTCCAGTGCAAACAAGTGTTCAAGAAAAGCAACAGCAGCAATAAATTAAATGAAAAAGCAAACAAAGTAACATGCAATTTTGTTATTTTAGTTGTTCTGGTTCATTTGTTTCTTATTGTTTTTCCCTCACTCCTTATGCCTTAACTTTCTGCTTCTAAAATATACTTTTTCCTTTCCATTTAAGCTTTTGTTTAAAAGTTATCCAGTCATAATGCTTTTATATATTTTTTTAAAAAGAGAAATAAAAGTAGTTTTGCATTCTTTAAAATAGCTGCTTCAGTCAGCTTACTAGACCTGCAATAGAACTGCTCTGTGAGACCTCAAGTTTTGCTGTTTTGTTGCAGGGACAGATGCTCACACAAACAGTTGTGTTACACCACACTAGCAGCCTTTGTTCTATACAATTCAGTAAATAAGATGTAGATATCATTAACCACCACAACAAATTCAGTTCTTTATGTGCCATACCATTTATAAAAAGACATTTGGAGCCACCATTTAATCTCAAATACTCTCAATATATTTAGCCATTTAAATTTTTGGAATAATGCCCAGATGGAAAGTGGCAAGATATTTTAAAGTTTAATTCCATTTTCTAACTATCCTATGAATATAAAAGTCCTTCCACTTAATCTAATGCACTTCTTTGGCCTATTAGTTTTTGATTGATAGAATATGTTAAAATAAAAAAGTAGCAGTTGGCAGACACAGCAGAAATCAAAGACACTGTGAGCATGGAGGCTATGTAGAAGTTCTTTTGTTTTAGTAAAGATATGTATCAGTTTCTTTAGAATGGTGATCCTCTAAGTATTACATTACAAAGCTCCAGCCCTTGGAAACTGAGTTTTAAGCAACACATTTCAAGATATTGGCAACTTTTTTTTTTAAAAAAAAAAGAAGAAATAGTGACATTTTGTAAAACAATGATGAAACATCTGTAGAGATAGTTAGACATCAGATTTATAAATGAGATTTATAAATGAGAGGACTTCACCCTGCTTTGCAAGGTACATACTTTCCACCTTAATATTACAAGTGATTTTTTGATGTTTGCATCGCATTGAAGCTGCAACTCCAGTTCAACTAGAGAAACAATCAGAATTGGAGAATCATTGTATTCCTTCTGTAGCTGACTAAAGCACAAGTGTTCGCAGCAGGAGTAATGATCCCAATGGAAAAAATCAAATTTCAGTGCGCAGTGTATTTGAGTCTCCTACAAAGTCTCTCTTCAGCTCTAGAGATCCACATTGGGAGGATCATTTGGAGGCAAATGCCAGAGTCCACCTGAGCCCCTTCTGACAAAACAAAGCTCCCGGGAGAGAAGGGAGAAGCTGCCTCATTAGCAACGTCTTCACAACCACCCAAGCAGGAAGCAGCAACTCCACCCGCATGTTTCTGATCCATGTTTCCCAGAGGTTAACTGTGGAGCACATTTAATCCTGTGTATATCAAACCCTGACGCAATCTAATTTCCATGAAATATCCTTCTCCCTACCAGCACACTCATCTAAGACCTGACCTTATAATCTGCTCTTTGCAAGTTGCTATCTTCGTATTAAGCATCTTTAAAAACACAATTATGGAGAATACTTAGTTTTCCAGATACTAATAACTGTTTCAAGGGCTCTGAAGAGGCACATATAAATTCTTCCCAAAATGTAAACTAGTGGTTATTACAAGATTTCTACAATGTTTGATTTTTAAATTTGAAAATGTTATCAAATCTTCATCTATGTACAGCACACAGCAGCATGGGATGTGAGCACAATCACAGCCTGCGTTACTTTTAAAAACTTTAAAAGGTATGAAAGTCTCCGAAGGGATACAATCATGTGTTTTGTGAGACAAATCAGTAAACTTTCCTAAGTCAAAAAATGATACTACATCAATTTCATACCTCCTTGTCAGATCTTCACACAGTCACTGGCTGCACCCATTGCTCAAGCTGTCAAGTTTGTACATGAATACACACTAAAAGACTCTTTCAAAACATTAATCACTCTGTAATATCCACTTTGAAATTACTCTAAGTTGTGGGTATCTTTTTTTTTCCAATTTCACTTTAAATGACCAAAAAGATAACAAAATTCCCACATAATACTCCACCCTGTTAATTTGTGCCATTCACTATTACTGCTGCCCTAAAGAGAGTTTTAGTGTTTCAGTGAGATTAGATCACTACATTCTGCACATCTAAATGAAAATGTCATTCATGAGGAAAACTTCTAATTTTATTGCCATGATTTGTCTTTCAAAGTTAGTATTTAGCAAAAACAAACTTGGCCTTTGTGCCAAGTCTCTTTCATACAAAGTTCCTGGCTTGGGATCATGCAGGGTGAATAGGCTGTGGTGGACAGCAAGGAAAAAAAATAAGTTAATTTTTCCATTTTTTTTTCTTTCCATTGTGTTTTATTATAATTGAACACAATCTTTTTCACACTTAGGAAACACAAACTGCCTCTGCATTTTAATACTGGGAATTATTTAGCTATAATAATCACCTAAATTGGGAAAAATAAAGGACACTACTTGCATCATTTTTACAAATAAATGAAATACATCTACATTTTAATCCAGATCAGCAAGGTGACATGACAGCTATATACATGCAATGTTTATGCAGAAGGTCAAATACTTATACCACACAACCTCTTGCCTTTCTGAATAAGAAATCAGTGATAATTCACAGCTGATTATGTGCATCTTTAATATTGTCAGATCAAGTAATGTTCCACTTATACAATATTTGTGAGTATTGGCAATGATCCCAAAGAGGCAATCTTGTCAAAAAAAATACTTTCCTCCAAGATTTTCATTCAAATCACATTTAGGTAAATTAGGTGGTTATTTAAAACTAAATAAGCAAACCTACAGTAATACTGATTGATGCTCATTTTCTTTGTTATAAAGTTATAAAACACACAACATGAATATAATTATGTTACTTTTTCTGACTTAGAGTGTAACTTACTTAAGATTAACATTTTGATGATGATACTCTTCAGTTCTATGTAAAATATTATCGTAAATATTTCAGATACACAAAATGGACTAAACTGCCCATTTTGAATTCTCAAAAAAGTTTATCTTCTTCTAGTCATTAAAAAACAGATAAATTTTTCTCAACTTCCTAAGGCCATAAGTCTTTTTTAAAACAGATTTCTATCTTATCTTTCTTCAAGAGTACAATAACTCAGATATATTAATCTCTTCATCAGTTAATACATTTTAAGCAACATAACAATAAGCTAGAAAAAAATGCTCAATGAGCATTTTTCAATCCAAATGATTTGTGGGTTACTCATTTCACAAGACCACTTAGAACAGAATGTAGAAGAGACTCTAGCATAGGATATGGTCCTTTTTCTCTCCTCTCTTTTTTTCTTTACTTTATGTACATGAATAAAACACCTCTGAGCCTGCTCCTCTCCATGCTAGATGGTTTCAGCTCTCCCAGCCTCCTCTGTATGAGATATTCCTGTCCCTTAATCATCACCATGGCCTTAACCTGATAAGATTGTTGCTAATACTGAACAATCCAGAGGAAACGCTCTTCTAGGGGCATGATATGTAGCTTGACTTCAAAGTATTGCTCAACATATTTGCATGCAGGAAAAAAAGATAAATGAACAGGAAACAGTCTATTATCACAGTCACATAAAGACCACTTTTGAGAAACCAGTACCAATCAGCTCCAGCTGGATTCTTTTGTGTATCCCAGATCTGAGTGGCACTATGCGCGGGAAGGCAGAACATTCAGCTAGTTCCAAATAACTTAGGCTATATATTTTCCTTAAATATTTTGTTAAATGTATTACTTTAAACAGAAAAATACACTAGTTGATGGATAGCTTGGAATATTCCTACATTTTTCATCTTAACTCATAAATATATAGTTAGGGAATATTTTATAAATAACTAACAGTTAATAATCTACAACATTTTAGCAATATTTTATGCAGAGTCAACAGTGCAAATTGATCTTTATGATGGACAATTTGTTGCCCTTTTGATGTCTCTCACTAGCAATAAAATTTGCTGCAGGATGTATAGTGATGGCATGGAATAGCCAGGAAAGTCTCATAACTGCCCTACGTTAATTGAATAGGTTGCTAAATTATCAAAAAGATTATTTTTTAGAAATAAATCCTCCAATTTTTCAACAAATCTCTTCTGCCCATCCATCACAGAAGTAGCAAATGTGGCAATAGTCAGAAGCTGTTACTCAGACATTACAAGGTACCTGTTCTCCCAAACTACTTCACGAGGAATTACTTAATTTCCTGAGCCTTGAACATTCATTGAAATTATGTCTTTAGCATAGAATTGTTTCCAGTTAACACTATGTTATTCCCTTTACTTTTCTTTGAAAAATAAGCCAGTTTTTATTCTCATCCTTTAGAGAAAAGGGCATTAATTCCTTTCTGTTTAAATGCTCCATAGAAAAGGGTTAAGAATGTAATTATCTTTCCAGCCTTTATGTTATAACATTCTTCTCTTATTCGTACGACAGATGGCGGAAGCAGGGAGACAATCCCATGGTCAGGACATTCAAAGAGTTTATCATAGAGTTAAGATTATTTGTTCTCAAAATAGAGTTAAAACATTTGAACATTACAGTAAATCAAATATTCATTTGCCTGCTCCAAATTCATAAATGGAAATTGTCTTTGAAAGGATAATTAATTCCATAACATTAAAATATCATGTTGACGGTCTCAGTTTCAAGATCATACAAATAAAACATAAAAAGTAAACTAGAGAGAAGAAATAATCTCAATTTTAAAAGATCAAATATCCTTTGTTATACAATATTTGCAGCTACAAACTGCTGCAGTGTCAATGGATCACTAAATAATTCAGCCTGTACAAACTTCAATTCCTTCATGGTTATATGTAAACAAAAACATTTCAGTTGATTTTTACTAATAAAATACAAGCCTCAACAGCATAGTGACTATTTTTATACCATTTTATCAGTGTAAGGTAGCTTAATTCAGCCAACAGCAAATCTGATGTGATCAAGGTTATGCCTGAGCGTAAGGAGCTGTCACAGCAACATTTGCAAACCCAACTGACCCCTGCAAACTGAACAGTAGGTATTGACCAAATATCTGGGCGCTTTGTAGCTGCCACAGCAGTCATGGGTACAGGGAGGAAGGTTAAATTACTGCAGACCTCTTACAGACCTGATTTATTCCAGAGAATGCATTGCCCACTGTATTGTCAAGATTCGGGCATGTCAGAAATGCCCTGGTTTATTCATATGAAGTTTTACCCAGTTGAAGCTGTGGATCAGGAGCTCTGTTGGACATTCCATCTATGTTACAGCTATTGGTAGCCTCTGCTGCTCAGGGTCAATAAATCCTGTCCAGCCTCTGATATCACCTAGAACTGCGCTACTGAAGATAGTGCTGCAAGAATCACAGAAGTCAGTCTTGTTGATCCTGAAAGTACCAAAGTTTCTTGTAAATAGGTCTTTATGTTTTCTATCATTTGGCATTAGATAAGGCAATATTTTTAGTTAAATTTTAGGTTTTCCTCTTGTGGATTCTGATTTTACCTCTATTGGCATAGTCTAGAGTAATTTAAATAAGTCATACTTAACAATGATTCACATATCTTCTAAAGCATTTTAGCAAGACAAAATATAGCCTTTATTTTAACTATCATTTCAAACTAACTGTTCTTAGACTGCTTTCAAAGGTACAAATTATCAGCCACTTTAAAGGTACTAAAGAAACAGACCCACTAACTACAGTGGAATGGGCTTCCGAGCGAGACACTACAGCTATTCACTGCACAGGTGAGGAAAACTCACCTACTGTACAACATATATTATGAAAGGAGCTAGTGAACAAAATATGGAACTCCTTTGCACAAAGGGGTGAATATTTTGAACGAGTTACAGCAAGTTCCTTTTTACTTTATTAACTCCAATAACAACCAGAAAATAAAGTGCAAGCTAAACAGGCTGAAGACAATAACAAACGGACAGAGCCACCACAAATCAAATATTATATATTTAGCAAACCGTATTATGTGTAGCAATTAAAGCAGCTATTCATTGGAAATATTACCCTAAAGCTTTAAAATCAGTGGTCGAGAATAGCTAAATTAAATAGCTTAGATTAAAAAGCATCATCAATAAAGGCATGTTTACTTGGATAAAGCAGGGATAAGGGCAATTAAAGAAGAGAGGTAGCCTGTATTTATCTAGCTAAAAATAAGCAACTGGAGCATATTAAAATAAGTGTATAAATAAAACAGATCACTCACGGCATGGTGACTCAGTTCTTCATGGCAAAAGAATGTCACACTTTTTTTAATTCTATTTTATACAAATTCAAAATAATTAAGGTCTGTTTTTTTTTCTCCTCTCGATGCTGCCAAACCACAACTGGCTTATCTAAAGTGAATTTTTTGTTCTGTTTTATTTTTACATAATGAGGAAAAGTACAGATTCGATGGTTCCAACACAAATCAATGCTGAATAAAAATCACAACTGTGTGTATGTTTCTGAGGAAACAAATGTGCAGCAGATTCACAATCTCTTCAGGATAGCTACTGTTTAATGTATTATCCAAACAAAAGCCAGATCTTCAATGGATAAGATATTTAAAAAGAAACATTTCTCTCAGTATTCATTAATAAATACAGTACACAGCATCATTTTGTTTAAAAGTGACAGGATGTTACCTTTCTTCATTTCTTCAAAGACAAAAGAACTGATTGTGTAATTTCCATGTAAATATATTCTGGCTGTGATCTAAGAAGATTTTTCTTATTAAATCAGATTTTCAAATTGGGTCTTGATAAATTGATAAATTTAATTACTGTGATTTTATATTTATTGATTTATCTTATGATGAAGGTTTTTTTCTCCAGACAAAGTATGCAGGTATGCTGCAAAATGAATGTTCATGCAGTGTAATTATTTATATCACATATCATAAAGCATCATCATTCAAAACTGCACCACTTTTAATCTGTTTGAACAATAGAGACAAGGCAGCAGAGAATTTTTGTACCTGTAACTTGACTGATGCTAAAATCAGGAGTACCACAGTTTCAAAAAATTAGAATCCTTAGAAAGACACAATTTCTCCCAAATTAAAAATTTCAATAGGAAAGGTACCTTTAGAGTTCAAACTTTTCCAGGCAAATATTCGCTTTATCAAGCAGCAATTGCTAAGCAATTTCTTGCAATTTGCAGGTTTCTGATGATATTGTTGCGAATCTTCTTTCCCTTTGTGAGTTTTCTTCTCAGAGGCTGACACTTCCATTCTAAACAAAAACTTAACCTTTAGGGTTTTTTTCTGGATGACATATATATAACTTAAATGCATAAAGGGGATGGGGAACTGAGGGGAAAAGGGAGGAGATGGACTAAGGGTAGAGGGAAAAGGTTTAGGATCTCATTAGTCAGTGAGCAGAGCTGATACTATATTAATATTTATTAACTTAAACAAAATTACTGCATGTTTGTTTGCAACTATTTATCTGGAACATTAATTTATTTGCAAAAACATAGCCAAGAATAAAAACATTCAGTCTTTATGTTATTGTGAGAAACTTTGATTTTGTTTAAATGGTATAAATTACATAACATCCTTAGATGGTAAATAAATATTTACCTCTTACCTTAATGAAGTGTTTAGGTAGAGGAAATAATGCAATCCTCTATAGATGTGCTTAGTATCCTTCCTATTTTAGCTTCCCTTACTTCAGTGTCATCAGGGAGAGCTGCTCTCCTCTAGCTGTTACTGAAAGGCAGCTGCTCTCCCCAGAAGAGATGAATGGTTGGGCTTGTGTGCTGTGCCTTAATGCCACTGTCACTCAAACACAGAAGGCAGCCGAGCCACTTACAGCCACTTGTACACTTGGAGACCATTTCTCTATACTACCTTCTGATTCACATAGGCAGACCCATAAATTTCCATGTGATGTTATTTCTCTGGATGGACTGCCACTTGGAAGGAGCCAGGACCATCAGCAAGAGCCAGTACCAATACCAATCAGGACCTTGCCACAGTGCTTCAAGGGAGACCTCAGTGCTGAGGGTAGGAGCCTAAGCCCTGTGCTCTGCACCTCTGGGTTGTACCAGGGTCATGCAGGACTCGCGCAGAAATCCTCTCTCTTGAGCTCCAGCATGAGATATCCAGGAGACCCTCTGCTGCAACCATTGGACAAACAGCTACGTGCTACAAACTGGAGATATTCTCAAACAATAACTGCAGTCAGTATCAGGACATACCAGTGACCACTATTTCATTCCCCTCCTCCCTCTCACTACCTTCTCGGCCACAATCTGAGTGAAACAAAAGAAAAACACACTGCTGGTCACAAAGACAAAAGACATGAAAGACAGAAAGGATGATAAACCCCTGTTGGAGTTCAGAGTGCACACCTGAGTTAAAATAAATCAAGCCAACTTTTCAGTTGTAAACTTACTACTTCCATAACAAAGAAAACAAAGTACAACATGTGACTTCTCTGGGTGTATCTGCACTAAGAGTTTCCATTTTTAGGTAGAATGGTCAAGGAACATGTTTCCATTGCCTTAAATTTATCTTTATCTTATTTTTTCTTTTATAATGTCCTAGAATTCAAAGGTTTTTAATCAATCAGCCTCCATACTGATTTATTTTTTCTTAGTTATGATTACACAATTTGGGAAAATGTGTGTATTTTAAATTTTCTGAATGCATGTGAACTATGGTCTGACTGTTTTGCTTGGTGCAAAATGTCACATATAAAACCGCATGCCTATTTATAACAGCTGCAGACATCTCACATTTATCAGTTTAGGCTATGATGGAGTTTTAAGTACTTTAATTCCAACTCTAGACACAGCCTATCAATCAGCAGTGAGTTCTATTCATAACAGCAGAGAAGCATGGGCCTTGAAAACATATTTTTAGGCAGTCAAAGCAAAGGGGAGCCCTTCTATTCAAATATATTTCAAGTTTATTGTTATTGAGAACTCAAAATAACTTGAACTTGTATTTCAACAGCAGTTTTTGATATTAGGTCCTTTGAGTTCTCCAGCATGACACAGCACTCTCGTCATGGCTGTCTTCCCATCACAAGCCAGTATCAAAGTGAGCTGAATTTCAATTTCATGGCTGAGTTTTCAGAACTTCAGCATATACAACACAGAATTTTCTTCCAGCTTAACCATATTTCACAGTACTTTTACCTTATACTTTTGAATGGTGCCATTTAAGAATAAATATTAAGTTGGTACTTTAATGTGCTTAAAAAGAAATACTTTTATACTACATAAGATTCAGTCCTGACTTTCAGATGACTCCAGAACCAGAAGTTTGAATTACAAGAAGCAAACAAGAATTTTAGATCTAGTAAATATTGAAAATTGTAAATATTGAAAGACAATATTTTGCACTACTGTCACATCCTGCTAGGAAATGGTGTTGAAATTAAGTTTCTTGTTATAGATGTGCAAAGAAACTGCATGCCCCAAATTCTTGATCCTCCAGTTCAAACGCTAGATCTCCTAGCAATCTGTGTCCTTCACAGAGGGCCAGGTCAGAACTTCCTTATCTCAGAGATTCATTCATCCAAAGATGGTGCAAATGGGGATGCTTCAATGGGAGCTAGGCGTTTGGGAAAACTGATAAAATAGTTTTAAAATGTATATACATATTACCCAGAAAAAAAAAAAATGCTTACAGCTAGGCAGTGGTCAAGATAGGGATGGAATAACTGTTTCAATGGAAATAAGAAGGGTTTGCTGGATACGCCCCCAGATCAGCATCTGAAGATGAGGGGTAAGAATAATGACAAGCTTTGCCGCAGATGAGTGGAAGTACAAAGATATGGAAGTACAAATGTGACAGCCCTGCACGGGAAGATATGGAGAGGCAGGACTCCTGCTGACATCTTTAGGATTTTCTCACGCACAGCAGAAAGCTGTCTCTTACTTAATATGCCTTAAAAAACCTTTTGAGAGATTTTATTCTTAGAATGAAGTATTTTTATAGGAATGTTTTAGAATATGTCCAGGTCAGATTGCACTGTATCTATTTCTTTACTTCAAGTCTTAACCAAGTCTGTAGGAATTCTCTTCCACAGTAAAATATACATAGATCAGGTGTTCCGCATGGAGTTGATTGATCGCTGTATTAAAACTCTGCAATCACTAGTTAGTTTAATAGAAACTTAGGCAGCAGCATAGTAAAGTTCAAGGCACCTCTGAGTTTACCCGAGCAAATACTGTACATCTTATATCCCATACTTATATAAAAAAGGAGTATAAAAGGTATTAAAATCACTATTGCTAAACAATGTACTTATCTCTTTTCCTCTGAGTATATTATACTCTGACTTCCAGAAAAGAAAATGCATTTGTAGTACTTTCCATATTTACAAGCCTGAGGACAATAAAAATATCATTATACGCAGTACCTGAGGAAAAAAACGTTCATAATGTGGGTAACATCAAGAAAAGTATTGTGTGCAGAGAGCATTTCATTCCCAGTTCAGCATCAAAGATGAAGCCAGGTTAAGGCAATGATGTCTGCAGAAATCTTTAGGCCAAAAGATACTGCAGCTTTCCCTGAGGCTGTGGTATATGAGAAATGAATACTGAAAAATATGGCAAGGTTACAGGATCTAGTCCTGCATGACTGTGTAGGGAAACTGCTGACATGTTGAGGAATATTATTATGAGCTGCTTCACAGGAAAAAGCTTTTCTGTTTTTTTCTTACAGCAGAAGCAGTTTTTAATAGTACTTTATGATATCCATTTTTATCAGCAGAAAGAAAAGATTTGTTAAAGGAAAGGAAAATTGCATTCTCTTTCTGTAAAATCGAAATAGAAACAGAAAAAGATTTGAAGCAAAAAATTATCAGCTATTTATTTATGTACATTGTATAGCACTAAGGCTTTACTGTTGCATTAACCCCAGTCCCATTAACATCTTTTTATGAAGATCTTTTGAACATATTCATTTGTTTATTCATAGGCAAAAATTGACATTTGAATAGATGAGGAATCAAAAGCTTCCTGTATTTTTAATACAGATTAAAAATTCGGATTCTGCTTTTGCCAGGAGGTAGTAGAATAAGCAGGCAAATCCTTATTTCACTTGAACGCAGTTACGAGTTAAGCAGTGTCAGCCACTCTGGACAGTTGTGGAAAGTATGTGAAAACCTGCCACAACTTCAGGATTAGATGGAAGTTTCTATAGAGAGAACTGCTGTCTTCTCTATTCTCACCTCGAAAAGGTCATCCACGTGATGTATTAAATGTCTATAGGTCTTGTCTGTTCATGCATAGTGAATCCAAACATTGTAAATGAGGAGCAAGGAAAAGAAATACAGTGAGAGGCAGCAGTGCCATGGAATTCCAATGGTGTTCATTGTTCTGGCCCCTTTATGCAGATGTTTAATGGTAATAATTGCTTTCTGGGCATAAACATATGGATTTGAAGGAGGATACTACCCGTGTTCACACTGATTATGTCACAGCATTTGTGGGCAGCACAGATGACAGGAGCACATTTTGACACCTTCAACAGCTATTTGACTGCTGCAAGAACAATGAATAACATAAGTGGCAGCAAGTGCTGTGGGTGGGAATTTCAGAGCTCTCCTTCACTCTGCCAGAGAAATTACAGAGCATAATGAGCCCTCCTGGGGTTAGAGATATATTGGGACAAGCTCTCATGGGATGATTCAGTTGCTGAACTAAACTGAGAGAAAGGTTCTATCTCCTGTCAGATTATGGTGATGAGAGAGATGACAGTGACTGTGATATAGGCAGAAAGGATTTTAATTTTAATTAAATGTTAATGTTAATTAAAACATTCTTGATTGCTCTTAGCAGTTGCCTAGAATGCATGCTACCCTGTTGGCTAAATTGACAGAGGGATTTGGGTGTTCAGCAGTAATAAATATTCCTCAGTAGGACTTATTACAGATACAGAAAATTTTTCATTTTCTAAAATTATAGGATAAAATGGGGCTAATCAGAAGAAGGAAAAAAAAGAAAACACAGTCCTTAAGAAATCTATGGCTATTATTTAGAAGGTTTCTTTTCTTTTGTAATTTTACAATACCAAATTTGAGTAAACGAACATATATATTTGCTGGAAAGGCATTATGTCATCAGTTCTTAATATATTTTTTTGGAAAATTTTTCAGCAGTACCAGATAGCTCAAAAGATGAAGCTGCCTGGATGTTCTTTCAAAACTGAAGAGTTCCATTGGGATTGACATGGGTAAGTATTTCAAAACAACCACCAGCCACTGGAATGCCTTGAGTAAAGCATATATACTGAGGAGACTATACTGAGCTGACCCATTTTACTTGTGAGAATGGGATGGTTTGACAGTGTTCTTCTATCATCATCATCACTGATAGATCAGTATGCTACCGCAGAGCATACAGTGAGACTGGTCCCACATAGTGTGCGAAATCATGACATTTACTTTAGTCAATAGAAGTAAACAAAAAGATAGTATCATAAACACTGTGGGGGGAGAAATAAAAAGCAGAGGAAATAAATGAATACAAGTAGGTTAGCTGATTAACTTCTGTAAACGCATAGACTTGCCAACAACTTCTGGTGAGCAAATTCCACTAGAATTTGCTGGTCTTCTTCTTCTTTTCCTGGTCTAAGTTATCAGTTTTACAACTGCTACAAGTATCATCTCACCTTTCATTAAGTCTACTTCATAATACCCAGGAAGCTATAAACAAAACCAAAACAAAACTGCATGCACTTTGCTTCCACACAAGGAGAGGTGTTAACTTTTCATCTGGGCCTGAATTTATTATGTAGTGAGCATATAATCCTACAATGTCACTGTGTTGATTTTGGCACCTTTTATGAGCCCTATGTCTATTGTGTTCACAGGTATTATTAGCATAAACCGTGCAAAGGTCTCAAGTTCGCTCATAACTACCATAACTCTAAGATTTCAGGTGATGATCACTAGTTTGGAAAGTGTTGAATTTTGAAAGGGATCCTTCTATTACTTCAACTGGAACTGTTTAGGTTCTAAATAGCCTAACATTTGTCAAAATATTCTCAGAAGCAGTACATGAAGGGAGAATGCAGGAGAGAAAGGGACAGGCTCTTCTCATTGATGCCAGTGATAGGACAAGGGGAAATGTGTGTAAGCTGAAACAGGAAGTTCCATCTCCAGGTGAGGAGGAACTTCTTCACTGTGAGGGTGACGGAGCCCTGGAACAGGCTGCCCAGGAAGGTTGTGGAGTTTCCTTCCCTGGAGGTCTTCAAAACCTGCC
>JAUBOD010000924.1:2873398-2922724 GCA_032353885.1 Nothura maculosa
AGGCCAGGATCCCATTGGCCTTCTTGGCCACGAGGGCACACTGGTGACTCATGGTTAACTTGCTGTCAACCAGGACTTGCTGTGATATAGCCTGAGAAAATGCGTCCATTATGGCAGCTCTCCCAGTTCCGTTTTATGCAGAGAACTTTCCTGCTCTCTTTACTATTTCTTTTATTCTTTTACTAGTAATGACTTGTTTCATAAATCTTAGTTATTCTTCTCTTTTACATTTTTTGTGCATTGTGTGCATTCCCCAAACAATGTAGTAACTATTTCGAAGCACATAAAGATCCTAGGCTAACACCTTAAGTATTATTTTTGCTATTTTTTTCATATTATTTCTTGAACCAAGGTCCTCATCAACCAAGAGATAGAGGAGCAATTCCTACACCATACTTGCTGAGAACTGCCTTAGGAAAAGACTCTTGCTTTCTTCTCTTAGCTGGGACAAGCCTCTGTGTAGATATAAATCATATGCTATGGCAGAATAACAGAGGACTTGAATGGGCAGCAGAGATGCTACTTTTTTGTAGAGCAGTAGTTGAGGATAATTCAGTGCAGAGTGGCTTTTTCCAAGTGACATTTTTTACTTTTGATAGAAATACATTTGCTGCTGGAGGTTTAGGAAAGGCTGTGAAGAGGCAGGAAGAAATCAATGCTACTATATTTGCTATATGCTGTCTAGAGATTTCCCTCCTGTAAGGAGAACCTCAGGTGGCCAGAATCTGTCATTAGAAACATGCAAAGAAGTCAGAAGAGACACCACGGTTTGGTTTCATTATCAGAGTTTGAAATTGCTCATCAAGAAGTTTACCTAGCTGATAAATGTAATTTATCACACTTTTGCAGGAGTCCTTGTTCTCACACACGTGTATACAGGCTTCAGAGGGAGACAGATTTACAGCTGTCACTTTGCTCACTTCTTTGCTGCAAACTCTGTTGTATCAGAACTCTGTGAATAATGAAAATGCTCAGAATATAATGGAGCAGCTGGCCCTGGCGAGCTAAGGAAAGAAGGGCAGTAATACATCCAAACACCTTTACCATTGTGAGTTCAGCTGGATATTCATTCACCTTGTGCAGGGATTACAGGTAGGCCGCACAACAGACGGCGCCCGCTCTGCAGTGTAGAGAAGGGTTGTACGGGCAAGGTGGCATGAGTCATGGCTGTGATCAATCGTTTCCGAGGCAATGGAAGGCAAAAAAGTGACCCAAATAACAGGAACATAAATCTACACAGTTCTCCCAAGCTCATCTCCTCTCTCCTTCTGCTTGTTGTTTTTACTTCCATCCCCCTGTGCTTTCTGTCCTCTTCTTGAGGGGCCTGGCTTGAGGTGGTTAGATCAACTTCTTCCTTTCTGTTCTCACAAAATGGATTTTAATGTGTTTTGAAACAGTTTTCACGGCTACTGTTTTAGTAACTTTTTTTAAAAGCTTCTGAGTACTGTCAACTAATTCCTTATGGCAATAAGGCCTCATGTTTCCAATTCTTATCCTCCTTACATCTGAAAGGTGCTCTTCAATGGGTAGCCATTCCCCAAACAATTAAACTGTGGCTAATTATTACTAAGTGCTCAGGCTACAAGTGTTGTTCCCATCTGTGAACAGATACATCTTGCAATGATGTTGTTGTAACTAGTGCCCCAGGAACAGGGAACAGGAAACGGTGACATTTATGGCACTCCTGTTGGAAGAAACCAGAGTCTTTCTCAAACTTCCTTTTGAATTGCTCATATTTCTTGGCTGTTTAATCCTATTATTTTTCTCTTGCCCTGTAGATGTGTATTTCCTTGTTCACCACTACTACCAGAGATCCAAATGTTAGGGCATTATTTACTATTTATTTGCAAATAAAGGATGCTGTACATGAAAATGAAAACTTACCTAAATGAACAGGACAGATACTTAGCAGATACAGATAAATATGATATCCTGACTTTATAAACGCCATAGCAATAATGCAACTATGCAGAGTTTCAGCTATTCAACATCTAATTTAATTTCATCTGACTGCATTATGAAAAAAAAAACTATCATTAATTGAAAAACCTTAAATATCTGCAATTTTGATGCTATATGTAAAGATACAGATATATATATATACATGCCTCAGAATCTGATTTTTTCCAGTTTTATTTTAAGCAGCAAATTCTTTATTTTCTAAGCCTGATTCATTTTCCTCCATTAGCTTGACAAGTCCATGTATCTGCTCTATATAACACTCAGTAAAAGTTGACATCAACTATGATTTCATCTTTTCTATGTAATTAAATTTGCTATGAATACAGAGTTTCATTCTAGTTTATACCTTTAAAAATAAATGAGAATGTCAGAAAAATATATATATTTCAAATATTAATCTTTGAGCTGTAATTTAATAGCAATTTTATTATGTTTTTTTAAAGGTCTGTGTATGTCCAAAGGTTTCTTTCAGTCATCTGTGATAAAATTTTAATTTATTCTCCTTTTCTTAGAAGCTGAATTGGCATATTTGTGTTAGTCTCAAATTTAAACTAATTGGAAATATTTAACAGTTATAATTCAGTGATATCAAAATGAATAGGCAATTCACAAAGCTAGACCAATGATCAAGGAGTTATTTTATGCAAAGGAGAAAATAAATAATCTGTAATGAATAAAAATATATATCATGCTTTCTAATGCTAATGATATCCTATCAGAAAGACCCTGGAAAGGCACAACCTCTGAAGCTGTGTAGGAATATCCAAAGATTCAGTCCTTCCAGTCTCTTCTGCTCAGCCACTGGTCTTGGGACATCTACAAAGGGTTAACACAGCCATGCAGCAACTCAAACTACACTTGCGCTATCTGAATAAATTATAATTAAGCACTTGAATAGAACCAGTTTCAGCTCAATGATGTAGCTGACTACCTTAGACTTAAGGTCTCTAGAGAAACAGTTTTTCCATCACTTCCTCAGCTGGATGAGGAGGGAAGCTCCCTCTAGGTGGGAGCTTTCTTGATACATCAAATAATGTGACATTAAGCTTATATTCCCCATCACTTATAATTTTTCCATGGTAGGGACATGGCTAAATCAGTCTGTCACTTCAATGATAAATTTTTTTCCTTCTCCAAAAAGGGAAAAAATTGTATTTTGTTTTTAATTATTTGGGAATGAGAAATAGAAAGAATTCTTCATCCTATAATAAATATCTAAGACTATTTTTTACTTTCAGAAGTATTTTTATATTTACTTTTAAATCACACTGTGTATGTATGCAGCTAAGCAAAGCACGGTACTTGTTATTCAGAAAACCTCAACCAAACTTCAGCCAAACTCAAATATTTTAAATTGTGATATAAATATTTAATTGTAATGATTCTACATCTATAAAGGTCCTCCAAGTGCCGACTGCTTATATGGAAGAATCAGAAAATGCAAGGTGAGACTGTAGTAGTAGTAAGAACGGTTTCATGTCCCTAAGACAGTAAAGCTGCTGTCTGCGGGATTTTCTGCTGGCATCCACAGCTTCAAGTAGTTTCAGTGCTCTCAGAAAAAAATAACCTCTGCTTTTTGTACTTGCTACACCTCAACTATGATACTTTTTTAAAAGAATATTGTGCATTTAATTGCCTCTCAGTCCTCTTGCATAGAAAGGAAGAGCAATGAAGAGTGAAGGGCAGCCCTGGAATGGGGGAAAATTGGTCTTTACTGTTGTCATCCTTGGTTGTTCAAAAGAGTCTCCAACTTCATTGTCTGCAGATGTCAATCACTCAAGACAGGATTGACGTCTTTGTTGGGGCTCTTAAGAGGAAATGCAGAGAAGCAGGAGGCATCATTGCTCAGTGTCAATGGTAAATAAGTACTTAGCTCTCTCAGCTCCTAAACTCCAATATTTTTTCTCCTACTGTATCAATATTTCTTGGCTTCAATAAGGTGCAGATGATGGGAGTTGCTCTGGTGTTGAACATCAGTATTTATATATTTGATTTTTGATTTGTGTGTCTTGTTTTATATCTTACATTTTAGCTGTAAATCACGGTTTGTAACATCCAGAATACAGATATTTTAAAAAAAAAAAGTTATGTAGCAATGCAAGGTTATATTAAAAAAAGGTAATATTCAACGCCAGTCTTATGTGCTGCTCAAAGACTTTCTGGCATAATGTCTACCACTTTTTGTAAACTGCTACTGAATTGTTTCTTATCATTATTAGACTGTCACTGAAGTACTGAAGTTATTTCATTAGTAAACCCAAGTCAATATGATATTTCAGATTTACACGAACTTAATGGAAATTAACAGCACTGCAATTTTTAAGCACCTCATCCTTAGCCTGGCAGATCACAAAACATTTCAAAAATAAAAGCATACGGGGAGCAGCTTCCCTGCTGCTGAAATGTAGCCAACTTTAGAGGATGCACAGCTGAAAAACAGTGCATTAGACAGGTTTAGGTTGAAGGAAAATATTGGCTAATTATGCTGTAGCAAATCTATGTTCTTGGGGGGAGTCTTTTTTAAAAAATAAATCATAATCTTTAAGATCTCAGGTGAAATGAGATCTCATGCTCATGTGCACTACGCTCAGCAAAAAAAAATAAAGTCCAAACGAAAAACAGCAACCAAAATCTGTGAATTGACCCTGGTGTAGGACACTGCTCAAAGCAAGCCAGGTTGTGGCAACATGATTTCTCAGCCCTTCATCTGGCAGGTTTACATTCAATGTATATTGGCTTCCCATTGCTTTTTGTCCTCCATTCTCCCCAGGGAATGCAGCACTCTGCTCCAGCAAGCCCTCCTCCCATCCCACTCCTCCCTCTGCCTTCCCTACACTTTCCATTTTCCTTCCCTATTTACCTCACGCATCATTTCTTAGGAAAATCTGAATAACAGCTGAAAAGATAATGGCTTTTATGCTCAGCTAGAGGAGATCAGAAAACAGCAGTGCTGTGTACAGCCAACTGCTGGATGTGACCGAGTGCAGTGCTTCATATTTTCCATTTCTTAACTTCAGATCCAAGGAGCTGTCAGACTGTAGGGTTTTAAGAACAAAAGTCTGAGGAGTCCTAGGTTTTTCAAAAGCCAGTTCATACAATATTAAGCTAACAAGATAAAGTTAGCTATTTCAGAAAGTTTTCATACATTTGCATTTCTACATTTTTTCCTCTAGGGAATATAATTATTAAATGCATGTAGATAATGATTTAGTTATAGAAATTTGGAATATTCACTTATGGATTATTCTTATATATATGTGGAATATGCATATATATATGGAATATGCTATATTCACTTTTGTAGTGTATCTGAACAGAGAGATATGAGCTCAAATTCTTCTTTCAGTAGTAACAATACTCTTTTCTTTTGCATGAGGAGCCCACTTAAAAAGCTTGTTCAGCTTCATATGAAAAGGCCAGAAGAGGATATCAATGCTATATAAATACATCAGAGAGGTAAATGTCAGTGAGAGGAAAAAAAAAAGTATTTCAGCTAAAAGTCAATGTGAACACCAGAACAAATGGTATAATTTATTATAAATAAACTCAGGTTGTATATTAAACAAAAATTGCTAAACATTAAAGGACTCAAGTACTGGAAAGCCTTCCAAAATGAATAGGAAGCAAGAAAAAATAAATGTTTTTAAGTGGAGCCTGATAAGTCAGTGAAATATGTGATATGATATCTATGACAACAAAGAGGTGTATAATCATAAATCATGTATTTGTTTTCCTCTTCCTAATGAGTATTAAGCTCTTGAACAAATTACCCAATTCCTAGTACAGCATGGGTCAGAGAAACGGAGCTACAATACTTATTGCTGAGATTATGTAACATAGTATCTATAATAAAAAGAGCCACTAAAATAAGCATAATTTCTTGGCATAATGTTCTAAAAACTTTCAGGACTTGATAAAAGTCTCTCTCAGCTAAATGATCATTATAAAGACAGTAATCAGTTTTACTCCCTCTCCTGTGGTAGTGGGTCACAAGAAAAAAGTGGTTTAGTTCACAGCAAAAAGTAGCTAAAATTCAGAGGAAATTTTCCAAGGTTGTCAAAAGGCTGGACTAGATGCTTGAATAAGTTTATGGAATCTTCCTCATTCAAGATTTGTGTGTTGTCATACCTTGAAGATGGTCCAGGGTCTTTGGAGTCTGCCACAGCAGTACTGTAGATATTGAAGTATTTGATGTCCATAGGTTTCTCCATGATTAAATGATTAAGAGGGTGGTACTGCTACAAGTCAGAAGGGAATTTGCCCAGCAATGGTCCTATTGTCTCAGACCTCCATCTCCATTTCTTACACACAACTGGTCTGTGAAGCAGAGGTATATTTCCTGATTGTTTATTAGATGCTTTGTTTCTTCATTTGAATACCTAAGTGTTCTGTTGTCATGGAAATCTCTTCTCTGAAGTCCTCGAAGACCAGCTCTCTGCTTCAAATCCATTTCAGACTACTGCATCCACTAATTTTAATTCTTTATTCAAGTTTATCATATATCTTCTCAACACATTTGTGTGGCTGCCTTACTAACTCTTGAGCCAAAACCTCAAGCTGCTTGTCCCTTAGAATAGAAGCTTCACTTCAAACCTACATAGAAAGTCATAGTACATCCATAGTACAAAACCATTTGTTGACTAAAACAGATGCAAATTTTTAAATCTTTAAGTGAAGGAGCACCTATCTGGACAGCCCAGCAAACCTTCAAGACAACCAAGTAATTACTGTGCATAATTTTATATATTGAGGAAGGCCAGTTTCAGGCTTTTGAGCACTAATAATGTGGTTATTTCACTGCCTGTTACTGTAAGTTTGGAAATAAATAGCAGACTTGCACAAAACATGTACTTAATGAGCCTAAAGAAAAGAGATAACTGTTTTAAGAAGCAGGCCACTAAACTTACAAGCTTTAGTTTTTGGAGAGGTTTTGGAAGTTGGCTTGTGTTGAACTCATCATATTGTGGATGGAAGATCTGTTTCAAAAGCAAATACTCACAGTGGCTGAGCATCTCACAAAAGGGGCACTTGCAGCCTAATGTCCAAGGAGTTGCTGGAGTCAGCCTTTCAGCCAATCACCTAGATCAGTTCAGGGCAAATATAAACCCTCAGTGAAAGAAGCAGGAATATGCACTGCCTTGGCTCAGTTAGCCGACCTAATGTCATTGGGATTTTCAGCCAGAACACTTACTCTGTGTATGTCACAGATCCCCTCAAAAGAAAATAACATCCTTATCTTCTTTCACCAAGAGGTGGAAGTGCAGATATAAAATTGCATGTTATTTGCATGTTGAAGTACAACCTGCTTGCCTGGTTTTGTTTTTCTGATCAGCTTCTCATACGTACATACAACTTGATTAATTAGTGACTGAAGTAGAGCACACAGCAGTGCCTGGGATTTTATGCTTATTTATTATTCAATGTATAAGGCTTCTGTCCCTTTGCTGCTGTCATCAGCTTTCCTATCCTCCCAGTTTGATCCAGTAGACTAGGCTAAAAGCCAAAATTATCTCTCATAATTATTTTGTTCCCTCACCATAGTACTCTTAACTGCTCCAGATCAAGTCAAGATGATTATTTTTCCTTCCATAATGTTCCATAATAAAAATATGTCACCACAATGGAATTTGACTGAAGGTTCTTAGTGCATTCCAGAATAGAAGTTATGATGTACATAGATAGAAGTATGAATTCTTGTACTTATGTAGCTGTATCTCAGTCTTTCATATTTAAATACCTCACTTCTCTATTATATATTGTAGATATTATGAGTTTCCATCAGCTTGCTTGCTCTGTTGCATCCAATTCACAGCCAAATTAGCATATCTGGCCTTAAAAGTTTATGTATTAAATTTATTTTTACTTATTTCAGAAGAGTGTTAGGATCTTCAGAATAGAAAGGTGGATTTTGGAGTATGTGATTCCTCCTTCAGTGTGCTCATTTATAAACTAATGCCAAATGTCGAATGACTATCCATTAAGAACTGTCCATTAAGGATTGCCATTCTGACCTTTCAAAAATAATGAGGTTAATTCCTTTCTCCCATCAACAACAAAGCATGCGATTGTTTGAAATTCACAAATCCTGAAAGTCTTTTTTGTTTTTATTTGCAGTCCTTAATGTGCACAAAAATCACATTTTCATACTTTATATGATCTTCTTTATAACCATAACAAGTGAAAGCTAAAATTGATCTGAATCTTAAAGATGGATTTGTAAGAAGAAAGAGGAATGCATGCAGTACGAAATGTAATCAGTATCAAGTGTGTCATTGCTTACTGCTTTTGAGATTTGAAAGATGCAGTTTGTTAACATCTAGATAGAAAAGCTGAGGAATTATCAAGTCATGGGCTGGATTAATATGCTTCTCATTTTTTGAGAGTCACTAGAAAGAAGCTTCATAGACACCATTCTCTGTCAGAGATCCTCCCTTTAGCTTCCTCCCTTTTTTGTCATTTAGAGTTAAATTTGGTTCTAAGTTGCCAGTTTCAACTCTCAGGTCTCCATTGCTTTCGGCAATACCAGTGTCTGAACTAAGCCTGAACATTGATACCACTCTGTGATGTCTGTCCTTACAGCAGTCATATAAGATACATATATATATATATATGTATATATATATGTATATACACTCTAATTTTCCTGCATGAGAATTAGGGGAAAGGAGAGTGGCACAGCAATGGGTTTGTTTCTGTGGATTTTATTTGTCCATTTACTTCTCTCTTCTATTCTCTTGCCATTTTTGCAAGACAATTCCTGTTTTGCTTCTTCACTATGTGTTTTTCTTTAATAAACTATTTTCTTTTCAAGTCAGCTCACTCTTCCTTCCTTTTAGTTATTATAGTGGTAGAGCTGAATTATTCATTAAATGAATTCATATCTGAGTGACCAAGCACTAAGAACCTGGTTTCAGCAAGCTAAAGGCAGACACCAGCTGAAGAAATGCCAAGGATTCATAATAGTAATTCCAAGTCAGGACATAGACCTCGTAAAAACAAGGGGCAGGAAGCCAGGAGACTATTAACTTAGGAAACTGAGCTAGCAAGACACTAGAGGAAGTTTCTAATTTCAGAAAACATGTTTAGAGAAGCACAAAAAAAGGTTAAGCGAGAGGAAAGGTTATTCTCCAGAACAGGGTAGCAAAGAAGCAGATTTCCCCAGCCATTGGCAACCTGGAACATTTCAACACCAGACTTTCCCCACTTTTAATAGTGTGGCCAGGTGGCTTTGGGGCATGTCAGGATCAGAGGCAGGTGACAGAAGACATTTTGCTTCTCTTCTCTCCATTTTCCTCACATGAAGGCTGTAATACTTTGCAGGCCATTTGAGGGCTTTCATTTTCTTTTATTGGGGCAATAGATGAGAAAGTGACGGGCAAGACGGAACATGCATAACCTTTTCCCAGTTTTACCAAGCAGTCCTTACCAGAGCTTGATTCAAAGGGGTACTGCACGGTAGAGTGAAAAAATAAGCTACCTAATTATCATAAAAGTTGGTTAACTAGATTTAGTTAACTTCCATGTTATTCCTTTTCCATAGGAGCCTGAAGGTACATGATTACTCACCACTTTGCCTTGTCACATCGGGTATCTCAGTTCTGTCACCAGAGTAACAACCAGTCTCGAGCAAAGGCAATTATTTCTCCATGCAGTTGACTCTGGGGCTTTTTCTGCGTACTGTCTGACAAAGATTGTTTGTTTTATGAGTGACAACTAGGAGAAGAAAAGAGCGCCGCTCACTCATTAGGCGTGACCTGACCTGAACTACCTCCTGCATTTGGCATTTTTTTATGGAAAGAGGTTGTGACTGAACTGTGGAAGCAAATGAAATTACAGGTTTGTATTCTTTAAAATCTATTATATCACTTCATCTTCTCAATCCTATTTTAGTGGGAGAAGGACAGTTTACAGAATGAATTACTTTCTAAATGGCATGTGTATGCATTTAATACTATTAGGGCACAATCTGACAGATAAAATGGAATCAGAAATGGGAATGGGAAGCTGTTACCATGGTCAGGGCAAGTAAGGTCAGGAAAAAGGGAAGAAATTGATTCCACAAAGTCAAAGGTCTATGAAGTAAATATTGTTAGGAACCATGTCAGAGTCAAGAACTAGGAAAGAAAAGATTGGATGGGGTGATCAGGGTAAGACCTGAGCAACAGAACTGAGCAAGTAGGATGCCAGTTCAGCCAGGAGCAATTTTAACAGTCAAAACCAACTTGTGCAATACACTTGAAAATCTAGCAGACTGGTGGCAAACCAGCAATCAGGCCCTGAAGTCCAACTCCGGCTGCTCATATTGATTAGGCCTTCATTTTCCTGAGGAACTAAGTGACCAGCAAAGGCGCAAAGGCACCTGGCAGGTGGATCTGGGAGCACCAGCAAAGACAATCAACAGATCAGAAAATGACCACAAGCTTCTGCGAGCTTCACAACATCGTATCTTTCAAAACTGAAAAGCTGTTTCAGATCATCGCCTTTCAGTCTGCTGTCAAACTGAACTTACAGGGCCTGCTGGGCTGCTGCTACCTCAACTCGCACCCCTCTTACCAGTGGTCTGCCTGGCCCTGCTGCTCACACCACCAGTTCTTGCTCTCTGATCTAAACTATTAGAAAATACGCACTCTAGTGCTCAGAGGAAATATAGTAATTAATGGATATGAGGAAGTGTTAATTTTTTGTCTTAGCTGACAGAGATGGAGCAGTTTAAGAAGTTAATTCATATGCTGCACTTTAAAAATCAAAACTCCCACTTGATGCTAGAAACATTTGGAATACTATGTGAACTGTGTGCATGTGATTTGAGTTGGCATTATCATGAGTTTCTAAATATTTTTATAATGTAACCTTATAAAAGAATACTACAGCATTCAAAACTATGTGCAGTCTTCACCTGCAAGTAATACCTTTATTAATCAGGGCTTTTTATGATAGCTGACTGCTAGCTATGGCAGCAACCACAATAATGATGGAATATTCTGGAAGTTGGATTTTGTTTGGTTGAGGTTATTTTTTAATCACATTCACAGGGACCTTACTTTGACAGTCCCTAAAACTTTAATTAGGCTAAAATCACTGGAAAAGCTGAAAAATCACAAGGAAAATAGTCTAAACTAAACAATGCCAATAAACCCACAATGATTGAAAAAAAGAGTATTTGTTAATATCATTCTCTAAACATCAAATAACAGCAAAATATGTAGTATATATTCTAAGTACATTTTGCAGACTCTCATATAATGTGTATTTTCTTGCTCAGAAAATTTTTCTTAGTCCTTCAGCTGCTTCCTACTGATAGATCACACTCATCTGCTCACTAACCTTTTTCCAGTGCCCATTTTTAGCCACACATTATATAATTAAAATGTAGCACAGGTGGCAGATGATGACTGTACGTCACTATTCAATTAGCAATATAATAGTAACATATTTGTTGAACAGAACTGGTGATAAACTAAAAAATATACAAAAATAACCTGTTCAGGAACAGATAGCTGGATTCATGACCTTGTAAAATATTTTTAAAGGAGCAGAACTCTGCGTCAAGGGAATTTAACCTCCAAAAGATTGCCAACATTTCAAAAATTTCTCATAATTATCAGTGTCTGAGATAGATAGGAGATGTTAAGATAAGAATCTGTTATTTGTTGTTTAGCAAGCTTGTCATACATGAAAGCACAAAAGCCAGAATGCTGCTTTTAAGGTGAAGTTGTGATGTAGCATCCTGAAGGGAAGACCTCATAGTGTCCATCAACTGCTGAGCTAGAGAGGCTTGCTACACTTTCTACTCAGCTCAGAGAAGGCAGTCTGAATTCTCTGGAAACTTATTTGATACTAAGAGCAGAGTTACCATTTGTTTCTTCAAGATATATCCCTGCGCCACAGCAACATACAACTTAAGCCAAGGGTAAATACACTATTCAGAAAGAAAAATCCTCGTTAACACAATATCTGAGCACCTAATTTGAGTTAAAAATAACAATAACCACTTGCCCCCAAATTTCCTTTGAAAATTCTGCATGCTATGAGAATAACTCTACTAAGAGTTAATACAGCTAATAAAAATCAAGGCATTATTATGTTGATAGCATAAAAGATATTCAATGAAAGTGTTATCTTCATAGTTATTAATCTTACGGGCCCCAAGATTGACTTTTTTATATATTTTTTTTTTACAGTAGTGGATGGCAGACTTTATTTTTAGCTTTCATTAGTTTAAACTTGTCTTTGAAAAAAAAGTATTAAGAAAAAACTTTGTTTTTAGTGCCCAAAGGCTGTTCTAGGCATCCTACATAGTAATGAGAAAAAGAAGCTTGGATATTAATCATAACTCAGCTTCAATGACAGGCAATGTGTTGCAGTAACTGTCTGCAACATGCTGATTCAAATCAAGAACATCATTATAATTGTGCATTATCATGATTTTTGAAGAAATTAAATTCTGGAGTAGATGTAAAACTTTCAAAATGTATGGAATCACATATACAGCAACTCATAACAGAGGATGCAATAAAATGTCCATTATGTCAGATGAATCAGTAATAGATACTGGAATGACAAATAATTTTCAGGTCTAACTGCATTAAGAAATTACACCTCTGGAAAAGCAATTTCCAAATGATCAAAATTATCACTTTTTCTTCTCTCTTAATATGACATTTCACCTGGATTATTCACTACCATTTTCTTCTCTCCAATTGTATCAAAGGTAATAGAAATCTTACTAGCTATTAGCATACTAGCCTACCTTGCTGATTATGTTTTCTAACTTCCTAAGTGGTCATCTAACGCCACTGTAGATGACCCCTTAGTGTGCTGAACTCGGACTCATTTACCAGTTCTCTTTGTGAACCCTAACAGATTTTTCCCCCTTTGTTATCCATAAAATAATGATGTTTGAGTACTAGCAGAGAAAGATCTCCAAATTCTTCATGGAACAATCCCATCGCATTATTACAACAAAATGCCACCAAGAAGACAAAGCAGCTATACTGCTTCAAAATAAATTGTTTGTAACAGTTTTGTTATTCAAATCTTGCAAAAAGAACCAGTTTTTTATTTCTTATGATCCAAAAATCCTTCTGATTTGTACAAATGGCTTGCATAAGGTCTATAAGTTTTGACTCAGTAGAAAAATACATCAAAATGAAGCCATCAATTTTACATTTAGTGCTGTGGCTCATGTCAAAAAGGAAGAGAGGCAACCTGTTATACTGAAATAACCTCCCAACTCTATTATTGCTATTTAGAATAAATTAAGGATTTTTATGGTGAGCTAACTAGTAGGTAAGGTAAATAATAACTATGTGTTGATTTATTCTGTATTTGGACAAAGAACACTAGATTATTTTCATATTTCAAATTATGCATGAGGAGAAAAATCATTTTTCAGAGAGATACTAATATGTAAATAAAATTCTGTGTTCTCAATTGGAAGGAGCTTTGCAACAAGAGTGAAAGGAGCAAATATGTTGCTACAGGGCTGCCTTTGCTTCTGAATTTCAGTACTTAAGAGTGAGCACAAAGATAAACTTTGCCCAGGGAGGTGATGGAGTCTCCTTCTCTGGAGAGCTTCTAAACCTGCCTGGATGCCACCCTGTGCCACATGTTCTAGGTGTCCCTGGCTTGGATCTCTAGAAGTCCCTTCCAGCCTTCACCATTCTGTGATTCTATGATTTTGTGATTATGTGAATGTGGTTCAAAAAAGCAAAAAGTAGTTTATTCTATTTCCTATAGAAATAGAACTACTTTTATTCAATTTATTGCTTTTTTGAACCACATTCACAGAATCACAGAATCACAGAATCACTTTATTGCTTCTTTTTTATGCAAAAGGCAGCAATAGCAACGTCCCGTCTCCCGTGATGAGCTGGAACTCACTTTCTAACTTTAGACATGACTGTTTCTGCCAAGGTGTAGATAGGACAGAATTTCAGCTGCAAGTGCAGACATCATATTTCATTTTCAGCTCTGCTCATAAAATAGATAATTCACTCTTACACAACTGCTTAAATAACTTAATGAAACAAATATAACTTTTAAAATTGGACCATAGTATTTAGAGTAGAATGAATTTATGATTTCAAGGTGAATCTTCTTTTTTTACTGGCATTATGGTATAGGCTATTAGGAATTAGTCAGTATATTTCTACATTATTTATAATGTATGTGCTGCTAAATTGGTAGGCAGAAAGCTGATTTATATACTACTTATCTGGGAATTTTGCTGTGAAATATAAGAGTCAACATTCGGAATTCTTTCTTTCTTAGTAATTCAAAAGAAGATATTCTATAGAAACTATATTTGTCTAAACAGTACCGCTTCAAAGATTCTTTTTTTTTTCCACCAAAATTATACAATACTTATGTAGAAAGCTCAACCAATCTGTAGATTAAACAAGAATAAAGCTGTACTGACATTTGCAAGAAAATTCTGTTCAGGAAGTTCCTCATCATTTGCAAAAAACCTGTTCATTCAGTAAGTCTCTCTTTCTTGTTGAATTCAGCGACTACACTTCTGCCTTCTGAGACCTCACCTGCTGTAGTTCATTGGAAAAACATTCATTTTAATCCTTCATGTGCAGAGATATCATCAGTATCACTGTAAGCAGTACCAAATTTTAAGAATTTCCTGAATATAAAGTAAGATTCAGGTACAGGAAAGGGGGAAAGTATTCCATTAATACATCTGATGCTAATGATTGAGATAAAAAAGCAAGGTCTGGTTTTAATATAATCTGAAAGGAAGTTTTCATATCACAGGCAGTCTATGGCACATAATATTTCAGTGTATTTCACTGTATATTTCAGTGTTTTTGTGTATAAGTAATATATTTCACAGAGGCAAATGTTGTATAAAGGGACCTGGGTAGATTGTATACATATAAGCAATAAAGTCATAAAAGAAATGTGCCACTATGTCTTTTTCTAAAGAAATACTAAAATATAGTTGCAGATAGGAAAGCAAGTCCCATGGGGTAACACAGAAACTTATTGTGGCTCTTAATTCTCTGTAGGGTTAAAAATATAGATAAAAAATATAAAATATAAAATATAAAATAAAAAGGTATAATAAAACTGCTCTTTTTCAGTGTTTTGCATGTGCAAGATAAACCTATTTCAATACCTTATTTTTAAGAGGAAGACTGAAATTGCATTTCTCTTTTTATAATCCACCTTTTAATTTGAATCTGGAAATACCTAGAGTCAGGGTAATCTCCTCTTGTAATCTTAAAGAATCATGTGTTCCCTTGGAGCCCACTGCTTTAGAGAGTCACAGGAACCCAGAAACAAAGTAAAATTTGTGCCAGGTGTGGGAAAGCATTTTGATATGGAATAGCTAGTGAGACTTTCCAAAAACAGTGTCCCTTCTGAAAATACTGTGAAGGACCTTTTAAAGACTGCTTAAGAAAAAGTTTCACTGATCCTAGTAAAATCAGTTCTACTTACATTCCTAAATTCTAATGTAATTAAGAATTACATTCTCCTTATTCTCACTTTTGAAAATGTCAATTAACTTTTCATGATATCTTACCGATTTCTGAATAACACCGATCATTAAAAGCAACGTAAATATTACAGTGATTTCAGGGAGGCTTTGGAAGCAGCTTATGGAAGCAGTCTCGGAATCCATCAAATACCCCAAAAAGTATTTGGACCACTTACAAAGTTTAAATTTCAGAGCTACACTTAATAAAGCAACATAATAAACCGAATTTTGTTCTTTCTACTGCAAAATTATTTTCTTCTGTTACTAACCCACCACTCTAATAAAAATGCATTAGACCACTGATTCCACTGATGGGAAATAATGTGTACTAACATATTCTTTTGGCGAGAACTATAGTTAACATGAAAGTAGAAATACTTTAGAAAACATTTTTTTTTAAATTCTCCATCTAAAATATGTGTAGATCAATCAAGAAACCTGTTATTAGCTTTATGAAGAAAACTGCTTAAGAAATTGAAGTGACTAAATGTAATAGGTAAAGAGATTGTGTTACTTCTGTCTTATTTTCAACAAGATATCTCAATGCAAGCTACAGACTTTCTTGGGTGGTGACTGATGTACTTACTCCTTTTTGTACTTGTACTTCCTTTTTCTGATGTCAAGTGTTTTTAGGTTACATACTTTTTTAGGTTACATTTATACTTGAAAAACTAGTTTTATATCTAGAACCTCTTAAGAACAGAAAAATTCTGTTCCAAGGCTTCCTTTCAATCCCTATCCCCATTCTCTTTCACTTCTCTATTTTCTGTGAAATAAAGAGTTTGAAGTCTGATAGTCAATGTAGCAGAACTAATGAAAACTGCATGGGGGTAAAATGATGGTTTTGAGGATTTGACAGACCAAAGTTACACTCTTCCTGTCAGTCTTCCACTAGCTGGTATCCTATCCTTTTGTCTGGCTTAAAGCAGTAACACAGAAAAGAAACATCTCCGTGCTATGTGTTTTTGAAAGAGAAACAAAACTGAGATGAAGCAGCACACTTCACCTTTGGCTGAGTCACAGAAGGGTTAGGCTGATCTGCTACCCTGTGTTAGCTGCTGGGAGAGAAGACACCTCTGAGGATAACTGTGTCAAGCAGCTAGAAGGACGAACCCACAGGGTTGCATTACGAAGAAGAAAACAAAACAGAACAAAACCCAAGTCCCTAGGAAAAGGGGAATGATAGTGAAAGAGAATTCCTTTCTTGCTTTTATTCATAAGCACTCAAGACTATATTGCATCTCTGTGGCTATGCCAACAGAAGAAGTGGTGTAACAATGAGAACACACTGATATGAGGAAAAAAGGTCTGATATATGATTTTATGTATGAATTTCCATTCTGTTCATGCTTGTAAGTTCGGTGATGGTCACCCCAAAGGAAGCATTAGAAACTCAATAGAAAGCACTTATAAATACTCACTTTTATTTTACTTAAATAACTTATTTTCACTTTTAATTTAAAAATGTTGTCAAAAACATTGTACTTCACTATAAATATCAAAGTATTACCTGTTTGAATGAAAATTGTGACACAAGAACACGGCCAAGAGTCCCACAACTAATAAGAAACACAGAATACTGTTGCAGCCTCAATGCTTTATGTTTTAATGCTGTTAGTCTCTATCAAGTCTAAATATCCCAAGTTAAAAAAAAAAAAGATTGAGTTAGATTTTTTCTATGTATTTTTCATTACAAGGATCATCATTATAAACTTCTGAAAATAAGAAATTATCAGGGAATCTTTTTATCTTTGCTATACTGGTCTTAACTGTAACAATTTGCTTTTGAGTTGTAACTCTTCGATTTTCAGAGGGCTACAGAGAAGGAGACTTCTTGGCCAATACTAACTGTGTCTTTGATATGGTGTCGTGGAAGAGACAATGGCAACTTCCTGAAGCATAAATAATACCAAGACATACTTATCCTGTTTAGCTTGCAGAAGAGAAGGTTGAGAGGGGATATGATTAACATGTATAAGTTCATGAAGGGAGAATGTAGGGAGGAAGGGGCCCAGCTCTTCTCAGTAGTGGCCAGTTACAGGACAAGGGGTAATGGGTACAAGTTGAAACACAGGAAGTTCCATCTCCATGTGAGGAAGAACTTCTTTCCTGTGAGGGTGACAGAGCAGTGGAACAGGCTGCCCAGGGAGGTTGTGGAGTCTCCTTCTCTGGAGATCTTCTAAACCCACATGGATGCTGCCCTGTGCCTCGTGCTCTGGGTGTCCCTGCTGGAGCAGGGGGTTGGAGTTGGACTAGATGATCTCTAGCGGTCCCTTCCAACCTTAAACATTCTGTGATTCTATGATATATAGTATAAGAGCATTTAACTTACCAGAACTCTCTTTTGGTAGTATTTTAGGTCAGTTGTCAAATTGCTCTGCTGCTTTTGCCAAAACCTAGATAAAGAATCCTAAGACATTGCTTCATTCCTAAGGATTGCTATTACTGGAATGATAGTACCAATAGTTTCTCTGAAAATTGTCATTAAAACCTCCTACATCTTTATCTCAAGTGCATGGTAACACCATATGTTTAAAATATCTTTTTTCTGTAGTGCAACTTAGAATCTGGATATTTTAAATTTGCGCAAAAAGCTTTACATACAGTTTAATCTTCATTGAATGCACTGTGAAGTTTGCTTTCCCTTGAAGGTAAAATAAAGAAGCTATTACAAAGCACTTTCAAAAATAGCAGCTTACCTTATGTATATACCTGCCACAGTGCAATTTACTCTAAAGTCCTTGCTTTATCCATATGTTCACAGCAAAAATAAATCACATAAATCTTGGCAAATGAGCTAGAGAGCAATGATGCATTACTATCTAAGAATATCTACATTCCTAAGAATAAGACATGTACATACAGTGAAACCTAGTAATTAAATCAAAGTGTTCAGTATTGATGATGTATGTCCTAAATTCCTATAGCTGTCCAACCTTAAACAAAATCTAAGTATTTTTTTTTCATCTGTGTGGGTAGTACCTTATTTTTCTTTTTTTTTTTGTATATATGTATATTTAAATTCACAAATGTGCATTTAAGTGTGCAAACTTGATGTGTCATTAGGTAATTCTGCATAATTATTTTATTGCTCAAAGAAGAGTACTGATTGTAAAATAGTTAATTAACTAGCAAGCAATCAGCAGTGGATTGCAGCAGCACACTCCTGCTACTGTCCTCTTAAAAAATAAGACTAGTCGACTGGATTGAACAGTTAATGAAGTGTTATAGAAAGTAAGTATAGAAAAAATATTTAGTTCATTGTAGATTTTAGGACAACATTCAAGGAGGTGCTTATCAGGGCTTCTGCCATACATGTACTTCAAAGTGATGCCAATGTTTAAAAACTGAACAGAAGCTGAAAATCATACTGAGACCTTTCCCTATATATGTGCAGGCAGCATACTCTATGCATGTCATCTTGTCTGTGATTAATTAAAGACTTCCCACTCCAAATTAGTAGCAAACAAAAATGCCTTTCCTTTAACCCTTATTTAAAATTTCAGTCTGCAAAAAGGAAGTATGGAAACATCTCTGAGCAAATAAGACTGCACTTAAAAAGGCACTTATTACCTTTTCTACATCAGAAAAGAGAACAAACAACCTGCTACTCGTTTTTCAGTACTGTTTTTGAAGGTTGTTATTGCCCTGGAGTCAAGAGATGCCAACATTCTCAATCAGAATGTAATTTTGGAAGATGAAGTCCTGTCCCTCTGGTTAGACAGAAATGGAAACCCTGTCTCACCGCGATAGAAGACTTAGTTTGTGCTATTTCTGGAAATTCATTCTGGTTTTGGTGAGTTTGTCACCTGAGTGCTAAGCAGAAAGACAGTAAGTTTCATCCCTTTCCAAATTCAGCTTAGGGAAGTGGATGAGAGGGTGACCTGCAGACTGAGAGACAAGGAGAACCTGAACTACACTGTGCAATGAAGCCAATGTTAGCAGTACCCGAATCAAAGTCGCTGGCAAATCAAACTCTCAGTACAGGGCAGCAGAAATAATTAATTTGATAAGCAAAAATTCATTACCTAAACCAAAGAAATGAGAACAAGCTGATCAACTCACTAAAAACTAAACAAGGCTGAAAATATAAGCCAGAGATGTACAATTAAGAGGAGAAGAATAGAAACTTAAGATCAGTATGATACTGAAGGAATTCAGGAAAGAAACAGTCCCTCTGACTAGCAGCATGAAAATGCAGCTTGCAGCAGCTGCTACCAAAGTATTTCAATCACCTGCAAAGATGAGCAGCTCCTAAACCAGTGGGGCTCAATTTTTATCCATGCGAGAGACAGAAAAGCACTTCTGACGGCTTGGCAGATGTAATGCCCTTCTCTCACGCAAAAGGTGGCAAGTTGTTATTAGCTGCCAACTTTCCGGCCTGTCTTCACACAGCTGCATTATGATATATAATACTGACTGAAAATATGTAATATTTGTTTCAACTTGTAACTATTGAAGCTGATATATAAGTGATGGAAGAAATACTGGAAGTGTATTACTTTTTGGAATTTGGATGCCACTAGTGAAATCAATGCAGAGTTACCAAGTGTCAAAAGTTATTTTCTTCATGAATAGCTCCGGAGTGCTGCCACATAAGTTAAATAAAAACATACATCTCTTGTTCAGTGCTGCTTCTTGAACAACTTTAAATGACTCTTTTAGCTTTTATAGTGCTCTGTCTGCTTCCAGACTACTGCTTTAGCAATTGGACTGATGATGTTTTGTATGTATTTAAAACTCTATTGACAAATTATCAGCAGAATTTGTGATAAAAGATAACTTTGGAACTCTTTCACATAAATATGTATATTAAATATAGGACAGACCATAATGTTTAAATATAGGAAGGATTATATGTTAAACACAAAGTTGTCGAATACTCATAACTTTCTAATCATATAGGGCAATGGCACAAAACTAGAAAGGCTATTTTGGAGGATAAGAAAAAAGTACTTAAAGAGTTCTTAAGATATTGTGCTAACTTTCTAAAGAAAATTTAAATGAGATTGTTAGGTCTCTGTGATACTGTTCCTTAAAGAATATGCTTAATACAAGAGAAATATACCCATGAGGTGAGGATGTCAGTTAATTTCCTTATTCTTGTTCACATAAGTAGCTCACAGGCTACCCTTTTTGAAGTCACAATACTCTAAGAACATGAATAAACCTACAGGTGACAAAAAGTACTTCTGAGGCTATTTCAGTGTTCACAAAGACTAAAACAGTGCACGACTGAAGAGGATTTTTGTAAAAGAAGATGTAGGTAAGTATTTAAAATAAATATTCTGGAAAAAAAGAATTACTGTTATGTCAAATTAATTTTCCCTCTAGTCTGAAAAGAGATTTGGCATGTCAGGAGGAGATCCAGCACTGCAGGAGACACAGTACTGCAGGAGCAGTAGCACCTATTATAGTTTTGCTGAAATGTGGAGCTCTACACACTTCAGTTGGAAGTCTTTATGTTAAAATTCAATATGCACAGGGGGCCGCAAATAAAAAGCTTTTGTTTGTCAAAATAAACTTTGTTTGTGTGTGCATGTGCTAAAGCAACAGAACTGTTCATATGTCAAAATTCAAGGCAAGTTTTCTCTATTTTCAAAGCTCACAAACATTTTCAATGACAGCTATTCTTAACACTCCAAAAATCCTTTCTTTTAAAGTTAAAAGAACAAGATGAAAATAAAAGAACAGCTGGGATAATATTATCAGAGGAAGTTACTCTTCTATTGTCAAAGAACTGAGAGCCCCTAATATTTAACAGCTTTGTTAAAACAACAGAAGAGATGGATTGAACTGAAATTGCCTATATTACCAATTTTCTTGAACCAGCAGATTTTAATTTCTTCTATTTAATTCCTACTTTTGCATACTTCTCTTGAATAACATATATTCATGTGTTGAAACAGTATTTGATAGAATCCAATTTGAATTAGGATTACAGTAATTTTCATGCTTCTGTTTTATTCTCTTCCATAATCTGTGCAGTTAGGAATGTTGTTTATGGTTAAGTTGCACAAAAATTGTGCTTCTATACTCTTTTAAGGTAATTCTTTGCAAATGAATATTATACATTATCTTTAGCAATGAGAGTTCTATTTTGAAAGCTGGAGTCTCTAGAAAAATCACTCTTTTGAGCATTAATTAAGACATGAAATTTGAAGCAGATTATGACAGCTATTAAATCTAAATTGCTATAGGAAGTGCTGTGAATAGATATTTTTGGATTTCCTAGCAGTTTCTGCCTTGGATAGGCTTGTACGACCTACATAAAAACATCTGTTTTTCTTCCATGTTTTCATTATCCAAAGTACCAGTTTTCTGCTTTTATTCCATACAGTTTCTTATTTTCAACTCAACTCATAAATTCAACTGAAGACTGTTAAGGTGAAAGACAAGATAAAATATTGGTTATTTGAAGGTTTGAGATGATGTGCAAATATTTGCTGTCCTTGCTATTTCAGGAGATTGTACTCAGCTCTACATTTATGCAATACAATAATTATAATTAATCATCATAATTTCCATGTTTTATGTTATGAGTGGTAATACAAAGGTATAAGCAGTTCTGGGAATATGGAATGAAAGCCTATACTCTTCCAGATTAATATCTTAATAGCAACTGTACAAGGACACCTACTGCTTTGGGCCTCATGCATCCTGCCTTCTTGGTGTAGATTACCTTGACCTCCACGATAGGAGAAGGGAGTTTCCCACTGTCTAAGCTATTTTATAGATAGACCAGACCTTACAATTTCCTGTAAATATCCCAAGCCACTGGCAGTTAAAATTGCTTGAACATTCCCAGGAGACATGTGGATTGAGTCCCTCTCAGGCAAAGAGGAGACTAACCCTCCTGCTTCCTGGGCACATGCTCTACCTGCTGTACATTGCTAGAGAGACTCATCTTCTCCTATGACACTTCAAAATAAGGAGTTTTACCTTCCTCAGGCGTTACAAGAATAGATGCAAATACATATCTTCATGAGAGGATTACAGATTCTTGCTTGGTTGGATCCATCTCTACAAGCACCATAAAATCCAAGCCTTAATTTTCTTTGGGCTCAATTATACACAGTTATTGTAGCTTAACTTAGGGACTCCTAAACCTTATAAGCTCTAGCCTTTCATTGCCTATAGCAATCATGTTCATATTGACATATGTGTAAAATGCAAAGAGATGCAAACAGAGAGCTACAGCTAGGTGTTGGTGTATAACCCTCTGCGAAATAGAGGCAGGTATTCTTTTGTGAACTTACAGCTTTCAGATAAAGAGAGAAATGACTCAAATGTATCTTAGTATATCTAACATAAGTCTAATTTAGGCATATTTTTGTCACTGTAACTTTCATATTCTTTTTTCCCAGCTCATTGCAGCTCATTTTCAGCTGGCTGTCACTTCAGCTTCAATTCTGTTGATTTCAACAGAATTTTCATTGAAAGTAAACTCTTCACTTATTAGGGCTATAAACTGTTGAGTCCTCTTTTATCATGCACTAATTAAATACAACAATAAGATAGTGTCTTTTTCTCAGCTGTGGTGTCTTGATGCTACAGTAATGAATATGGCACCACTATGAATTATAGAGCAATTTAGTAAAAACACAAAACAGAGCTCAATCAACATGGCAGTTGAAATATTAGATGAAAATGAATTTCTTCCTCTGATGTTTTTTCACCTTAGTTCATTCTTGACATACATATTGGATGAACTGTCCGTGGGAAGTGTATAGAGAACAAGGTAGCTGTCAGAGTTACAGTGATGCTCATATACAGGAGCATGTTAAATTAGTTTTCCATTTATTTAGATGTCAGGAAAACTCCACAATCATTAAACAAGAAAGAAATATCTATATCTTAATACCATAAACACATAAAAATGGATGAAGACAATGCTGGCAATGCTTGCTTTTTATGGTACTGATGAAGGGCTTCATATACATCATCTTTTCAGCTCATGAGAAAATGCTGTGCCCTAGGGACTTCAGCAAGGGTTGTCTCTTCTCTTTACTTTCCTCACCTGCTCGTGACTTTCAGTTGAGCTATGTCTGTCAACCTGCCCTGACAAAGCAGAAGACAAGCAGTACCAAGTTGCATAAATGCACGAGATACAGCCCTATGCTTGTGTGGGAGCATGGAGTAGGAGTCAACTGTGCAGTGCTCAGGATCTGTACATGAGTTGAGGGCTCTATCATTAATCTTAGTTCTTGTTCTACAGCTCTACTGTGCTGCACTTCTGCTAGGGACACACTGCATATATTTTGGGAAAAATATGAATGTTCCTGTGCTAAAGAAACTGTCATAGAAAAATCCTCCCTGTATTTTTGCTGCGGTTCCGCTAACATTTTTTTGGACTGTCATGGCTACATACTCAGTTATATTTGTGCTCTTTATCATGCAAAATATACCTTTTTGTTTCTTAGTAGCATGTAGTACACTTACAGTACCACATTGGGTACACCTTAATTTCAAGGGAAGCTTTTAAAGACTTCTAATTTAGATTTTATTGACTTTTAAAATTCTGCCATCTTTTGATGGCAAATGTAGAAATAATTTTCTTTCTGCATCCTTAAAGAAAATTTAAGAACAAGACATTATTCAGATCTGTTTTGCACTATATGCCAAGCAATAGATCTGTAGGAAAGATCAGAAATACTTGTCACTAGTGTGTCAGCTGGTGCAAATCAGCAAAACCTCCTCTGCAGACAATTTTTTACTGAACTGAATAGTGCAGAACCTGATGCAAAAGCCTACTTAATTTTACTACCATGAGATTTAATTATAACAAATGAATATATTTGTCCAATTCTAGCTACCTGCTGCAGCTATCATACTTAGTGTTCCGGATTAATTCCATTTCTTACTTTCCAAGCAGTATTTGGTGCTGAAAGCCAACACCTAAGTAAAATTGATGAAACACTATGCTAGTGCTTAATTTCCTGTTTCATTTTCTTCTCTCCTGTTGTTTTAGGCAGTGGGAAGCCTGTAAACATTAACAGCAGTTTTAAATACATAACGTAAGGTGAAAATTCAGTCAGGTCTGAAATTTCTGGGGTTAGTAGACTTTTAAGGAACTTGATAGCACAAATTGGCATCATTTTGGCTTGTATGCTTGAAGGTGATATAGCTTCACTGCTAATGCAGTCTATAATAAATATTCTATAATAAAAATTCATAACTACACATCACTTCTCAGACATGAGGGTTATCTAGATAAATTTCTTCTATAGTTTTCTTTCAGTCAAACTTGAGAAGACAAATAGTTAGCTATCTTTTTTTCAAGAGCATCATGATTAGAAGAGCCTAGACATTCACAAACCCCTCACAAACTGAAAAAGAAAACTGAAAAATTGTGCTTTTAGAGCAACAGAGTGAATGCAAAATAGTTGTGTTATGGCAGAAGAATACAGCTGTTCCATTTCCTACCTGGTACTGCCAAAGTTCATAGATAGAAAAAAGTTCATAGATAGAAAAATCTCTTTTCAAACTTAAAAAGCCTGCAGCATTTTTTTCACTCCAATTCTGTTCCCCTCCCCCTGCCTTTTAATTGCTTAGGGAGATTAGCAAAACTGGCCTAGAATCCATCCTGGGGCCTTCCAGAGTGCTCTCTCTTCTTAGTCGTGTAGCCAAATTGATTTTACCAATAATGTCTACTTTTACATGTTCTGATCCTGTATAGGCTGTAAATTTATGATTCAATTTGACTTTATTTGGCTCCTGTTCTTAAAAGGATCATAAATTTACCATTAATCTTTGATTGTATTCCATCTGCTCTCAAGGTGACTTCTATTGCTTTAGTACTTACTATAGAGCTACCTGCCAAACAATTTTTTTGCTGTGAGGCTATGTGTTTTTCCAGGAACAGTTGTATCAGGGTATTTCATTCTTGTTTCATAAGCTGATTATCAAATGCACTAGATCATAACATTCAATTCATTTGAAATGCTATAATTCTGCTTTTTGAAAGCACCTTAAATTTCTTTCTCTCAAACTGATTTGGTCCAGTATCCAACTGTAAGTGTTGTCAAGAGCAGGAGCTGAACTTCTGCTTCTTGTTAGAGTGAGGCAAGAATGTGTACACTGTGCAGCACACTTGAATTCAAAGACAGTGCTTCTGGCACAGAGAAACACTGAATCTCAAAATATTGAAGCTAAGAGAGTGTTCTGGGAGAAATCACTGTTCTGTTTTTATATTCTTTCTTAGACAGCATTGTATTGGCGGGCATCAGAGACAGGATACTAAGCTGTACAGACTGTTGAATTAACCTGACACATTTGCCTGGTTTAGTCTTTTTCAGACACTCCACAGTAACTGCATGTGTATGTGCTCTTATCCTCTAGCACAAACAAAATGCTTAATCCACAGAGAGAGAAGATTAATTGTATAAGGTGATGGTCTCAACTAGCACTCTGGGGTATACTGATGAGAAATGTAGTTTACAGCTTGTAGAGATGAGAATTTAATATTAAAACAGGCAGGTTTAATACTAGAGAAAGAAGAAACTGAAAAAAAAGAGGCGGGTGAGCAGTTGAATTTCTCTTAATGAATAGCATAACTGGAAACATACAGTGCTTTAAAACTATCTCTTGCAGGAGGACAATATACAAGGCTGACAATCCAAGGCACATATTAACAGCTCCCAATCAGCCTCTAAACTCACTCTTCAAAGCCTCTTGTTTTAGCTAGTGTGTTATGTTTGCAGGCCCTGGATTACTGTATTTAGGCTTTTCAGCTGCTCTTACTTGCTCCTGTAGATTCCTTTGTCATGTTTCCTCATTGGGCTCCTGGGGACTCAGAATCCGCCATTGAAACTCTCTCTTGATCCAACTCTATATTCTGAAAAATAAATAAAAAAATAAATAAACAGAAGAAATTCCTACTTTATTGATCACTAGCACTTACAGTTTGATTTCAGTATATAGTTTCACTGAGTTCAAACTTAGATTTGGCAACAAACCTGAGCCCTATTTTCAGCTCAGATTTGGTTAAAAATTCAGAAGGTGGCATTTGAACCCATATGCACCTTGTCTTATTCTACCACAGTGGGACTGCACAATTTAAGGAATAAGGCAGGATCACCATTTTTCAAAAATTTCAGGTATAACCTCAAACATAACCTCCGTGTGGAGAAAAATTACTCGAGTGCTACAAAGCTCAGTAGTGCTGACAACACCTGTAAGTTCATCTCATACTGTTGCAAACCAGCCAAATCCTCAATTACATTTCCCATACATGAAAGACACTAAGTATTGCTTAAAAACTGGAGAGAAGCAGTGTGAATAAAATGGCACCATTTCAAGATTTATATCTGTAGGGCTGCTTCTCTAGGCATGGTAAGATGAAGGCTTAACCCAAGCTCTCTCCTGGTACAGAGAGCACCACTAGCATTCCCAGATGAGGAAAGACATCCACATAAAACAGCAACTGTATCCTACTTCTTTGGGGCTATCTGAACTAAAGAACTGGCCAGACCTTCTTCCTGCAGGTGTAAACCAAGCCCACATCTCGGCACTAACCTTCTACTCCAGCAACACGCACAATGCCAAAATCAGAAGCGAAACCATCAGCACTGTGTGACAACCATTTCTCATTTACTTAGAGAACCACTCAAAAATCAGCAGTTGAACAGATTCTCCAGACTTTCCTCACCGAAACCTTTACTTTGCCACATGCGCTTTGCTAGCTTTCCCTATGAGGAAGGTAGTAATGGCTTTCTGAAGCTGAAGACCAAAGTGGTTATGTCAGTTGTGAAGTCTGATACAGCCTAGCCCGAGTCCCAGACTGTTACAGGACACCTTGACATTTCAGAGGAAGTCTCTCATAGCAACAAGGTCACCACTTAGTCTACAATTCACCTCTTCAAGTTTGGCAAAGCTTTATAATGGAATTGCTACATAAGTCACCTTGTCTGAAAACATTCCTCTTACCTGTGACTGGACTTTCTCTTAGGAAAAGTCCTCTGAACACCTTAAAAATGACAGATTTTTTTTCAAATCATCCTCTCACAGACCTCCCCAACACATCTATTCTAACTAAAATTCAATTGAGATCACAGTCCCCAATCTCCAACTGAACAACAGTTCTCAGATGAGCAGGGAAAATGAAGGGGAAGGTGTCACTACCCCAGTTACCTCTGTCAACTTCTCTGAAATAATTAAATTCATTTTAATAGAGAATTTACATTAGTTCTTTAAAGCTAATGATGGCCATAGTCTTCAAGGGGTGAAAGCTACTCTTCACTGTGAAAATTCAGGAGAAGCTGTTTATAGTAGCTGGGAATAGCCCTTCTTTGAACTGGCAAGGCCTGCACAGGCCTCGCAGGCCCAGCTGTGCACAGATTCCCAACACTGCTCCTTCCATAAAGCAAGCATTGTTCATTCAAGACATGACTTTTTAATGACCTAAAGCTAATCCCCAGGAAAAAAATCATACAACCCCTCATGGCTGTAATCAGAGACCTCACTTTAACTTCCTTTCACAAGGCAGTACCTCCAGCAGGTGCTTGCCCTTTCATTTGGGCAAGCTCCAACCTCCTTGGTCCTTTCATTTGGGCAAGGTGCACTAGAGGAAGAAACAAACAGTATTGGTTATGCTTAAATAGGACACTAGCTGAGTGCCCCATCATAGTTTTTCATCCACACCTTGATCTCATCTCATTGCACTGTTATACCTTACCTGTCTTTAAGACTATGAAAACTTTAACTATGCACAGATCCTCTTCAAAAAAGTATATGCAATTTAACTTTTTGTTGAGCTAAAATAAATAAATCAAGACAGTTGAGGATCACCTGATGATTAAAATGTATGATTCTGAGAGAAAATAAGATAATTGTAAGCACATTTGCCTGTTTTCTTTTTATAGTTAATGTCTATGCTATACTCACAGATATAATACAAGTTGTTTCCTTAGCAACCATCAGATTCTAAAGGAAAATATAAATTCAATATTTCTAAGTAACAATAACACAGAAAACCAATTAATTCCAGTATATTAATTCCATTGTATCCTGAAATAATTAGCAACTATTCCAAACTGAATTAGAGCACACATTATTACCTTTTAAAGAGTAAATCTCTGCAAATTAGTTAATAAATTTCCCAAATTAGTTTGGAAAATTAAATAAAAATCATTTGCATATAAGTGGAAAGTTGTTTACTACCAGCATTGATCTATCCATTGCAGCATTTTAAATTTCGTTTAATATTCTAAACAGCATTAAAACCTATTAACAGTAACCAAATCTTTTACACATTTCTAAAACATCAGTGTAGAAATGGCTGCAAGAAAATCAAAGAAACAGACAAAAGGCTAGCTTACAGCCTCAGCTTGCCTTTATTGGGCCCACAAATTTCTGTAATTTCATTTCAAAAAACTCAAACTAACACTGCTTTCTTCCATTACTGTAAAGATAAACTTCCAAAAGAGGACTGAGGGTACTTTATAATGAGCTTTTCCTTTTTCCTGAGTGCATACAAACAGCTGAAACAGTAATGCTATAAACTTCCACATTCCACCTAAAAGTAGTCCTGACTTTGAAGCAAAGAATAACAAATAGCTTTAGCTCATGAGGAATACAGCTATCTTGTACTTTAAACACTTATTCAATTATCTTACATTAGGTAAAGGAAGTGAGAGAGATTTTGTTTACTTCTCCTAAAAATGCTGTCATTGATACTAATTTTCATCTTTTTTTACTTTCTTAATTTAGTAATAAAAAATCTGGCTCTGCCACTGGTTTGCTTGGGTGATTAATCATCAATTTTAAGAAAGATTTTTCTAAATTTTTCATCCAGAAACCTCAGTTGCCTATTTCTTTTTAAGGTTCTGTAACTGCTGCAACAGATTTTTTTCCACCTCTTCCACTGGAATCAACTCATTAAACCTTGTTCTACAGTTCTTAGAGACATCAGCCTTTAGCAGGGACTATAATCATAATTTCATGTGCAAAAACATAAATTATTATTTTACAATTACTTAGCAGGTTATTAGTTGCACTTATGTTTTTATTTTGTCAACCAAGGTAAAGAAACATGTATACACAATGTGTATACATTATTATTTACTTTATATATCAGAAGTGACCAAGAGATTTTTAGCTTTCATTACCTGAAATGATAGAAATAAAAAAAAAGGAAATAATAGGAATAAAAAAATATAGAATTGAAAATTTTCTTCACAGAAGAGGAGAAATATTTGACAGGTTACCAGTACTAGTATTAGGAATCTCATATATTCCTATATATTCCAAAAACATAACAGAACATTAGTATTGCATTTAATAAATCCAAAATAAAAAAATCTATATGCAACAAATGCAACCCAAAATTTTAAGTATGTCTCCTGCCCCACAGGACTCTGTGGGCTCTCACACAGGGCTGAAAAAATATCATTTCAATCAGATGTAATATTTACATCAATCTTTCTTGAATTTCAGTGGTTATCTTTTGATTTGAAATCTCAGATGCAAAAACGGAGATTTCAGTTTCTTGGGAAAAAAAGTTTTCAATTCTAAGAATTCTGATTTGTTCATTCTGAAAATTTTCCCTTTTTTTTCCTCTTGCTAATCTCAAACACTGAACCATAGTCTAGACCTGAGCATTTCCTTCAATACTTTGCTTTATAATTCACAAGAATAAAATATTTAGTTATGGCCTATATACCAGCTAGACCTTGATGCTGTGAGTTAAAACATGGCAGTGTGTTTGGGGATTTGGCTTTTTTTTCTTCTTCTGTTAGTTATAAAATAAACTTACATAATGAAAAATCCTGATTCTCCACTCTGTCTCTACTATTCTCCACTCTATCTCTACAATGTGTGGAGTTAAGGAAGTGACCATGAACCTAGTGCAGCTCTGTGATTCACAGTCACCCAGTTCAGTGCTGGTGAATTAAAAACTACCATTCTATAGCATAAGACACTTCAGGAAATTCATACTGATCTAAGATAAAATAGAAAGGCCACTATCCTGTGAAAGTTTTGTCCAAGCAAAACCTTTCCTTTGCATATCACCCATAAATTTAGCCTTCATCAGAATATCCACTTGTGGAAAAAGTAAGAAGAACTCATATGTTTGCACAAGAAGAATTCTGCAGTGACCTTCCATGGATGTTTTAAGACCAGTTTGCACTGCTAGCAATCCAGCTATGAGATTGAACTTCATATCTGCAAGTAAAGGCCAATGGCTCAGGCAGATAATGTTATTTATATAATCTCAATTGTTGGAAACTTTCCATATGTTCCCTCCCCAGCAGATGATATCATAGCTATGGAAATAGCAGAAGCCCCAAAATTAAGCAAGATGTAATTTTTACAGGTGTAGCAGTGAACAGTCTTTTTTGATGTAAATTCTGTAGAGCTTACACAACAGGACAGGGATTTTTAATATGTGTAATTACCAATTCTAACAAACTTAACAGAAGACTTCACTCTGACAATCAATAAGCATAGTGTGGGTAAAATGTAATTTAAGTTAGTACAAAACCCTCATGATTTCTAGTTTCATAACAAAAAGAAGATATTGGAAATGAGACAGAACTAGGTCATTCTTCACAGTGGTGCAGCAAAATACTGCAATGTGGTGTATGCTAACCAGCTTAAAATCAGGCAGAAAAGGTTAGTGAGTATTTTTATAGCACCTAGTTACATTTATTGTTTAATTTATGTACAGTGCACCAAAACTGGTTTTATTTTGGGCCTATAGCATTTTGAATTATTTTCTGTAATGAACTGAACTGTTCACAGCAAGGTATTTCAGTAGATCCATACATTTTCCCCAAGATAGCAGGCCTCTATAAAAGAACTAATGCAGCAGCTGTAATTAATTTTCCTTTGTTAAAAAAAAAAAAAACAAATTAAAAAGTACTTAATCACTGGATGTCAGAATACAGACCCTCAAGTAGCTTTAAAATGATACAAACAATTTGAAATTACATAGCAGCAGGCCAAAATCTTCCTTTGTAGAATCAAGTCAAGTCAAAAGAGTTACATGACAACTGAAATGGTCCAATTATTAATAGAGTTTCCACACATTTACAAGAAAGGTACAAGTCCCATCTCTGTTCATTCTTTCCATTGCAAAGGGTATTTCATGATTCTTTTTCACGTTTCCTTCAGCCTTCACGTTGCTGACTATAGTTTGTCAGAAAAAAGAAAGTTCGTATTCTGCAAAAGTTATTTTAATTGGCATACTTAATTTTGAAAACATAGACTCTTTGCTTGTTTTTAATCTAAAAAAAGACTTTTTTAATAAAGTCTTGCATTTTTTAAAGAAAATATACCTTTCTTCCAAATAAAATTTCCTTAATTTCATTATTGTAATTCTTGTTAAAGATAAAAAAAGTAAAAGAAAAATGGTAAGCCATGTGCAGTGTTATAGTATAGCAGGGATATCATTGACCTAGTAAAACACTGAAATGCTCTGCTAGTTAATTCTTTCTTTACTGGGTCATAATAATCAAAAAATTCAAGCTTTGTGTGCTAGCTGTACACCCATACAATAAATTCATTTCCTAACTACTGTGTGATCCAGCAGTAAATGTCTTATAGAACCAATGAGAAGACATGTTCAGGAGTCACCTAATATCACAGAAATAGTGTAGTGGAGTGAGAAAGGATACCCTGGAATAAAGAGGATATAATCTGAAGAATTGACTATATCAAGATTATGTTACTCACACCCAAAAAGGTCAAATCTATTCTGTGTTGTTCAGAAAAGAACAAGAGGATTCATTCTTCTCTCGCAATTAGAAAACAGAAGTAGCAGTTGGAATTAACAGGATCAGAAAAATCAACATTACGTATTGCATATAACCCAGAAGCAGAAAATTCAACGTTGTAAGCAAACATAACACAAACCGTAACAGTTATAGTTTTGTGATTTTTAACAGGCACACACCAGTACTTTCCTGAGCAGCACAGCTAATAAGACCTGCTTTCCTATGTCTCAATTCTCATTTTCAATTGCAAAGCCCACCTGAATCTTTTTCCACAGATGAGGTATATATAATAACATTCTCCCATGGAGAATCTCCAGTAGCTGATAAGACTTTGTGGCATTTTCCCTCACTCAAGGCCATTTATTATTACTCTCCTCTTTTACTGACCAGGCAACTCTTTTTCATACTGTATGTAGGAACATTTTAAGAACTTTATTTATGTGCCATTTTTGTCTGAAAATGGACAGCAGATTCAAAAGTTATTAGAAAAGGGCTAGGCAGAGAATTAATGTGTAAGGCTTACATTAGTAAAATTGTTTATCAGATATTCACAGATAGAGTGCCTATTTTTAAATGTCTCATAAACATCCAGAATTCTCCAAAGCACCCTTCATTATAACTGATGAAAATCTCAGCTTCCAGGTCTGCTAAAAGAATGAAAATTGAAACATTGTAAAAAGCCTAAAAAATAATACAAGAAAATCAACTCTGAGGACTACTGATGATTCAGAGTAGTGAATGTGCTCAATTTTCTCAGTCAAGTTTTAAGAGAAGGAGAAAATGTAAGCATAAGTGTAAGAAACCATTTATTTTTTACAGATTTTGTATTTTTTGCTTATTTCTGTTTGATTTTAAACTTAGAAAGAGCAGAAAATAAAGAGATAATAGTGACCTTCAGAGAGGAAATGGAAAAGACCTGTGAATTATTGTGATTGTGCTGCATTCATATCCCTATATTCACAGGAGAATGAACATGTTTAGCAATCTCAGTTAATGTTCCTGGGTCATAAATAAAAGAAAGCAGAGAGAGCAGTAGAAAATGTAAGTTTCCCATCCCGCATAAGGTCCTGTCTACCTGTCCATGACCTGTCAAGGTCATGATATCTGTATTTTCTGAATTACTAACATGACAAATACAGGTTAGGAGATGCTTTGAATATATCCCTAAGAGGGAATTGTGGTTAAGTGCAGTTTTCAACACATGCAACTGGAGCTACAGTAATTGCATCTCTCAGGTAGCAACTCTGATGCCTAAAAGCATAAAAGACTGACAGATTCTATGTCTCCTTATATATAACATTTAGAAGCTGTACCTAATATTTAGTAGTTCTCGCCAACTTCCTAATTTTAATCATGCACAGGTGGACCCCATTAGGCTACCATTTAAAATTATCTCTTTCAGTGCAGGGTAGAAGTTAGTAATTTGCCTTAAGATGACTCATTCACTTATTTCAAATGAGAAAAACAGAAATATACAATGAAAAAAAAAGAGAAAAATCTCCCTTTTAAGATTTGCTTACTGTATGAATACATAATGCCAAAATAAAAAAAGCTATTCGCTGAACCGACTGTTAATTCAATATTGTTTTTTTACAATAGTTTAACAATCTAGTACCACTTTGGAAGAGATTCATTCAGCCATGATGCTTCATTTTTACCAGACAAATATTAGAAAAATAAGAACGCTTAAATTAAGCAGGTAAACAAAGAAAGAAATATATTTGTGAGAGTATATACAAGAAGTAGCCCCAAAATTTAGTATAAATTTAGGAAACTTTTTTTTTAAAAAAAGATTAATATGCCTCTAGAGTAAGCAATCTTAGCAGTAGAAGAAAAAAGAAGAAAAAAGTAGAAGAAAAAAGAAAAAATGACTCAGGTAAAGATAAAAAAACAGTGTTTCAATCACAAGTTATGCCTGGAACACAAGGATCAAAAGTAACATATTTAGGAAAAAAAAATAGAAAAAAATAATGTGCAAATGATGGTAGTAAATGAAAATGGGATAACAAAACAACATAGATTCATGGAAGAGATCATGTCAATGTATGCACAAAAATAGGATAAACACAATCTGTATAGACATCAGTAAACTGATGACTGTTTCATTGCAAGTTGCTGAGAAAAAAAATAGGGATGTTGGTACAAAGTAGTGATAATGAACTGATGTAAAGGTAATTACAAAAGGTTATGCCAATAAATTTATACAATGCAATGAGAGATTGCTGTCTGAAGCAGAATATATATATATATATTTTATATATATATATATATACGTAAAATTAAACTGCATACAAAAAGGATGATCGGTATAAAGGCTGTCTTTATGGTTGTTTCTACATAAACAAGAAGATAAAAACAAGAAGGAAGGTGTTATAGTGGATGTAAAGGAAAAAGTTGGCCAGTTTATACCATATGGGTAATAAGGAAATAAGGGTGAAATTAGAAGACACTGAAATGATGGAATTTACTAATACTGAAATTTGCCTTTTAGGGACAAAAAATAAAAGCTATTTAAAGATGAACAGAATTATAGAGTGCAGTTGCATGTAACAGTACGCGGATGTGCAGAGCTAATTCCTTTTCCTACTTCCTATGATCTTATGTACTTATAGGTGACAACAGTGGAACGATGTCCATATGGTTTCCATATACAAAAGAACACTGCTCCATTCTCTCTTTCAGAATGGCTGCAGTTTATTAGCTTATACTGATAAATATTTATCATATATACAGCATGCCTGGCTTGACAGCAACAAAACAGATGGAGCATATCAACTTGTAAATAGAAATAGTGAGGTACTCAAATCATTAAACTCAACAGCACTTTGCCATTGAATTTAAACTGAAGTGAGGACAGACTTGAAAGCATGGCCAGAGTAGAAGAACTGCATATGTTTTTAGAGTGGTTCTCAACTATTTATAAGCACTCTCAAAGCACCCCAGAACAGAACATACTATATTGCTTTCAGAGCTCCGGAGTTCTGCTGGCTGTTGGCCAGTTGCCACGATGCTGAATGAGCTGCACTAAGTGCCTTCTTCTTAGCTGGATTCAAACTCTTTCTTACTACAAGGCCTCCCATATCTAGTTTCTTGGCAGGATTTTCTGAGAAAAATTGTTACTATCTTTTCATATTGATGGAGCAAAACTTACACAATTACTCAGCTAGAAGGAAACTAGCTGTGATTTCCATGTCAGTGTATCCTGTATAAGGTTTAATTACTCTGCTAAATCACATTATAAATGCCCACTATAAAGCATTAATCTGCTTTGCTTAAAGTATTTTTAAGCAAAATGATGTAATTCTTTTAAAAAAGAAACAGTATAAACAAGTCTACCAACTTTGTGGTTCAAGTGTTCCTTTCACCTCGATTTTCTAATTCCATAGCTAAGCATTTTTTTATGCAAAGCATTTTTTATGATGGAGGAAATAGAGGGTACCACCAGGAAATTTTCCAAAAGGGGCACACACTGTGACCCATGCTATGTGTCTTTGTAGGTAATGAGATGCAAGTAATGAGAGGCGAGAGATGAAAGTAATATTTCATCGACACTCTTGTCTATCATTCAAATAGGCCTTTCAAACACCTTTGATGGTCACACATAACACAATTTATCATTTTCTTCATTTTATTATTAGACAACTTGACAAGGTTATTTAAGTTCAAGAGAAATGACACTGTGGGCCACATCTACTGCACAGAACCCATAAGCTCCCCATTCCTGCACTCCCCAGCTACTTACTGAAAATTTTACAGATGCTTAAAGAGAAGAATGTTGAATAGTTTGGGAATCTTCTCCTTGATTCAAGGCGAAAGTTGTAGATGTGGTTATTTAAAGCACAGTGTTCCCTAGCAGTTTCTTACTAAACATCTAAGCCTGTTCTTGCTCAGACCTGCCTGACATGTATATGTATATACATATCATATATCATATATATATATGTATGTACATATTCATACCAAGAGCACATATTCTGATCCTGAAGTATCAAAAACTTTGGAAATAAGGCTTATTAGGAAACTCCTTTGATATACAGACACAAATATGAAGCAAACCATCAGATTCCTTGCAGGAAAATTAGAACAAAGGTCTTTAATGACTATGTGATATGGAAGACCTTTGTCTGAACTTGGAATATGTGATTTGTGGCTGCATTGTAGAGGTCAGCAGAAGTATTTGTACAATTTCTTTATACAGTAAAATAAGTATCTGTTTAAGAAAAGAATTACTGAATTATCTTGTAAGCATATTTTCTAATCTCAATGCCCTTAACAGCCTTTTCATTTTAAAAATCTACAGTCTGCCCTTTCTACAATAACCTTACCAAAAGTATTTTTAATTCTACTAAAATACTTAGCTTCAAGATCTGCATAAAATATCAATATTATCGATTTATCCTTTTTCTCTCTTCAGGGCATGGTTTAATTTCACATCAATTTGTGTAATGCAAAAGGGGTGAACTGCCAGAAATGAATGCTAAAGAATCAATTAAAATGCCTCGTCAGCTACAAGGGTATTCTGTATCCTTTTACTGATGAAGAAAGGTATACTGCAACATGGAAAATCAGAGATGATGCTCTCTGCTAGCAGATTTTGTTCTTCAGTTGGCTACAACAGTTTTATGATGATATATAATGACTTAATTTGACTATAATCAACATCAAATTTGTGGAAGATTAAGTAGACAATTAAGTGGAATGAAAATGAAATTATCAAATTAAATAATCTTTTTTTTTTCATTTCTTAATCCTTTTTTTTTTAGTCTCTTATATTTTTTATCAGTACAAAACATTCCTGCAGTTTGGCTTATATTCACAGCCAGAACAAAGAAATACATGGATTTTAGGTATTCAAGCTACTGTTTTAACAGTGGTGAGCAGTTTTTCTCAGATGAAATTTTGTTCTTGATTAATCATTGAAACACAATGGAAGGTAGTGGTGTCAGGTACCTGATGAACTATACATAAAATATATTCATCTACAGAGCCATAGGGATGTTGCCTGGAGGAAACCTCTAGGCCAATTTCGCACCTACCACAGAGCCATCAGCGAATTTAGAATAGACCAGGAGACTAGTTCAAGTTTGGCAAAGCCAGAATTTTACTTGGTAGATCATTCCTATAGCTGCTACAAAATGCTGAATTTTTAGAAATATTTTAAACCTTTGAAGATGCAAATCATTTACAAGTGATATCTTCAAAAGCACTTTAACAGATTTAACCTACACTGTTTCAGAAAATTCCAGCAGAAACTGGTCACAGCTGCTAAGTATCTATTTCTCACCTTTCTGTCTACCTAATGTAGTAAGATAGTGAACTATGAGTAAATAACAAAAATGTAAAGCATAACTATTGTGTTGTCCCTAGCTGATGCATGATCCAAACACAGATCTATTTCCAAAGCTTAGCAGTATATGATAAAGTATGTGATAAATACAATTGCTTTCCAAAGCAAGAAAGACAAATATGAAAGTTCAAGGCAGATTTTTTTTGTTTTCTTTTCAAAAGAGTATAGTTCCTTAGAGCTTAAAATTGGAAGAAACTCATGCAATTACTTTTAGTGACCTCTGGATATGCAGAGGTCACTATGCATATGTGCAGTCCTATGGACTGCATATCCAAACATATCCAAAGGAAAGACAGTTTCGGTCAAATAGTTTCAGTTTTCATTTTGGTTAAAATGGAACCACTTTGTCCAGCTATGTCTTAGATGATATGATCTGCAATATAATACACACATTTATAATGAATTTATATCCCTAATAAGTAGGCACTAAACATTAGGGTTGCTTTTTTTATGATGAGATTATTTTTTCTTATTATTAATTATAGATCGTTATGTGACTCTCCTTCTGCTGAATGTATATAATCAGATAATAGATTGACATTGGTATCTGTCTTCAGGATATTTGAATTAATGATCAGGATTGAGAACTCTTATTTTGATCTCTCTGCATCTCTAAAATCTGACAGTCCACTAGCAACTGTGTGATTGAACCTTCTGTCATATTTGTGCACAAAGTTGGAATTATTTTGGTAACAGTCTAATGCAGCTGATGTTCCATGATAGAGCAGTTAAAATGAGTTCATGAAGATGATTTGAGCAGAGAAATCAAATCAGTGCTTATAAGACTTGCTTTTTAAAAAAGGCTTATTGAGGTAGATCACATTCTTAGGCTGTGCTTTAGTTTTCTGATTTTACAAGGAAGACATCTTCAGCAAAAGAGCAATATGCTTAACAAATATTTGAGGTTTCCAGGCTCCTTGACCCCAAGGCAATTCATTACATAGATAGTGCCAGTCACCACAGGAATGGGGCTTTAGTTTGCAAACTGTGCAGGAGGGGGGCTGAGAGCCATTCTTCTAGGTGAGGTACCCGCATGCTGCCAGGCTGAAAGCAAACAAAACCAAACAGAATGGCTCCATGGTGCAGAGGCTGCCCACACTGCTGATAGGCCTCAGGAGGCCACAGAAAACCGGACTACTGTTCAGTTTACAGAACAAAAAGTCAAACAAATTCAGTTTACTTAGCAGGCAACAGCTTACAAGTAGCCAAAATATCTCTGAAGTCCGATCCTGTGTGTATGTGTAAGTGCATATGTGTGTATATCTGTATACATATAAATATATGCAAATATATATATATGTATTGTGTATATATGTGTGTGTGTGTGTATATCCGATGTATATCCGATGAGGAACCCGATCCTGTGACCTTGAAATCTGAAGCCTGTCTTTTATTTTTGGAAGAGCAATTTAGGAGTTACTTTTACTGTGTAGTTATGTGCACAGCAAATTAATTGAGAGCACATACTCAGAAAGTGGGAAAATCAGATTTCCAGCCTCTGCCGGAGGGAGTCCAAAAGCAAAGCTCCTGCAACCTGGAAGAACATCCACACTGACAGACAATTGGGTTTCTGGCTTTGCTTGATTCCTTGTTTGCTTGCTTGTTTGTTTGAAACTGCTAGAGGAAAACAGATTCATTCAGTGCATTTAGAATGCGGAGCTTTTACCATGACAAATACACCTTCCCTTTCTGATTTTGGCATGCAGAAGAGCTTCTGCAATTTAAAGAAAGTAAACAGCTATAGCCACCAATCTCTTACACTGAGGGCTCTTTGTGGATTAAATGTAAGTGAGCTTTTAAGATTTCAAGATTGAGTTAAAGCAAACTAAGATTAAAGACTCCCTGCTGGTGTCTTTAGGCAGGTGTGGCCACCAGCAGTTATCTTGAGGTAAATTGTGGCCTTATATTTTCTGTTGCTACTATGTTTTTTTCTGGGTATTTAGGAAAAGACATATTGCGCTAGTTCCGTAGTTGATATATATTACTTTAAATCTGAATTGATGGTTGTTTCAGACTGCAGAGTTACAAAATCACTACTAGTTTCTAACTGCTAGATCTGCATTTTTGTATTGTCCAAAATTTCTTTTTTTAATCCCAGAAATTAAAATTTATTTAATTAATTTCAAATTATTTTCAATGATGACTGCTACAAACAAAGTCCTAACTTCATATTCACTATGCAATTGCTATATTTAATAAGTTTTCCTTAGTAACACTTATTATGTAACCATTCCTGTTTTAATACTTTCTTTCATTTCAGTGTAATGTTCAGCACTGTGCAAAATTCTGGATCTTGCAAACTTTTTAATTAGCTGTTATAAATAAGTATGCTGACTATGAGAGCATGCTGGTCTTATGGGATTTTGTTCCCTGGAAAAAGAAAGCAAAAAGCTAGTTTGATGCCCTGAATATACACCTGGGCCCAACCTCCCAGAGATCTTGTTTTTAACTTAAAATATTTGAGAGCTAAGAACAACAAGTAAATAAATAATTTAAAAGCTCAAATCCCAAAGAACAGGCAAACCCTAGCTACTAAGAAGTTCAGTTTTAGGAGCAGCTTTTCTTTGGGTGCTTGACAAAGTGTAAGTTCTGAATTAGACAGCTAGAAATAGAAAAAGATTTAACCAAACATGCAGTGTTCCTGCGGTAGCAATATTTAAAATGATATGATGCCCTGAGCACTCTTGTGTGATTTAGGTCCTTTAATTGCTTTCTTAGAGGGGTTTCTCTCCTCAGTTCAGCAGCTAATCCTCTCTCTAATTCCTCCTATGGTTCCCACACATCCTTGCTATTGCATAAGGAATTTACATGCCAAACTTAGCTCCATTAATTTTACTAAGCTCCTTCCAAAATATAGGGAACTTTTCAGGTGCATCAAAAGGGATTCATTCAGCTAAACAAGAAGCACCAAAATTAATCAGTATGGAATGGTGAAACCTGAATTCACTGAAACTTGAATCCCTTCCTTGTAGATAGGTATGCTAACTAAAAGACAGACTTCCTGCTGCCTTCTGCTTTAACGTTTAGTCCTGCATAACTATTCAGTTTGACTGATAATGCATTCCTCTGAAACTTGCACTCATGGTTCCACAAAGAGAGAAATTTGAGTCCATGTATTCTCATAGTTTCATTTTACTGATTTGGTAGGAGAACAGTCAGGCCTGAAGAGTGGTGGGGACGTCACATCCTTTTAGTTGTCTTTTGACTGAAAGGAAATGTGCTTTGAAAACAGCTAACAAACAGGCCTTCACCAGCAGAAATGTGGGGAATGCAAGGCAATCCTGGCAAGGGTTACATGCAAGAGTTATGTATTTGTTTCTTTGACAGACCTTCCATAGTGCAGAAATATCTCCTCGGCAATCATTTAAAGTTAATGGAAGTTCATTTAGTGGAAGCGTAAGAGTTGGCAGATTCTAAATATCTATATAATCCCAAATCAGAGTGTGGAGATGTCATATTAGAGTGTGGATTACATGCCTTTTCTTTTTTTAGCTGTGTCTCTAGAGCATTTCCCAGGGAATAGTTGAAAGGTTGTATTGGTAACAGACATGATAATATTTAAAAGCTGAAAAGTATGAACATGCAGTGCAGTTACAATGCAGTAATTGAAAGTAATTGAAAATTGTATGTGGAAACTCTTCTAGACCTGGGGTTTAGAAGATCAAAATGTAGAAGTATGAAGATCAAAGACATAAATGTAGATGTTTAGAAGATCAAAATGTAGATGTTCTTTAGAGAACATCTAAAGCATATGGTTAGTGTAGGTTTGACATAGCAGACAAATCATGTAACAATAAATAATGAAATTGCATTCTTTAGTATTTTCATTCTCTTTATGTAGCTCCAGCTGTAAAAAGGAAACAGATTTGATTTACAACAGGTAAATTGTTGTTTCAATGGTCTGCTATAGGGATATTCCCTGCATATATTCATTGTGTGGATAGGCTGCTATAGGGCAGCCCCACAACATGTTCACAAGGAAGCTCAGAGCTTAACTTTCCCTCAGAGCTGCCCTCAGCACACGGATCCTGAGCACAGTGGAGCTGGGTGATGCTGAGCTGCAGCCAGCCCTGCAATGCCAGGACGCGGGACACAGGATCTGCATGCTCGGATGGGGCTGTAGGAGAAGCACAGTTCCTACCTCCTGAATTCCTGCTCTTCTGAGCTGGCAAAGGCCCCTCACATCAATCCAACAACCCAGGAAACCTCTGCCTTGTGTGACCTCTGCATTATCCAGATGCACTGAAATATCTACTGGCAGTCACTGGTATCCGAGGGCCTGGCAAGTGGCTTGTCAGAAAATACACTTTAGGATGAACGTTTTAGTTTCTATCCAAACATATTCTGACTTCCTCTTTAACAACTACATAAAACTGGAATTCTTGACGTCATCTCATAGGACTCAGGCAGAAGAGGATGGGATCTTAGCACCTGCCAAATATGGCCAGATGTGGTGGTGCTGCAAAGTACACCAGTAATCTCTTTAAAAGATAATTAAACTATGTGGTAGAAAATGTTTGATGTAGAGACCATTCTAGCACCCTGCTACTCAAATTTCACATTCTAAAAACCTTGACATATCTGTAAATCAATGAGCTATTTTTATCTGCTTCTCTATTGGAAAGCTGGTGACGCTTTGAATTTGTTTATAAATGTTCATATTTGTTGTATTAAGAATATCAAGTTTAATACAAAACACACCTGAGCCCTCTGAATTTTGTCAGATGTTTATGTCATCTCATTACCCATCTTTTCAGGCTACTTCACTTCAGTTTCAGTTTCTTAATGAAAAATAATCATTTCTCCTGCTGATTTGATTTAATACTTTACTGTTTATGTGTGAGATAAATTCCCAGTTCTGTTACATCTCTTCTCTATTCTTTAGTGTAGTGTTTGACTCTGTATTGTCAAACAGAATTATGGCACTTTTGCTGTCTACACTGTTGAATATTTTAGCCAGTAGCGATAGACCTGAGTACCTCATACTGATGCTTTATGATATTTTAATACATGGAGATACAGTGAAAATTTTGAACAGAACCATCGAAAATTAAATATAAATGTGTACAATGATTAGTTAATTTCATGATATTTTTTCACTTTTTTATCAGAAAAGTCAAAATTATGCATAATTGAAAAAGTTATTACTAAAGAAAGCATAGTGCAGATGATGGTTCTTGGTTCTGTTTCAAGAACGTAATGGATGTATGGGATGAATTTTGTCCAGAGAGATAAACAGCCTCTTCAATATGAAGTTTTTCATTCTGAAGAAGATTTCAATTTGGGAGTAGGATCTGAACTAAAGAACAGCTTCCCCATGGCACAGCCATGAGGTATCAACTCACATCACATCTACAAGTGGTATCAAGAGAAACATGGGCTGAACTGCTTTGGGTGTTCAGCTGAGAGATCAAGAACCACTTGGAAGAAAGGCAAGGGAAGCAGTTGCATGTATCCTTGGCATAGAGGCTTCTCTCATCACAATTCGGTGCAAAACAAATCACTTTCCCATGTTTTCTTTGAGGAAAGTTCAGTAGAGGGTAAAGATATTCTGGAGGTAGGGTCTGTTCAGTCTCTTGGAAGGTCTGTTTTTGAGAATCAGTTTCCTAAATCCAAGCACACACAAACATATGCACACATTCCTCTGGCAGAAGTCCCCAAAGAGGCTGCTCTGACTGCAGCTCATCTAACTATAAATGCTTCTAGAACAATTTTATTTCTTGATCTGGGTTTACTCAATACCCAAAGCATTGTTTTTATTATTACTTTCATAGCCTGGGTTAGCTGCCAGCCCTGGGTCCCCCAACCTTTGAGTATCACCTATCTTGCCTCAATTTCTTCTGTAAAAAGTGAACCTGCCAGCATCTGGCTATGTCTGCACCTCAAGCAGTTCTCAGATCCTCTTTCCACGTGTTTCCTGTGGCTTCCTCACAGCTTCTCTGCATCTTCTTTCTGAATTGTGTTCCAGCCAGTCCATGCTTCCAACACATCATAAGTTGTTGTAGCAATCCTCCTGTTTCTCCAGTGTGTAACTCCTTCAACTTTTCTGTTTTCTGAGTCTTTGCTCTGATTCCTGTCTTCTCAATGCAGGATGTTATGGCCTGCACACCAAAGAAGTTGTGTAAAGAGAGGAAAAAGCATTTGCTTGTCCATCCTGGCTAGATCAGCAGAAAGAGAATTGGTTTACTAAAATTTGTCGGGGACTCCAGTTTTTCCTCAACAACCAACATCTAATAATATCAAATAAAAGCAGTGAAATAAGCAGCTTCTAATATGACAATTTTGTCTTCTATGTTTGTACCTATAACAGTTTTTCAGATCTTCCCAGTATGTGTGAAAACCACACCAACTACACATTCCAAGACACTTTGGAAAAGAATTAATTTTACCTCTAAATGGTTAACGGCATAGGTGTTAGTAGTTTTACAAGGGTTGATATTTGATCTTTAGTTAGAAATAAGACCAACTTAGCCAATCTTTAGTCAGGATGAACTGGTTTGAATGGAGGAAGAAAGTTCAAGCAGAGTTCTACTCCATCAATAGAGATGGACCAGATCTTAATTTTCTGGAAAATCCCGCCCTTTGGTTTTTGTAAATGTTAAAGACTCAGTGATATTTTTACGTGGTGCATATATCAGAGGATTAAGATACTCCTGGGGCTTGTATGGTAATAAGAATTAGAATCCTTTACCAGAGGTAGGAAAATGAAAACAAATTAGAAAGCCAAATAAAATTGTCAAGATGCATTTTTGAAAACTCAATGATTTTCCAAGAAAGATTTTCTGTACCTTTCAAAGTGATTAAATTTGACTTAACAACTGACAAAAAATGGTAGTGCTAATTGTGAGTGTCTGGGCAGCTACACAAAATAACATTAGTCTGTGTTCACTGAACAGGAAAGAGGTACAAAGGCTGTCCTGAAGGGAGTGTGAAGCCTCACTGCACAGTACAGAAATACACTGTAAGAAAAATTTCCAAGAGCTAGAGGAAAATGTTTGATTAAATGCCAGTAGAGCAAACCCTCCAAAAATCATTGAAAAACTGTACGGTTGAGCTTCATAATACAGCTAGTTTTTATATCGGCTACTTATTACCCTTTTAAACATTATCTAGAGTGATACAAAAGTAGTCACTATGTGAATGGAACTTTTCTAACTGTCATGTCTCTAATTTTGTTGAGTGATCCCACTGAATCAGAAGACACACAGCCCTGCTACTAATTTATTTCTCCTGCAGCTGGGATCAGAGAGCTTCTCAGCAAGACTCTAATCCTAGATCTGTTCAGCTCCAGCTCACTTCTAAGATGAAGAAACTAGCAAGCATCCAAGAAATTGGTGCAAGGACCTACAAGAAGGACCTATATGAAGTCTTGGTTCCAGGTCTACATTCTCTGCTTCCTGTGCCTTGTCTATGTTGCTTCAGCTAGAGCTTGTGTCACAACTTTGCATAGAGCAATGTGACAGGACTTAAGTTCAACTGACTGCACACTGTTTTGTAGCCCGCAATTTAACCTGACACATGACAAACGTTCTTGCCTGCACTGTTTACAAGTTAATGGCTTTGTAGGCTGAGAGACGCTGCTTTAAGTCACATAATGCCCTGTGCCTTATCTACTGATAGTTATGAAATAAAGGGGCCGCTCTTGAAATATGGCACTAGTGTGATGAAGAAGCATCTAAAATTCCTTTAGAACTATTTTCCAGTAAGCTATAGCAGAAGAAGGATAAAGGCTAACCCCTAACTAATGAAGATTTTGACCTAATTTTTCCTGTGGGTAGTTTTCCTAACTGGCTACCAAAGATTTTTTACACTATTTGCTCAGGCAATTACTGACTACAGAAGATGGAATATTCAATCATACAGTGTTGCTCTATCTATTCTCATTGACTATGTGATTGATTCCTCACAAATCAGTTTTCAGAGGCTGAAAAAAAATTGACTACTTGCATGGGATACCATTGCTTTTGGAACACTTTTGTGGATTAATTATGGAGTGTATCCACGACTTCAGATTTTTGATATCATGCTTTAATACGGCTTTAGGCATACCTCTGAGGAAAAAAAAACGTATATAGAGAGTTGGAATAGAGAGAAAAATACTATGTATGTATGTGCAAGATTAAAAAAAACCCAAAACTATAAAGACCTGTGCCAGTGATGCTTATTTTAAAGTCCACACATAGATGATCTTATAGCACTTGAATGCATCTACTTCATTGTCACTCAATACCCATAACTGTGAATTATTAAAATAGTCCTCATGAGTGGGACAGGGACGAGGATCACAAGTAAATTCAGAAAATACAGCCCAAAGTCATTCAGGTCATTTCTAGGAACTAATGTGAGTTCTGATCTTGGCTCCCATTGATTTCTTTTGTAGTCAGTGGAAAATGCCTGAGCATGATTTATCCTACAAAAGAGCCAAATCATCTTCTGGGGCTATTTGATTCATTTTTCAATGGAGGTGTTTCTTTCCATCCATTATGGAGGAAGTTCAGGGCAACCAGGCTCCTGGGAATCTCAATTATGTGCCCAGAACTACAGGGAGGAAAAGGGCCTCAGGAAAATGGATCCAAAAACTTCAAGGCTCCAAATGTATGAGGCTCTGTTGTAATTTAGTTAGTGGACTTTAAGTTTAGTCAGAAAATGTGATCAAAGCATCACATTAAGGCACTATTAAGAGAAGATACTTTGATCATGACTAATGAGGTGCAAAATCAGAAAAAAAGAGACAAAACTTCAATGAAATAGAAAGATACTTAAATGTAAGAACTAATCTGCCACCATGCCCTATTATTGACAGGGCAGATGTTAATATTAGTGCATACCTATACAGACATTATTATTGAATTATCCAACCAGTTTTCATAAAAGTTGGGAGCAATTTTCCTGAGAGTAAAAAAGACCCACTTAACAAAATAATAATAAAAAAGATTATAAATGGGTGGTTAAAATACAGCTTTTTTTCCCCATACCATTTCAGGATTCAAGTAACAATTCTAAACCCAAGGATATAGAAAAACTGGTGGGATTTTGGTGATTCAAGCAGGAACTAACATCAGCAGGACACTTTGTCCATTCAGTAAGCTCTTTATCTGTGCCAGGTGAAATGAGTGCCCCTTCAGCTGCCAGAAATAATGAAACACATGGATTAAAATGATTTTCCAGCAAGAGAAAGACAAGTCCTATTTTTTAAGTTATGCATTCACTTACCAGGTAACACAGTGCCTCTGGTTTATTGATAAGAAATACAGTATTGATGGAGTTATTTTAGTGCAAAATTATATAGCCACAGTAGCGGATTTGAAGGATGAGGCAGTTTCTCTGTGGCTTCAAGACTGGCATAATAAAAATGTAATAATAAAGACAGATTTAAAGGGAATCTTAAACATGTTAATTTATTGACATTTATCTTCGTCTTTTATTGATCTGAAAATGGCTGTACTGTTCTAAAAACAAAAGCCTGAGAAATGGTACTGAATCAACAGCTCCAAATTGCCATTGCAGCTGTGGATAGAATGAAAATTAATAAATATAAGAAGACAGATAATATTCAAATTCTTGGGTTAAATATCATCACAGTGGAAATTCTCTGCCAGCATTGGGTTGTGATATGCATTTTTATAAGCAGTAGAAAAACAGGTATATCCCATTTCCCAAGCATCAACAATATCTAGAACAAATATGTATTATATAATATATATTAATAGTGTATATACATAGTATACATAATAGTGTAATATTTATTGATTATCTAATGGTATTTTTATAGAATATAATGAAAAACAGCTTAATTAATATTTATGTGCCACCTTCTGGTTATAGGCATGTCTAAATAACAATAGAAAATCAATACCTAAAGCTGATGCAGGAATTTACTGAGCACATCTTTATTGAATTTGAATATTCATACTTTTTAGAATCAAAGATCTGTATGAAACAAACTTTCTTTTACCTTGTAATCACTAAAGCTCTGAGGAAAATATTCAAGTTTGATTTTTTTTTGCATAAGCATAATATATTTTTGCCTTCTAAAAATATTACCCATAGCATTTTATTTTTCAGCTGTTTTTCTCATAAGAGAATGATGGATTGTACTATAAAATAGAACAAAACAAAACCAAAAATAATAAGCTTAAAAAATGGAAATGCCTTAAAAGCGTGAAATAGAACTACACAGTGGAACTTACTGCAGCAGAGCATTACTGATTGTAAGACTTTATCAAGGGTTAATGTTTCTATAGCAAAAAAAATGAGAACATTATAAATTCACGGGCATTTGTAAAATATATGCTGGAAGGAAAGAAGATTCACCTGTATTAGGGTAATTTCCTCACAAAGAGTAGAAGAAATATTCCCCATGGAAGTATTATTTTATTAAGTTTGCATATTAAATCTTCAGATAAGAGCCCTAGAACCCTGCTTCACTATGTATTCTAAAATATTTTAAGATTTAAGGAAGAATTTTCTTATGAAATGCTACGGGTTTAAGTATCAGATTATTTTAGCAGTGAATATCTGTTCAATATTAAGTTTCAACTTCCTATATTTCCAATCATTGAATTTTAAATACTAAAAATGAATGAGTGGTTTCCTCTACGTCTTCTTCGTATTAAATTAAGATTCATTAAAATGTAAAGTTTATCAGAGAATTATGTTTATGATACAAGTACAAGACCATTGACAGACATCATTTTTATTTAATATACAAATTCTGTGAGTACTAAACATGAAGTGAAACATCAGTAAAAAAAGAGCAAAGCATCAGATCTCATTTGAGTGTTCAAGGACTTTGTTTCCTGCTCATATGAATGCAGTTGCACACATAGCCATTCAATTTTAATTCTCCACCAGCACAGAAATATTTTGGAAAGCAAAGTCATACGGAAGAGGACAACAGTTTGAGTTTGTTTTTCTTCATAATATTCTGTGAAGAAAGGAAAGCATCACTTACTAAGTGTTCTATTATACTTGAGTTACAATGGGCAAGCATTGGTTTGTAAAGATTGGATTTCTTTTAATTATAGCACATAAAGTACAATTTGTGCAGTGCCAGGTAAATTTTTGGTATCTATCATTATTTATGGGCCTTTAATATTCATCCTTCTCTGAGAAAATCTAAAAATGTCCTTCAAAGGCAGCAGTTGTGCATGAGTGTTTTTCAAAGGCAGCATGAATGATATCTGCAGACAAAGAAATGAGTCATGGAAACAACTTGTTCTCTGAACCTGGGCAATGTATTTGTCTGATATAAACACTTAAAAATTAATACCTGGAAAATTTAAGAGTATTATGTTATAAACTGCTGTATGCTGTGATGAAAACGCTCATGTTTTGATATGCAAGTATCTTGCAAAGCAAATGGCAAAATGAGATGTTCATCTTTATAGTAGGCAAAGGGGGTCTTCAAGTTAAGAAAAATTTTTGTTTGGAAACACTTGATTAAGCTCTGTGTTGTTGCCATACTTGTTACTGACAAAGTATTTATTCATGTCAGAGCAACACGGATATCCATATATTTGTTCTGTCTTTAAAGTGTCTGTAGCTGCTCAATTCTTCTAATTTCTAACTAGAGACTGAAGAATTCAGAAAATCTCAGTTAGCCTAAGAAGCCTATCTGCTTTCGGCCTACTTCCCAGTTCTGCTGTATTAGCATCTCTGCTCACTGGTGCTTGGTTTGACTGCCTGGTTAAATGGGCACCAGTAGCTTTCACAATTCTAAAGCACAGACCTTTAATTCTGGAATAGATTCTGTTATAAGTTGCTTTAATAATCAAATGGAAAAGAAAGATAATTTATTGAAGTTC